>JBBBDQ010002341.1:105000-237800 GCA_037127315.1 Ascarosepion bandense
CACTTTCTTCTTCACAGACTTTCTTGAGTTCCTTGATATTTTTGGATCCCTTGCGTGTTCTCTCAACTTCATGTTTTTCCATAAATTTTCTATTGGATTGATATCCGGTGACTGGCTTGGCCATTTCAGAACATCAACTCCATTTTCATTCAACCAGTGTTGAGTTGTTTTAGCCTTGGGCTTTGGATCGTTGTTCTGTTGGAATACAAATCTCGGTCAAGCCCCAAAAGTTGTTGCACTTTTTAAATAGATGGACTGATAAGATTAGCTTGTATTTTGCTGCATTCATTTTTCTTTCGATGAATTCCATTTCTCCTACTTCGTAATACAAAAAACAACCGTAATCATTACACTTCCACCCCCCCGCCATATTTGACTGTTGGGATGGTGTTTACTGGGTTGTATTTCTTTTTCCCTCCATACTTAGGTGCACATGTTTGTTCCGAAAGGTCAGTTTTCGTCTTATATGAACAAATAACTTCCAGAATTTATCTAATTCATGTTCATACTTTTTAACAAATTTCAAACGGTCTTGCACATGCCTACGTTTTAATAGTGGAGTCATTCTTGGTCATCTAGAATACAGGCTTTTACGATTCAGTGATCTCTTAATTGTATCTTCACTCACTTCAATTCCGGCATTTTTCAGATTGTTTTGAATTTCTCTTCGAGCCAAAATTGGTTGTTTCTTCACATTCCGATCTATATATTGTTCAGTATAAGGGAATTAATATTAAGCACCAGGAAGAGACAACTGAAGTTCCTGGGACATGCAATGAGGAAGGAGGGCTTTGAGAACCTGATACTAACAGGTCAGATAGAGGGAGAAAGAGACAGAGGAAAGCAGCGGATAACATATTTGAAGAACCTGAGCAGGTGGATGACAGAACGGGGGTTGCGAGATGTTACAGGAAAAAGCTTGCTAAGAGCCACCAGGGATAGGGAGACGCGGAAGGCCATGATCGCCTACGTCCTGAAAGAACAATGCACAAAGAAGAAGAAGAAGCCTCGTTTAATTTACGCAGGCAGACGACCACTCCTTTGTATATTTTCAGTAGTATCATATTTTTCCGCTTTTGAAAGACAGCACCCACTGTACATACAAGCAAATTTTAATCTTGATCAATTTTTCGATATACCTGAACATCTTTATGCAGCTTTATAATCTTCTACCGTATATCGTTTGACAATTCTTTTGTTTTAACCATTTTAATGAGTTTAAATATATGTAGCAGACCTGTTATCACTATGTGCCAATTGAGTGAAGTGCTTGGTTAATATATATATATATATATATATATATACTGAAGACAACCTACGATTGGTTGAAGTATAAACCATAACCACATAACTGAAAATTGTTTTAAATAACCTTTTTACCGTATTATTTGTATAGGTGTTAAATACTTTTGCACACAGTCAAATTCAAAAATTGGCAATTATAGTACATAAAATCAATGTTTCTCAATTTTTCTATATGTTTAGTTCATTAAAATATTTGAAGTATCATTCAAATTGAACAATTTTTTAAGGTAAAATTTATAAAAAAACTGACGTGTCAAATACCTTTGCTACCCAGTATATATATATATATATATATATATATATACTACCGGCCATAATTATTAGCTAACCCCAGTTTTTTAAAAGAAATGATGTATTTCA
The DNA here is from genome assembly GCA_037127315.1 of Ascarosepion bandense. Lineage (NCBI taxonomy): Eukaryota > Metazoa > Mollusca > Cephalopoda > Sepiida > Sepiidae > Ascarosepion > Ascarosepion bandense. Next base: position 106,666 of record JBBBDQ010002341.1, read on the forward strand.
TACCATTTTAGTATTTATTGACAAGTGGATAATTCTAAATGAAAATAGAATGGTTATTTTGTTATTATTACTTTGCAAAATTTTACAAGGCAAGGAAGCAAAGATTAACTCATCTGAATCACCCTAAATTTTCTTCATTCTTTCATTGATGAAACTGCAATATCGGTAATTATTAAATATTTATAAATTCATTTGATGCACATGTTATTGTGCAATATTAGTAAAAGAACCATTCTATTTTCATTTACAATTATTCACTTGACAATAAATACTAAAAAATAGTATGAAATACATCATTTTCTTTAAACACTGGGGTGGCCTAATAATTATGGCCGGCATTATATATATATATATATATATATATATAATTTTTTAGATATTCTACAATTTCATGGGTAATACGTATTTCGTAACAAACCTTGCTGCTCGTCAGACCCAAATTTGAGTCTGACGAGCAGCAAGGTCAGTGACGAAATACGTATTACCGTGAAATTGTAGAATATCTAAAATATTTTCTAGATTATATATATAGCGATCTTTCTTATAATAGAGAGAACAGTTATTTCAAAATATGAAGTTACTTTTTACTCACCCTGTATATAGGATTTTTGGTGAAATATAGTTCAAATATGGATCGAAATCCGACAGAATGGTCAGATAAAGAACAAATAACAAACGTCTATTAAATAAACATGCTTCACTTTCATTAAAGTTTCATCAATCTTTATTGTAAAATTTATAAAAAAAAAACTGATGTGTTAAATACTTTTCCTACTCACTGAAAATATATATATATATATATATAGTGGAACCTGGTGTATGCGACCCCGTCGTCAGCGATCAGCTGCTATTAACGACCGGTTTTCTATGCACGGACAATTTACTAATGTTAATTGACCCCCAGTGAGTGACCTCTTCCAAAGACATGACCAGCGACCAGAATGAAAGAATAAAAATCACTGGTCAAGCGACCAATTTAATAAAAATTAATTCTGGCAGTACAGTCCTAACTTCTAAATTAGGTGAATTTAATCTATTTCATTTTCCTTTAATGGAAACCAGAAACACTTTCTCGTTGTTTTGTTATTGTAGTGAAGTGTCAAATTCTTATTATTTGTTGAAATGGCGGTGGTCAAACGGCGGCTGTCTTGTATTAGCATGTACTTATTACATTTGACAAGTTCAAGAGATTTGTCAGTTTCTGTGCCAACTTGGATAAATTCTAGCGTAGGGGAAAAATCACATCTATGTGAAATTTAAATTTTCAATGTTTATCTCTTTCATTATTTTTATTTTTTCTCAATCGTTTCTCTCTCTCTCTCTCTCTCTCTCTCTCTCTCTCTCTCTGCTCTGATGGTTGTCATTTTTTCTTGTATATTTGTTTATTTTTCCATATATTATCGCAGATTCTTTTTTATTATCACTCACTTCTAAGAAAAAATTGGAAACCTACACATCGCGAACTTTTCCAACGTACATATTTTCTGAGAAATAAGTGCCAACATCAATTAGAATCGAAATGGTCACATAAAAAAAAAGAAAAAACACCGCACTGACTGCAATAACTGATTTTTTTAAGCCTACACCAGTGTGAATAAATTATTTTTTTCATTTGTTAACCGTTGTAAATACGTTTTTAATGTTGAATTATGCTGAATAATTTTTTTCAAGTTAAACCATCTTATGTTGTCATCTATTTATTAGCAAATTACATGGTAAAATACCAAAATATGTACATTCTGGAGAGTGAAATATACGATCGTGGGGAGGATAGGTCACGAGTCTTTAGTGAGCGACCACCTTCCGTATGCGACCAGTATTTTTATGGCAGCAGGGGTGGTCGCATACAACAGGTTCCACTCTATATATACCGAGAATAGAGTGTTGTGATAAATTTTCCTTTGTTTTGCTTTTTTTCGATCGCTTTCAGTTAATACGTTCGCTATTTTCAGAAGGCGTCGAGGTTTAATTATCGTAGGGAAAAAGGATTGTTACTATATTTTGGTTTTGTTTTCTATACAGTATTTTGTGAGAGGCATTCTTTGTTTTATATATATATATATATATATATATATATATATATATATAAATACGAGTGATTAAGGAACGAGGAACAATTTACAACGTCCAAAACATTAATTTAAAGCAGTGCTCGATATATAATATAGACTAGAGCTGTGAATAACCCCCACCAACATCCCACACACAACTCACCAAATATAAGAAAAGAGGCTTTCCATTCCTTTCCACACAACCTGATGAGACATTGTGATTTCAATATCGAAACAAAATGTACACTTTTTAGTGGATAAAAATTCGTACATGTTCTAAACTATATATACATAGTCATCAGCAGACAGATCTGTTTCACTGTATCACAGCTCATCAGTACGATTAGACTCTGATTGCTTTTAACCCAGGATTGAAACCCGACCGAATTGGCGTCAGTCGGCGATTCTTCCTCTGTGCTATGGGCGCTCGGTAGAAGAGGGCAGACTTAGGGAGCCAGTATCTCTGAAGATCCGGTTAGGTGAAACCTAGGTAGGTTTGTTGGCTCTTTAAGTTATCTTCTTTGTCTGCTCTGCTTACGTATTGAGCGCTTTTTTGTTATAGATTACTCGTCTCGGTTTTTTTTCTTTGGGCTACGTACTGGCTCGGTCCAAATCGCTTTGGCTGATGGTTCATGTGCTTAGCTCCTTCTTTTTTACATCCATTTTTTGCTTCTGCGTATATACTCGGTGGGTTTTTCGAAATGACTATAGTGATAAGTTTATATATATATATATATATATATATATGTGTGTGTGTGTGTGTGTGTGTGTGTGTGTGTGTGTGTGTGTGTGTGTGTGTGAAAATTAATATGCAAAATCATCCGCAAAGACAATATTAATATACGGAAGTGTAAAGGTAAACCTATATTTTAAAACACTTAAGGAAACTTTAAGGCAAATAATTTTTGTCTTGAAGTTCCTCAGGAAACGAAACGGGTTGTAAGATGTTTCCTCTTGTCATTACCTAAGTATGTGGCTTATATGCATTAATAAATACATATAAGCCACATAATATATCGGCACCAAAAAGTCTTTATCCAAACATTTATATAAAAATGTAATAATTATGAAATGAAGGAAGACAGGGTAAGGCGAGATAACGAAACTAAAATACTACCATACATTCAAACTAAAATATAAGATGTTATTAGGACACGTTCACCCCACAAATAAATAAATAAAAGTGGATGTTGTATTCTTAGACAGAATCAAGAAGCACACTCGTTACTGGAGAGGGAAAGGTCAAATTAAACAACAGAGTGGGAAAATCAAAGGCTGACACACTCAAGATAAGAACAGGAGGCACAAAAACAAACTGGGGATGTTGGGAATTTTAACAGGAATCATAACAAAAAAAAAAATGTCGGGAACAGACCAGGAACAACACTTACATTAACTATGTAAACAAAGAGAGTCCATCTTAACCAGGGGAGGGTTTAGCAGGAAATCGCCCCATTGTGACTGGGAGGAACTTAAGAAAGAAAATCAAGGTTGGCCTCGTTTACACAAACCAGGCTCGCCACATTTACCCAAGTTTCGCTTAAATCTTAAGACCTGCTGGATGGATTTTGATGAATCTTTCTGGTCTGATTAGCCTCATGACTGGCACGAGTTGATTAGATTTTGGATTCGATAGGAATAATGTTTCTGTTTTTTTTTTTTCGTTTTTTTTATTAGTATTTTTTCGTACGTTTTACATGCCAAATACTGAATTACCTCCCCTAGATTGCTTCACGCCATTACATTTTCTAAACGCACTATTTTTTCCAGAAAAATATTATTTATAAAAAAAAAATGTGATATTATTATCCAAAAGCAAACAAAAAAGAGTGGTCAAAATTATTGAAGTTATTCTTATTTTAATAATCGTTTCTTGCTAATCTCTAAGATGATCTCGGTATTGCCTTGGTGGCTTCACTGCTTTTCTTTTATATACTTTTCAGTTTCATGAAAAAAAGCTGAATCATCAGGCCTCCGTAGAGGGCCCTGGTAGACATTTTTCCTTTCTTTTTTCTGAACATGGGTGATCATGGATTTCCATAACATCATAACCCTTGTCACTTTAGCCAACGTTTGTCTCTTTACAAAACCTTCGCCCCGCCCTGTTCCGCCATCCACCCACACAGGCTTGCCAGGTAGATGTTCTGCTGCCTCACCCTACCTTTATTGTCCTCAGTATGTCTTGAGTGGGTTAAATTTCCCAAGCACTTCTTACTTATTGGAATAAGTGTTTATTTCTATTTTCCGTAAGACTTTCCTTACGTGCTCTGTCGTTGAAATCCGAAGCATTCTTAAGCCATACTTAAAATACAGTGTGTCCATAAAGTCCATGAGCATTTTAAAAATTTATAACTACATTAACTACTTATATTCGGAGTTCGAATTCCAGTCGGTTTCGTTACATCCACTTACGCACAATTTTCCCTAAGAAAGATCTGAATCCACCCGTTTCAATTTTATTGGCTAAATTGCAGGACTTGTATCTGAAAAATTATCTCAAAAAATTGTTAATGCAATATTAACACGTAAAAATTAATATTATTCTTAAAATCGAAAATATAATCGGCTTTAAATAACCCACAAAGTATTGATAAACCGTAAAAACAGATTAAACTATTTATCTTACAGTACCTAAGCTTCACTTATGAAGATCGAGGCATATTGCAGGAGACTTACTCAGAATCGCCTTCTATCTATTTTACTGTCGTCATTTGAACAGGAGTAAAATTTTATCCCTAGTTTCTTGTTGAGAATTAGATTTCCGGTTCCAGTCTTTTGCTTCTCTTTCATTTCCAGTAGCTTTCATGCGTCTTAGTAGCTTTATTGCCTTTCTTCAGGTGAACTGAGTAAAAAAAAAAAAAAAAGAAAAGATTTTCTCATCTCTGATCTTAGATGTCGGCAAAACAACTTTTGGAAATGATACCCTTTAAACAATTCCGAAAACAGGGACGATATTAACGAGTGAGTTCATATAGACTGCACGCTGTATTGCGGTCTCAGTTGTGTATAACATACTTGAGTGTATAATACGCACCACAAGTTTGGTTCACGAAAATCTAGAAAATATACTTCTTGTATAATAGTCACTGTTTAGAATTTTTAGTTGGCAAATTTAAGGCTTCTTCAACTTCTTATTTGATTCATAAAAAAATAGGGATTTTTACAGGGTGTCCATAAAGTCTGTGTGCACTTTAAAAAATTTATAACTTTATTTGTATTTGTGATAGAAATAATCTGTAAAAATTGCTATAAAGTGTAATGTACTTAGTTTTAAGTATAGTTATTGAATCACAAAATTTGCAACAATTTTTAGATAAGTAAACACATGGGAGGAGTTGACCATTTTATTGGCCTCCACGTTCACCAGATTTGACTGCATTAGATTTTTTCATGTGAAAACAATTGTGTATGCAACCAAACCTAGTTCATTAGAAGATTTGAAAGCTAAAATAACGAATGTGGTTTCAGGCATTACTGTAAATCATTTGGCAAAAATCTTTTCCGTGAACTGAAAAATCATATTACCCTTTGTATTGCTAATGATGGAGGACATGTGGAAACTTAAATAAAATTTCAATAAAACTTTAAAAAATATAGATTTACTTCTTTCTAAACCCTTTTAGTTAAAGGATTCAATTTACTTGTTCCACTAAGAAAAATAATATGTATTGTATTTTTCAAATAGAAATTATACTGTTTGAATTCGACTATTTTTGGAGGGGATGATGAAATAGCTGATTAGCGTCATTTTTTAGTCGTCTTCATCACAATGTAATTTTCTTTATTAAAAACCTTTCCAAAAAATAAAATATACTCTTCTGAAACATTATTTGAGGAATATTAGCTGATTTAAAGTATAATTAAGCTGATTTGAAACAAATATTATTTACTTTAAATTAAAAAAACAAAAAAATAAATTTTTATAAGAAACAGTAGCAGTGATTTACGTAGCTTTCAAAGCTTGTCAATTACTTAACAATTAATTACTGATTAGGGTTTGACATGTTTGTTGCTGACCTACGGAGATTTTTCTGTTAAAACATAATTTTAAAAAATGACAGGTGAATGTTTTTTTTTATATTATCTTTAAGTACTCAGTAATCTAATAAATGTTAGAAATATTCTCCTAATTTTAGGAATATTGACTTGAAATTTACTATCGTTATCGATCTTATTTTCTGAAAAAATACTTTTAAAATGGGCACGTTTAATGCACAAAATATTTAAAACCATTTTTAGAATTTTTTCAATTTTTGTTTAGTAAATATAGTTTTCACTTCATAACTTATTAACCTAACGAGGACAACGTTTGAAGGAATTTTAAAAAGACCTTTAAAACTATAAATTATTGTAATTTAAAAAAATAACGATAAAAACAATTCTTGTAAAAATTCATTATTCATCAAAACAATTTTCTCTTCAGAATATAATGTCTTAAATATGTATTATTTATAAAAGCAATTAAAAGCTGACCAAATTAAATAATATCATAGTTTTATATCATTTTTTTTATTTTACTATTCGGAGTAAATTTTCAGGAAACGTTTGGAAAAAAACAAAGTCCTGCATTTAACAAATAAATCAAAGTTTGCGGACAGAACGTAATTTGCAGGAATTTCAAAAAATTAATTTCTTTGCGTGGTAAAAATTGTAAAAAATATTTTTCCAAGATTTTCTAAAATTAATAATTTCACAAATAAATTCATTCATTTGCGAATAAGACCTGAAGGTTTCATTAAAAATCTTAGAATTATTTGTTTTTTGTAAGAAATCTAATCTAATCTAATCTAAACTTATTTATAAATGGAACTTTGTCTCTGTGTGTGTGTGTCTGTGTGTGTCTGTGTGTGTGTGTCCGTTACCTATAGACTCCGAAACGGTTGAACCGATTTTCTTGAAAATTTACACAATTGTACTATAAGCGTCTGCGAGTGTTCTTAGCTAGGTTTTGTGTCGAGGTACTCCCGATTAATATCGAAAATCGATAATCGAAAAAATCGGATTATAGAGGGAGTGGTCCGATTTTAATCAAATTTGATACACTCATAGACAAAGACATCAGAAACGATATTCAGAAGTTTCAAGATTGCAGTTCTTACAATAGTGCAGAAAACCGATAATATATATATATATATATATATATATAAGGCAAGATGTTTGTGTGTGTGTCTGTTTATCTGCCTGTATGTCTGTATTTTTTCAGCCCTTTTATTTTAGTTTTTGCCTCGGGTTTGGCTCTAAGTAGGTATAATTGTAGTTCTTAGTCTCAGCCATGATACCATTTACTCAGAGGACTTATTTAGCCTTCAAAATTCAGTTTACGACGAAAAAAACTTATTTGATATCGATACCGGGAAATCAAAATTTGACTTTCATCCATTCATTTTTCTTTCAGTCTACGGTTTCGCTTTAACTGGAAAGAACTATTGCTTTTTAGTCTTTCGTGCCAACGTCCAAAGAGTCTGAGCTCCAGGACCGTGGATTAGATTTTAAAGCTTTCATTACACCCGAGCAACGCCGGGCTATACTGCTAGTATATATATATATATATATATATATATATATATATATATATATATTTGGTGCGATTGGTAAATTGTCGCAATTATTTTATTATTTCAAATATTCTTTAGGCTGAGTCTGAGCTCCAGGACATGGATTAGTTTTAAAGCTTTCATTACACCCGAGCAACGCCGGGCTATGCTGCTAGTTCTGAATAAATGTGTTATTTTGCCGGAAACAAAGGCGATAAAATTCCCATCATCAAAAAGGAAAAGAAAAAGAAAAAATTTTTAGCCAAAATTTCGAACGTGTCAGAAAGAATTAAAAATATTTTTAAATAATTAAAATAATTTTTCATCGAATGTTTTGTGTTTATCAAAAAATGTAGGTCCCTACTAGTTAATAAATTTAACACCAACTTTAAGAATATTTTACTAATAATTAACTCCTAGGATTTAACACTTTTTCATGAAATTCTATTTTGGACTGTTTTATAAACGTGAAAAAAAAAAAAAAAAAAAAGGCAAAGACATGCACCTTTTCCTACTAAAAACGAAAAACTAGTGTTCATCTTGATTTTTTTTTTTTTAATCATATCACCCCGAGCAAGGCGGTAACGCCACCGATGAGCAGCGGGGTACGTAAGAGTGAAAAGATTGGAAAAGAGAAAGCCGGAAACCACATTCTAAACAGGAAACAAGGGATGAGCCTCTTCACCTGTTCAATAGACGTGGGTGGAGTGTGAACCGGGCGATAGTTTAGTCTATCTACTCCAATTGAGAGAGAAAAAAAAAATGAAAAGAGTGAAAAGATTGGAAAAGAGAAAGCCGGAAACCACATCCTAAACAGGAAACAAGGGATGAGCCTCTACACCTGTTCAATAGACGTGGGTGGAGTGTGAACCGGGCGATAGTTTAGTCTATCTACTCCAATTGAAAAAAAAAAAAGAAAAGAGTGAAAAGATTGGAAAAGAGAAAGCCGGAAACCACATCCTAAACAGGAAACAAGGGATGAGCCTCACACCTGTTCAATAGACGTGGGTGGAGTGTGAACCGGGCGATAGTTTAGTCTATCTACTCCAATTGAGAGAGAAAAAAAAATGAAAAGAGTGAAAAGATTGGAAAAGAGAAAGCCGGAAACCACATCTTAAACAGGAAACAAGGGATGAGCCTCTACACCTGTTCAATAGACGTGGGTGGAGTGTGAACCGGGTGATAGTTTAGTCTATCTACTCCAATTGAAAAAAAAAAAAAGAAAAGAGTGAAAAGATTGGAAAAGAGAAAGCCGGAAACCACATCCTAAACAGGAAACAAGGGATGAGCCTCTACACCTGTTCAATAGACGTGGGTGGTGTGTGAACCGGGCGATAGTTTAGTCTATCTACTCCAGTTGAAAAAAAAACAAACTATTTGATCTATTTTATTTTACGGCATATCAACCTCAATAGGTCATTTAATACCGATAAGATTTTTAGGATAGGTTCGTATGAATAAAAAAAGTATTGTTTGTAAGAATTCTTTGTAGGTCCTACGCTTTTACTGATCTTCATCAACGATCTTCCTGGTGTAATCGGTTTCCAAGTAAGTATCTATTCATAGCGTTTGACCCCAGTTAGAGAGTTAACTATTTGGCCATCGCTGGTGCTACCACCCAGTGTCAGGGTGAACTTGGGGAGAGCAACAATTAAGAGATGGTTCCACATCCCCCAGACCTCCTGGCCAGAGGCCTTACTGCCGGATATCGTTTATCGTCATACCCAGGACTGGATGAATTAGTTTTGTAGTTTACCACTCTGCAGAGGTGCAGTTAGTGACAGGGCGGGCGTCGTCTTGGTATCTGTCGCTTCGTAAAATATTTCTCGATCAGTCAGGCAGGTTGGCTTACTAGAGTTCACGATTAAAAGTTAGATGTTCAACTCAACATAATTAATTGCTTATTTGGTGGGATTAAGAAACTAATCCTGGATTTCAGCTTAGTATTTAATATGGGGATTATTGACTGGAACAGGAAAAAAGAGTACAGCTCAAACACAACCCCACATACAATGAGCGGAGAAGCACTGGGTAAGCAGGGTAGTCAGTCTCGACTTTATAATTAAAAAAGTCAATTATCAAATATAAAAATTAAAGCTTTCCAATTACTTGCATTTTATTTTTAATCAGTATCACCCCATGCAAGATAGTAAAGCCACTAAGGGGTGACAGGGTGGGGGATAATTAAGGATAGAAACGTTAATAATTAGCGGAAAGAGAAAAGAGTAATCAGGAGGACAGTAGATAGCGATTGATATTGCATTTAAATTTTTGAAGATTAAAATTGGCTAGAAAGCATGGAGACGAAAGGGAGTTCCACCAGCTGGAAGTGCAAGAAAAGAAACTGTTAGCATAGAACTTACGGCTACATCTAGCCAACTCAACTGTAAACTGATAAGATCTCGACACCAGTCTAGTCAGTCAGTCAGTTAAGTGCCATACGTGGTACATGGTTGGGCGATCATGTCTTGAAAGAGATATTACTGACTTGGCAGAAGATTATAGTAGATTGTCATTACTTTCTACGGTAGACTGGTTGCCAACCAAGGCTATAGAACCAAATCTATCTTATAAATTTGACTCATAGGTAGAGGGGGAAGAGATGTATTATATTATTAAGTAGTAATAAATGAGGGATCAGTTTATTACTTCAAAACAATATAAAACCGATCTCCCACTTTATGCCCAGTAGAAGCCTTAATCATGTTTTCAACTATTATATTCATTCAGTCATTTAAGTGACATACGTGATACACGCTTGGGCGATCGTGTCTCGGAAGAGACATGGCTGACTGAGCAGAAGATTATCCCGCAGTAGGTTGCCATTGCTTTCCGCGGTAGACTGATTGCCAGTCGAGGCTATAGAACCCAATCTGTCTTTTTATTTAACCCATAACTGAGAGGAAGAGATGGATTAATACCTTTTCCAAGGGTATTTGTGCGTAAGTGAATGCAAAGAATTCAACTGGAATTCGAACTCGGCTCCCCGGTTTGTCGTTCCGAGTCGATATCCATTGCATCACAACGCATATCCGTCATCAGTCTGGTACTCTGCTTAAATTCAAAAAGACTAGGTACCATAACAAAGAGTAAAAAAGTATTTATAAAAAGGCAAAGATAAAACCCTACAGTGGTAGGAAAGCGAGTGAAGCCGAGCTGCCAAATCTGGATCATTAATATTGCTGATTCTTCTTAGGATCTTGTCAAGGAACTCAATCAGGGAAAATTATTATAGAAATATACAGAGAGGCAACCTACGGCGATGGGAAAATGACTGAATCCCAGCCGCCACATCAGGATCATTAATATTGCAGCTTCTTTGAATCTTATCAACAAACTCAATCAAGTTTAATTTTTATAGTAAATGTACAGAGAGGCATTTATTCATTTTAGATAGATGGATAGATATGAATAGAATGTGAACAGACTTAGACAGACATACAGATAGATAGATAGATAGATAGATAGATAGATAGATAGATAGATAGATAGAATAGAGATGAGATAGATAGAACAGAATGAGATAGATAGATAGATAGATAGATAGATAGATAGAAACAGAATGAGATAGATAGATAGATAGATAGATAGATAGATAGATAGATAGAAACAGAAATGAGATAGATAGATAGATAGATAGATAGATAGATAGATAATGAAAAGACTGAGATAGATAGATAGATAGATAGATAGTGAAAAGACTGAGATAGATAAATGAGATAGATAGATAGATAGATAGATAGATAGATAGATAGATAGATAATGAAAAGACTGAGATAGATAGATAGATAGATAGATAGATAGATAGATGAAAAGACTGAGATAGATAGATAGATAGATAGATAGATAGTGAAAAGACTGAGATAGATAGAGAGATAGATTGATAGATAGAAACAGAATGCGATAGATAGATAGATAGATTGATAGATAGAAACAGAATGCGATAGATAGATAGATAGATTGATAGATAGAAACAGAATGCGATAGATAGATAGATAGATTGATAGATAGAAACAGAATGCGATAGATAGATAGATAGATTGATAGATAGATAGATAGATAGATAGATAGAAACAGAATGCGATAGATAGATTGATAGATAGAAACAGAATGCGATAGATAGATTGATAGATAGAAACAGAATGCGATAGATAGATAGATAGATTGATAGATAGAAACAGAATGCGATAGATAGATAGATAGATAGATAGATAGATTGATAGATAGAAACAGAATGCGATAGATAGATAGATAGATAGATAGATAGATAGATAGAAACAGAATAGATAGATAGATAGATAGATAGATAGATAGATAGATAGATAGATAGATAGATAGATAGATAGAAACAGAATTAGATAGATAGATAGATAGATAGATAGAAACAGAATTAGATAGATAGATAGATAGATAGATAGAAACAGAATTAGATAGATAGATAGATAGATAGATAGATAGAAACAGAATTAGATAGATAGATAGATAGATAGATAGAAACAATTAGATAGATAGATAGATAGATAGATAGATAGATAGATAGATAGAGATAGATAGATAGATATGAATAGACTGTGGTAGATAAATAGATCGCAACATCGTGGGAAACTAACAATAGCCATTCTGTGTTGATTCCTATCTTGTCACTATTTAAAACTCTCTCTCCAATACTGAGCCCACTTCTTTCGTAAATTTTAAACGATATGTACATGTTTTCACAGGTATTTAAGCCTTCATCCAAAAAAGGGAGAGAAGGAAAATGGCGAACCGAAGTTTCGAAGAGAAAACAGACCAATACTTTTAATTTCTTGACAATAATTTTTTTTGGTTTGTTTGTTTTCATCAACATTACTGGCCATTATAGCAAAAAGCGCTTAAAAAATAAATCAATGAGCCACGCTCAGAATATAAGTATTCGCACATGGGTTCGAACTCTCATTATTCAAATCATCTAATGATAGTGAAACAACCCTTTAAGGCCTGTCGATTCTAATCAGAATCAGATGTTGATTTTTTGTTTACCAACTCTTCTATGTCTTCCACTTTATTGTTTGGTTTTCATTTTTTTCCCTGTCGTCTGTTTTTTTTTTTTTACTTTATTTTACAAGTTTTCTATTTTCTTTCCAGTATCTTTCGTAATTCATCTTCATTTTCCACACGCCATTTTCAAGAATTAAAAATCCTTTAATCGTTTTCTTTGTCTCTCTCTCTCTTTTCTTTTTCACCTTCTTAATTTGTTCGTTCATTCATTCAACAACTCCGTTCACTGGAATTATTCGTCCGTCTAATTTGTGTGTCCTTCTTTCTTTCCTCACTTTTCTTCGTTTGTGTTATTCTTCTTTTTATTTTTTTTCACTGTTTCCTTTCACGTTTATCAAACGTTCCTTCAGCTTTTCGAGAATTGAACATTTTTCCCGAGGCGACTGACGCAGCACATGTGAATGCAAAATAATTGAAAATGGTTCAAATGCTGACAAGAATCCGGATGAATTCGCAGTTTTCAACAACGCCGTTATTTACAAAAGAAAACAAAACTATTATTTCCGATTCATTACTTCCGAGATAAACACGAGCAGATTTCGATCAGAACTGAAGAAAATTGCCCCTTGTTGATCAGACTGACAAACGATATTGTAACAGATTTTAACAAGATCGGCCTCTCAACCGTGTGGTAAGCTAATCATTGGTAGTGGGTTCGTTCCTCACTGGAGGACCTATCAATACGTGATAAGTAAGCTACCCTTATTAAAAAAAAAAGAAGTAAGTTAAACAGTATCATCACAAAAAAACTTCAATATATATAGTAGCCATCCGCAGACGGATCTGTTTCGTTGTATCACAGCTCATCAGAACGGTTAGACGTCCGATTGCTTCTAACCAGGATTGAAACCCGACAGAACTGATCTCTGAGATATGGGCACTCGGTCGAGAAAGACAGACTTTAGCGTGTTATATACAATGAAAACACACACCAGTAGCCGAGAGTGTTCAAATTCATTACTGAATGAACGATATAATGAGAGAGTGATAGAAAGAGAGAGAGAGGGGGGAGAGAGGGGGATAGTAAGAGAAAGAGAGTAAAACAGAGAGAGAGAGAAATTACTGGGAAAGAGAAAGAGTGTCAACTACAAGCTTCAGAAATTTAAATACAATCGCCATCTTCAGTCTTCCTGAGTCTTGTTATTTTATTCTCTTCACATAACCCGATTGCGTCATAGTCGCTTTATCGCCTTGATTGCGATGAACTGATCAGAAACCCGGTTTTATGCAAAATAAAACAAAGTAACTTTTATTAAAAGAACGTCACTTTAAAATTGTTGATTGCTAACATTTTTTTTATGGAGACATGTGTAAACAATTGTGTATGCAACCAAACTTAGTTTGTTAGAGGATTTGAAAGGTAAAATAACTAATGTGATTTCAGGCATTATTGTAAATCAGTTGGCAAATGTTTTCCGTGAACTGCAAAATCGTATTACCCTTTGTATTGCTAATGATGGAGGACATGTGGAAACTTAAATAAAATTTCAATAAAACTTTAATATCGATTTCTTTCTTTCTAATCCTTTTTACAAATTATTTCTATCGCAAATATAAATTAAATTACACGTTTTTTTTTAAGTTCACACGAACTTTATAGACACTCTGTATAGAAATTCATTTAACTGTTTTGAAATACGAAATATCTACATAGTATTAATATTAAAAGAAAGGATCGTGGAGATGATAAAATGATTTAACTTTCTAATGATTTGGGCTGATTGCTTTGTAGCAGCTTAAAACCAATTTGGACATTATTTTTATGTCTAGTTGTTGGCAGAGAGGCGCAAGTTATTCTTTACGACAGGCTGCATTTGCCTAAAAAATCTTTGTTATTTGACACTGGAAACCGAGTAACAGGGACGGACTGAGAGTGTTATAGGCTCATGGGCAAAAAATGCAATAGGTCCCCTCCCACCCCCGCTCTTTATAGTTAAATGCCACATGTAGAGGCTGTGTAGTAGGTGAACTGTGCATATTGGCATAACTAAGTAAGAGTTTTAGTTTAAGATATATATGTGTTTATATGCATAAAAAGATTTGAAAACTTCAAGGTCATGAAGATGTTCATGGACACATGCTGATAGTAACAACAAAGCGTAATGTCAAACAAAATTCAGTATTTTAACTTACTAAAATTCATGGCAACAGTAAGGAGTTAGGAAAAAAGTGTCCTTTCTTTGCAAATTCTAACAATCATATGAAGATTTTAGTGGCTTTTCGGAGTGACGGAAATGTGTGCAGGAGGACCGAATGATCCCCTTTGGATTGTCAGCCAAAACTTGACCGGTACAACAGACTACAGAGGCGCCAGGTTTATAATCATCTGAATATTCTTGGAAGGTTAAAATGATTTATTGCATCTTCTTTTCGACGAGGCAAGGGGTGCGGCGAAATCAAAAGGAGTCAGTAACGGCCATGTATGAGACACACGCACTATGATGTGGAGCTGAGTGACCCGAGTCAGACTGCATGTATTAGAGTGTATAACAAGAACATCCTTGAAAATTTTATTGGCAGCCACGCGGACCCCCTTGCAGCGCCGGGTCCTCGGGCATGGTCCGATTGACTGATGGCTCAGTCCGCTCCTGCCGAGAAGAAAATTAATGTGGCACCGCCAATAGAGTTGATACTAATTTTTTTTTTAATCATCTCACCCCAAGCAAGGCATTCCACTGCCACTATTGCGCATGGACCTACATAGGGGAAGGTAAAGAGAAGGAGTGGTTAGACATAGGGAATGTCAGGAGGAAGGTGACAGATGAGTAAGGATACCGAGGATGAGGGTTGGGCAGATGGGAAGAGTGTTTGATAGAATGGGAGCAGGTTAGTGTGTTAGGAGGTGTCTATTGATCTTACATTTAAACTCCTGGAGATTGTAGCCGTCGGGGAAACAATCATTTGGAAGAGAATTCCACAGTCGGGAAGTGCGAGGAAAGAAACTGTTGGAGTAGAAGTTACGGCTGCATTTTATCGGTTTCACTGTAAAAGGGTGGGATCTAGTTGCTAATCTAGTATCTCGTGCAAATTCGTATTTAGGGGGCACCAGTGATCTAAGTTCATCGGAGCAGAAAATAATGAAAATGACATCTTTTCCGAGGGAGAAGGACAAAATGACACTAGACGACGATGACGCCATCGAAATTATAACAGCTAAAACTCCCATGTTGTCTTTTTTTGCAAAATGCTGCACTTGCGCATCGAAAGTGAAAATAAAATCTGCGAAGTTCATGACTGTTCTGAAGTTTCTGACGCGGTTTCGAGCCCTTTTACCGTTACACATGACGTTACTTTCAGTCAGTTAAGTGCCATACGTGATACACACTTGTGCGATCATGTCTTGAAAGAGACATAACTGACTTGGCAGAAGATTATCTCGCAGTAAATTGCCATTGATTTTTGCGGTAGACTGGTTGCCAGCCAAGGCTATAGAACCCAATCTGTCTTATTATTTGAGTCATAGGTAGAAGAGATGTGATATTATTAAGTAGTAATTAGTGGGGGATCAGTTTATTACTTTAAAACAATATACAACTGATCCCCCACTTTATGCCCAGTAGAAGCCTTAATCATGCTTTTAACTATTATATATAGTCAGTCAGTTAAATGCCATACCTGATACACGCTTTAGGCGATCATGTTTGGAAAGAGACATGACTGACAGGGTAGAAGGTTATCCCGCAGTAGATTGCCATTACTTTCTGCGGTAGACTGGTTGCCAGCCAAGCCTATAGAACCCAATCTGTTCTGTTATTTAACACATACCTGGCAAGAAGAGACTGATTAATACCTTTTCTAAGGATATTTGTCCGTAAATGAATGCAAGGAATTCAACTGGAATTCGAACTCGGCTTCTCAATTTCTCGTTCAGAGCCGATAACCACTGCACCACAACGCACGTTACCGTAGACTGTTTTAAAATAACCGCTCTATATAAAACTAAGGCCTAGTCAAGAGAATATTACCTGACAGGTATAGAAAGTAGATGGTTCTTGAAAATGACTGAGACGGTTGAAAGTACTAGAAGAAAAATAACATACGGAATTTGAGTCTCAACCAGTTTATCAACAATCTCAATCCCAATGTACAACAACTTATTGGAAATTTAGAACAATGCTAGAAAAAATTTAAAGCGGACATTTCGGGGTCAATTTAATCACACACACACACACACACACACACACACACACACACACACACACATATATATATATATATATATATGAATAGAATATGTAAAGAACAGATAGAAAAAAGTGTCTTTGATCGCTTTAACAAGCTTCTTCAGAGATTTTTTAAAAGCAATGATTTTCAAAAAATCCAAAGAAAGCGTACGTTGCTTGAGATTTGATTTCATTGGTCAGATACGGGTGACGTGTAATACATCAATGGAATTTAATTTTTTTTGTTTTTTAAATTTAAAATTTAAAACACTTAAAAAAGTAGAACTTGTTAGATTAAGACACGTTCCCCACCCTGTTTTTTACACACACACACACACACACACACACACACACACACACACACACACACATATATATATATATATATATATATATATATAACGATTTGTACCCACAGAAATTACTAATGGCTTTAAAAAGAACAGACGTCATATTATTTCAACCCGAGGAACCTTTCGGCGAACTCTTATCAAGGGTTCTCGTTGGCTTTAATTTTAATGGAATTAAGGAAAAGGACAAGGCAAAATAAATTACTTACAATGCTGGGAGATGATGGAACTCATTTAAAAATAAATTTATTGAAAAAAAAAACACATAAAATGTAAGGGGGGGGGTGAACAAATATAATTCCACAAGAGTGTTTAAAAGTGAAAAAATGTTACACTCACAGACTCACCAGCAAAAAAAACCGCTCTTTCTGTCTGCACAGGCTCGGCTGTTAAATTTTCAAGTTTCAGAACAACACTGTTTTTCAGATGATATGTATATAAACGACAAAAAGACGCAGGATTCTCTCATTACTTTCTTTTCTTTAAAGGTAAGACGTGATGTCCTCAAATTTAAATATAAATTCGAGAGGAACTCATTAAAAGAAATTCAATGAAATCATATGCCGTAGAGAGGCTCGGTGGAAATGTCATTGGCATGAGTAGCGTTACACATTCAGCTCACTTCAGGTGAGTTTCAATTACTTTCCACTAATTTCCTTCTTGCCTCCTTTCCCCTTCTGAAGGACTTAACCTCACTTGACTATACATTGGCATAGCTTATAACTCTAGTAAACTAACAAAATGTATTTTACAATTATTCATGCAAGCATTGTACAAGCATATGTTCAAACGAAAAAGTACATCTCTCCACAAACTTTCATTCACCGCGTTTGTTTACTCCGATATTGTTAATTGTACGCAAGAGTTTTTGTATTCATTCTCTATTGTTTGAAGAAAGGTCAACGCGTCCACTATCGTGTAATATTATAAGTCTTTCATTTATGTCTGAAGTTCCGTGAACAGTTTTATTAAGTTTGAAATTTTTTTTATTCATACTATGCCGTTTTTTTTTTAGTGATTTAGTAAAGCTGACCCAAGCAAGCTTACAATATTCCTTTCACCAAAATATCACATTCCTAAAAATCTGGTGTAGGCGTCAAAGCTAACCTCGCAGCCGAGATTGAAAAAGACCTCCAATCCATATTGGACTGGGGTAAAAAATGGCTAGTAAATTTTAATGCTTCTAAAATGAAGCTACTCTCAATTAACCATCATAGACAATCGCACCTACCTCCCATTAGCATGGACCAGGCTTGCCTCCCAGAGAGTAAAACACTACGCTCCCTTGGTCTCACACTTTCAGCGGATCTCAAATGGAATGACTATATCGAATCCATTGCTAAATTTGCTGCTATGAAAGTCGGTTATCTGTGTAGGGCCGGAAGTTTTTTTCATCTAAATCTATCCTGCACATATATAAATCTACCATCCGCCCGTGCATTGAATACTGCTGCCATATCTGGTCGGGTGCCCCTGCTATTCTCCTCGGGCTTCTCGATAAGGTTCAGAGGAGGGACTGTAATGTGATAGATACCGACTTGGCAGACCGCCTGCAGTCTCTCTCCCACCGGCGCGTCGTGGCTTCCCTGTGTCTCTTCTATAAATACTTTCACGGCTTCTGTTCCGATGAACTTAGATCACTGGTGCCCCCTAAATACGAATTTGCACGAGATACTAGATTAGCAACTAGATCCCACCCTTTGACAGTGAAACCGATAAAATGCAACCGCAACTTCTACTCCAACAGTTTCTTTCCTCGCACTTCCCAACTGTGGAATTCCCTTCCACACGATTGCATCCACGACGGCTACAATCTCCAGGAGTTTAAATGTAAAGTCAGTAGACACCTCCTAACACACTAACTTGCTCTCATTATATCAAACACTCTTCCCATCTGCCCAACCCTCATCCTCGCTATCCTTACTTATCTGTCACCTTTCTCCTGACATTCCCTATGTCTAACCACTCCTTCTCTTTACCTTCCCCTATGTAGTCCCATGCGCAATAGTGAGAGTGGAATGCCTTGCTTGGGGTGAAATGATTAAAAAAAAAAAACATTTTTACATAATACAGCAAAGTCTCCAAAAAAGTACTTACTAGTCCCAAATGTACAATTTATCCATGAGGAGTTGGGAACAACAACTTTAAAAATAAAAAAAATAATTAAAAATTACTTTGATCTTTCCTATTAATAATAGTATAAACATTTTGATGGAAAAGTTCCTTTTTATTAAGTTTGGGACCTTCATACTATGCTGTTTGATTTAGTGGAGCTGATCCAAGCAAGCTTATAATATTCCTTACACTAAAAACATTATATTCCTACTTACTACAGATACCATAATACCGCAAAGTCTCTACGCAATCTGCCTACGGCCATATCACGTTGAATACACCGGTTCTCACTCGATCACCGAAGTTAAGCAACGTTGAGCCTGGCTAGTACTTAGATGGGTGATCGCTTGGGAATACCAGGTGCTGTAAGCGTTTAGTGACGGATGTGCGTTGTGGTGCAGTGGATATCGGCTCGGAACGAGAACTCGGTGAACCGAGTTCGAAGTCCAGTTGAATACCCTGCATTCATTTAAGCACTGGTACCCTTGGGAAAGGTATTAATCCGTCCCTTCACTCCAGTTATGGGTTAAATAACAGGGTAGGACTTGGGGACTCTGCCCTTAGAAACAAATCCTAATGAATCTTGATACTCGAAAAGAAAAAGTATTACTAGACAAGTTCAAAACTTGAAAGAAAAATGTATTGCCAGCAATAAATAAATAAAATTTAGTTGGCAATAAATGATCCGCCGAGGTTGATATGCCATAAAAACAAAACAACCAACCCACAGATATATATATTAAAAACCGGTCTTTGAAACGTCACAAATATGTAAGAGTTGGTTGTTTTTTTTTTACTCATTCTGCTTCAGTATTGGAAAACATTTATTTTATTTAGTTTCCAAGCGAGTAAGAAAATAGGAAGTGCTTATTTCATTGCCACTGTAATTGATATCAATAATTAATAATTCTTTATTTAATTAATAATACTTAATAGATTTATATTTTAATCCGACATTATTTTTTTATTGCTATAAACGTTATATATTTGAGCAGACATCGTTTTATTTAAACAGTGAAATTGATATCAGAAATGCCAACTCAAACACGTGTTCCCAATAAAACTGACCCTTATATCGATAAGAAATAATGTGGGGATAAAACTAAAACCTTTGATTACTTAAAGAATTAATGGTTGTTAACAAGAGGAACAGCTGAAGATTGCTAAATATGAATTGGAGATGTCGAAATCCAGAAATTATGAAAATCTAAATATCTGGGAAGTATTTTAAAAGAGGACGGAATATGTGGCACCGAAATCCAAAGCAAGAGGAACATCCCAAAATGAGAATTATGAATTTGAAACAAAATTTAAATATCTGGGAAATGTTTTAAAAGGGGACGGAAAATTATGACACCACAATCCGAAGCAAGAGGAACATTCCAAAATGAAAAATATGAATTTGATAAAAAATTTTAATATCTTGGAAAGGTTTTAAAATGGACGGAAAATTATGACACCGCAATCCGAAGTAAGCGAAACATTCCACAATGAAAAATATGAATTTTTTACAAAAATTAAATATCTGGGAAATCTTTTAAAAGTAGACGGAAAATTATGACACCGCAATCAGAAGCAAGAGAAACATTCAAAAATGAGAAATATGAATTGGAGACGTCAAAATCACGCAATTAAGTAAATTTAAATGTCTGGGAAGTGTTTTAACATAGCGAGGATAATATGACATGTTTGATAATGGCTAAAAGTATCGATGAAAGCGTTTGGATGAATAAAATATTCGGACAATTTTTGTATAATTTATCTATTAAAAATAAAAAAAATATATAAATATATATGATCACATAAAATATTATAGAAGAACTTAACCACAGCAATTTGTCATTTTTAACCAAACTTGCATATACCTGACACACACACACACACACACACACACACACACACACACACACACACACACACACACACACACACACACACACACACACACACACACACACACACACACACACACACAAAACACACACACACACACACACAAAACAAACACACACACACACACAAAACACACACACAGACACTCACAAAACACACACACACACACACACACACACACACAAAATTACGTTACATTCAAGTATGAGGACAAAATAACAACATCGTAAAAATAAAATTCTTGAAAATGGCTAGTGAAATAACAGAAAGTTCTTGGAAGGTCGAAAATTATGGAACATTTTTACATTCCTTATCTCCAACAAAAAGGAAACTTGTAAGAATATTGTATAAATTAAATAAACTATTAATAAAATTTTCCTTGTTGGTCGTTTTTAATGACACATGTTTAAATGAAAGAGTGTTGCCTATATATATATATATATATATATATATATATATATATATATATAATACAAGAAATCTAGAAGTGAGCCACCACATACCCTGAAGAACCGTTGAGTGAAACCGCGGTAGGTGGTGGCTCACTTCTAGATTTCTTGTATTGTATTCTCGCTCTACTTTTTTTATTTTTATTTTA
This sequence comes from Ascarosepion bandense, assembly GCA_037127315.1. Lineage (NCBI taxonomy): Eukaryota > Metazoa > Mollusca > Cephalopoda > Sepiida > Sepiidae > Ascarosepion > Ascarosepion bandense. The sequence goes on from JBBBDQ010002341.1 coordinate 128,407, forward strand.
TTATTACTTTAAAACATGTACAAAATACAATCTACTACAAAAGTGCGCATTTTGTTTCGACATTGAAAGAACAGTTTTATATTAATGTTTTGAATGTTGTAAATATTTTCTTCGTTCCTCATTCATTTTTTTTTTTTTAATCACATCACCCCAAGCAAGGCTGTGAGGCCACTGGTGTGCAGGGGGCTACGTAAGAGTGAATAGACTGGAAAAGAGAAAGCCGGAAACCATATCATAAACAGGGAACAAGGGACGAGCCTCTACACCTGTTCAATAGACGTGGGTGGAGTGTGAACCGGGCGATAGTTCCGTCTATCTACTCCAATTGAAAAAAAATAAGCAAAAAAGAAAGTGAAAAGATTGGAAAAGAGGAAAACCGGAAACCACATCCTAAACAGGGAACAAGGGACGAGCCTCTACACCTGTTCAATAGACGTGGGTGGAGTGTGAACCGGGCGATAGTTCCGTCTATCTACTCCAATTGAAAAAAAAATAAGCAAAAAAGAAAGTGAAAAGATTGGAAAAGAGAAAACCGGAAACCACATCCTAAACAGGGAACAAGGGACGAGCCTCTATACCTGTTCATAGACGTGGGTGTAGTGTGAACCTGGCGATAGTTCCGTCTATCTACTCCAATTGTGTATATATATATACACATACACACACACACAAAAGAAGCGTCTGTTTCGAATAGGAATATCCCTTATAATTTAGTCTGAAGTATTAAAATGTCGAATTAAAAATAAATGTATCAATTCTTTATATATGTGCTCATGACATTATGGTGGTTACTGTGAATGAAGAAATGTAACTCCTTTTCACATCCGCCATAATAATCATGATTGAGTAGTGAGAGGATAACAACTTCTTTTTTTTTATTTTAATAAGTGTTTTGTGGTACATGGAGGAGAAACTGAAAACGATAGAATTCAAGAACGTGAATAGATTAATGAACAAAGGGAATTCATTTTTTCAAAATGTCGGCACGCTGAAGAATTTATTTTGACAAACGTGAAAAGGAACTGTGCAGTGTCCACAGGAAACAAAAGCCCGTTTTGAAAATCGCACTGCGTGAATAGGTCAGTAATAAGAATAAAAAAGATATTTTTATAGGGATATTTCTTAACTATCTAAGAAACGGTATACATTCAATTCCTAATACGAGTTTCATACTAAAAGTTTTCAGTCATTTTCTGAAGATTATTATAATCCAAAGAAATAAAAAGCAATAATGTCCTTCAAAGAATGATCTCCTAACTTCAATGCACTTGTTGTAGGGCTCGAGCCACTTCGTGAGGGCTCTGTGAAAGTCATCCAAATTAAAGGTATCTTTATAAGATGCCTCATCTTCTTAATTTGTTTAAAACTACAGCCCATGACCTTCTCCTTCCAACAGTCACAGAGTTAATGTCTGGGCTGTAGTGAGGGCGACGGACAGTTTTGATGCCCTCCCCAATCTCTTTCCTCTCACCAACGAACCTTTCCTTCTTTCCATCACTGAACATCTTGAGAACACACACACACACACACACAGAGACGTAGTTCCATTCATAAATAAGTTTAGATTTAGATCTATCTATCTATCTATCTATCTATCTATCTATCTATCTATCTATCTAAGTCTGTTCATATCTATCTATCTATCTATCTATCTATCTATCTATCTATCTATCTCAGTCTGTTCATTATCTATCTATCTATCTATCTATCTATCTATCTATCTATCTATCTATCTATCTATCTATCTATCTATCTATCTATCTGAGTCTGTTCATATCTATCTATCTATCTATCTATCTATCTATCTATCTTAGTCTGTCTTCATATCTATCTATCTATCTATCTATCTATCTATCTATCTATCTATCTATCTATCTATCTATCTATCTATCTATCTATCTATCTATCTATCTATCTATCTATCTATCTATCTATCTATCTATCTGAGTCTGTTCATATTCTATCTATCTATCTATCTATCTATCTATCTATCTATCTATCTATCTTAGTCTGTTCATATCTATCTATCTATCTATCTTAGTCTGTTCATATCTATCTATCTATCTATCTATCTATCTATCTATCTATCTGTCTGTCCATATATCTATCTATCTATCTTAGTCTGTTCATATCTATCTATCTATCTATCTATCTATCTATCTATCTATCTATCTATCTATCTATCTATCTATCAGAGTTCGTTCATTATCTATCTATCTATCTATCTATCTATCTATCTATCTATCTGTCTGTCTATATTCTATCTATCTATCTATCTATCTATCTATCTATCTATCTATCTATCTATCTATCTTAGTCTGTTCATATTCTATCTATCTATCTATCTTAGTCTGTTCATATCTATCTATCTATCTATCTTATTCATATCTATCTATATCTATCTATCTATCTATCTATCTATCTATCTATCTATCTATCTATCTGAGTCTGTTCATAATCTATCTATCTATCTATCTATCTATCTATCTATCTATCTATCTATCTATCTGAGTCTGTTCATATTCTATCTATCTATCTATCTATCTATCTATCTATCTATCTATCTATCTATCAGAGTCTGTTCATTATCTATCTATCTATCTATCTATCTATCAGAGTCTGTTCATTTATCTATCTATCTATCTATCTATCTATCAGAGTCTGTTCATTATCTATCTATCTATCTATCTATCTATCTATCTATCTATCTATCTATCAGAGTCTGTTCATTATCTATCTATCTATCTATCAGAGTCTGTTCATTATCTATCTATCTATCTATCTATCTATCTATCTATCTATCTATCTATCTATCTATCTATCTATTCATTATCTATCTATCTATCTATCTATCTATCTATCTATCTATCTATCTATCTATCTATCTATCTATCTGAGTCTGTTCATAATCTATCTATCTATCTATCTATCTATCTATCTATCTATCTATCTATCTATCTATCTATCTATCTATCTATCTCAATTTTTATTAATTTATTTCCGTCCTGATCACTGTTTGAGAGTCCGCTGTTTTCCTCTCGTCTTCTTTCTCTAATTCGTTTAGCTTTTCTTCCTCTCGACCCTCTCTTCACGTTTTCTACATTTATCCAGTTCTCTTTTTTCTCTCCTCTTGTCTTGTAGTTATATTTGTCCATATTTAATTCTTTCGTGATTTGTACAAATTTTTCCTTTTCTCACTCGTTCTTTTTCGCCGTTTCTTTTTCGCTCCCTTTCAGTAGCTCGTTTCCCCAATTTTCCCTCTCTTTTTCGCTTGATTGTTTCTTTTCGCCTCTCTCTATCCGCGCTCTTCAATGTACTTATCCATAATGGTTTATTTCCTGGCAGAACGATGCTTCTTAAAAACACAATCCAATCGAGGTTATTCATTTTTCCTCTTATTTCTGTCAATTACTTATTCTGAACGTCATCTAACCAATAAATGGCTTGCTTCGGGCTGTCTCTAAAGTCAACAGGCCCAGCATTTTTTTTGACTTTTATTAAAGACGTTTAATTTTCTAAAACGTTATGTTTAAGTGTAATTTCCCTGTTGCTTTAACGCAAACGAAAAGAGAGCAACTCTTTTGCTGTTACAAAAACATCGAAAGTCATAAATGATTGAGTAAAGTAAGACTTGAATGGTTTGATCTGTAATCACAGAAAAATATTATTTTAACCCGTAATGGCCATTAAAAACGCCAAAATATAAGGCCTAAAAGCCAGTCATGTTACTGATATAAGATGTAATAACCATTTATCGGAGAGTGTTACTGATAAAAGGCCTAAAGGCCAGTCATAGTAGAGGGTTAATGTTATAAGGCCTCAGAGTCAGTGAAGGTAGGGGGTTACTGATATAAGGCCTAAACGCCAGTCATGATAGAGGAATACTGTTATAAGCCCTAAAAGTCAGTCACGGTATGTTGTTACTGATATAAGGTATGAGCCAGTCATGATGCAGGGTTACTGATATAACACTTAAGAGCCCGTCATGGTAGTGCACAACTGATATAAGGTCTAACAGCCGGTTATCGTAAAGGCTTACTGATATAAAGCCTAAGAACCAGTTACGATAGCGTTTAACTGTCAAAAAGCTATTTATGGTAGAGGGTTACTGATATAATGCCTAAGAGCCGTTCATGTTACTGATATAAAATGTAAGTACTTAAACCAAATTCTGGACAACTTTAAACTCAATGCAAACAATCAACTCAGAATAATAAAACATTATATATATATATATATATATATATATATATATATATATATATATATATATATAATTTATAAAGAAAATATGGAGATTGCATTAATGTAGAAATGATATAGAAGAGTGGCCTTTCAAACCCAATCACATGATCTGTTAAGAACGATTAGACCAAGTCGAAACCTTCTCTCTGCCGGTAGAATTTGTTATGGGATATTTTATTTTAACTGTCCCTAGCTAAATATTTACACGTGAATTCCCCTCCCCTCGTTGTAAGTATATATATATATATATATATATATATATATATATATATATATTCTGTCATTTATAACAAAACGAAGGAAGGTTATTATATAATTTCATTATCCGGCTATTAAGAAAAAGTAAACAACTACGTAAAGGAATTTTGATTTTAGATTAATTATTCATTAAATTTATGACGGTATTTGCTCATAATTTTTTCTCTTAATTTCAAAAGAAAATTTTGCTTAGATTATTTTAATATTTACAATTTTCTTTCAAGTAAATATAGATTGCATCTATTGTAAAGGTTATTGGGGGTGCGGGCTGACCCTATTAGTCTCCAACTTAGAATTGGTTTAAGTCTCTCCTCTTTCACTTCCCGAAATCTTCTGGAAAGGTAAGTTTGAAATTTTAAATTAGGCTTGACAAAAGAGTGTTTATGGGAGTAGTAACACCGTTTAAATTCTACCGCCAAAATTCCAATGTAAACTTGAGCATTATTATTGTTATTTTTGGAAGAAATGTTGGTTTGGTATGATAGATCATTTGGGTAGACTTACGTTTGCCTTCCGAGGGACAAAATTGATGAACTTACAATTGCAAAAAGGTATTATACTAGTTTTAATATTCATCATCCTTAATCTAAATGACAATTCCTACAAAGCTTACGTGAAAGAAAATACCTCCAGCTATATCAATGTTAATTCCAACCACTCTAATACTGTTATAGAACAAATAGTTTTTTTTTTATAAGCGTTTCACCCCGAGAAAGGCATTTCACTGCCACTACTGCGCAGGGGGCTACATAGAGTGGAGAAAGGATGATTAAATATAGGAAATGTCAGAGGGCGGGTGATAGGCCGGTAAGGATATCGAGAATGAGGGTTGGGTAGATGAGAGTGTTCTGAGAATAATTGGGAGTTAGTGTGATAGGAGGTGTCTATTGACCCTACATTTAAACACCTGGAGATTGTAGCTGTCGGGTAAGCAAACTTGTGGAAGGGAGTTCCACAGGCGGGAAGCGCGAGAAAAGAAGCTGTTGGAGTAGAAAATACGATTAACACTGTTAGTATCAGAATTAATCGGTTGTCTTCCAACCTTAGGATTTTTTATGAAAACAAAAAAATATATAATAACCCCCCCCCCCCCCCCAGGAAATCTCTTTTAAGGCCAAATTGGTATATGTAAAACCTGTTGTTAAATCTGAGTCATCTAAAACGAGAAGTAGTGGTAGAAAATGGAAAGTCATATGGTTCAATCTCACACGCCATTCTGTAGACTATTTAATATTAACAACGGGAAATATTTTCTGAAACTGGTCGGTCAAAATTTTCATGCCAGTAACCCCTATACTGAATCTTTAATAGAAATACTGTTAAAATTCGTTTTTCTAGCACACATAATATAGCACACATAATATAGTTAATATTATTCAGTCCAACAGTAGATAGATTTTAAAGAATTTAGATAAAACTAATATAAAAACAGCTATAATACTCTCTTGCAATTGCATAATGTTTTATTATCGCAGATGAGACGGTTTTTAAATTCACTCGTTGATATGGCCATACGTTTTTGGACAGTGTGAATTTTTTGTATATGTAATAAATATTAGAGCTGTAAATAAACACATTTAATTACATCGAACCCTTTTGCTGGATCAGTTTTAATATTTAATAATAATAGGTTCCGTTTGGGATTTACCATCAAGCCTTTTCTTTCGAATTTATACACAATATATATATATATATATATATATATATATATATATATATATTTATATATGCGGTGTAGATATAGAAGAATCAAAAGAGTATTAAGGGAGCGATCTTTATTTTTATTCAATCTTTTTTTTTGGTGTTTTTTGTTTGTGAATTTCATTCGTGTAAAATCTTCTGTACAATAAAAACGGAAGCTGATGATGGTTTACCAGAAATAGGCCATACTTCCGATTTACCCTGAAATAACATGTCTGCCTTAATTTTTTTCGTATATATATATATTGTCAGAACCAACGTTAATCTGAAGTGAATTTCAAAGACATCATTAACAACACGACGCTCTTCAAATTAATGCGCATATGAAAGGCATGAAACGCCTCTACGAGTCAATGCTCCCGCCAGTCATTTACACTCATTTCTTATAACTGCCACGCCATGATGGTTCATACCAATATAATTTATTTTCCACACAACAAAACCTTTCCCACACAATTTGCGTCTTGTTACTGCCATCTATCTCTATTTCCAAGGTATTTGTTCTGACGTGGAGCAACCCGCTATCATAACTGACTCGTAGACCTTATACGTAGCCTTCTACCATTACTGGTTCGTAGGCCTTATATCAGTAACCGTCTACGTAGACTGGTCCTTAGGCCTTATATCAGTAACCCATGAATAGCTTTTTGACAGTTAAACGTTATCGTGGCTGATTCTTAGGCTTTATATCAGTAAGCCTTTACTATAAGCTGCTGTTAGACCTTATATCAGTTGTGCACTACCATGACTGGCTCTTAAATGTTATATCAGTGACCCTCTATCATGACTGGCTCATACCTTATATCAGTAACAACCTACCGTGACTGACTTTTAGGGCTTATATCAGCATTCCTCTATCATGACTGGCTTTTAGGCCTTATATCAGAAACCCCCTACCTTCACTGACTCTGAGGCCTTATAATATTAACCCTCTACCACGACTGGCTTTTAGGCCTTTTATCAGTAACACTCTACGATAAATGGTTCTTACATCTTATATCAGTAACATGAATGGCTCTTAGGCCTTATATCAGTAACCCTCTACCATGAATAGCTTTTTGACAGTTAAACGCTATCGTGACTGGTTCTTAGGCATTATATCAGTAAGCCTTTACTATAACCAGCTGTCAGACCTTATATCAGTTGTGCACTACCATGACGGGCTCTTCAGTGTTATATCAGTGACCCTCTATCATGACTGGCTCATACCTTATATCAATAACAACCTACCGTGACTGACTTTTAGGGCTTATAACAGTATTCCTCTATCATGACTGGCGTTTAGGCCTTATATCAGTAACCCCCTACCTTCACCGACTCTTAGGCCTTATAACATTAACCCTCTACCATGACTGGAATTTAAGCCTCATATCAGTAACCCTCTATGAGAAATGGTTCTTACATCTTATATCAGTAACATGAATGGCTCTTAATATCAGTAGCAATCTACCACGACTAGCTTTTAGGCCTTATATCAGTAACTTTCTATCAAGACTGAATCTTATATCTTATATCAGTAACTTCCTACCATGACTGCCTCTTAAGCCTTATATTAGTAGCCCTCTACGATGACTAACTTTTAGACCTTATACCAGTGACCATCTACCACGACTGACTTTTAGACCTTTTATCAGTAACTATCATTGCCCTTCTACCATTAGTAGGCCTTATGTCAGTAAACCCCCACCATGACTGGCTCTTATATCAGTAGTCCATTACCATGTCTGACTCTTAAGCTTTATATCACTAACCTTTGCCATAACTGGCTCTTAGGCCTTATATCAGTAGCTATGTACCTCGACTAACCTTTAGGACTTATATCAGTGACCCTCTACGATAACTGACCCTTAGACCTTATATCAGTGACCATCTACCATAACTGGCTTTTAGGCCTTATATCAGTAACAATATATATCATAAATGGATCTTAGGCCTCATATTGGGTAAACATTAAGTAAAAAAAAAATGTTACAATAAAATAAAGCTCGACTTGTCTAAAAATACTTAGAGACGAGGTAGACATCACCAAGTAATCTCCGTCTGCATTGAAACGCTATAAAAGACGAAATATGAATTTAGGCATGTTGACTATTGCTATTTTCCGACTGAAACGCCAGGACGGATAGTGTGTCACATTCTGACTGTTCAGTCGACCAACGTCATCTATTTATGTTCTCCTCGGACACAAAGTCAAATACGGATATAGTGTCGACGATCGCAATCATTATCAAGAAATAATGTGGTGCAAGTATGATAGAACGTCCCAAACATTCAAACTTCACATGAGCCATCTTCAGAGAGGTTACAGGGACGTTAACATAAAAACATCCACCATTAAAAGTTACCGTCCCTGTAACCTCTCTGAAGATGACTCATGTGTGCCGAAAGCTTAGAACCAACTTAATAAAACATTATCCAAATGTTGGAGAATTTTTGTTTTTATTTTCACCTGAAATTAAAGCCAAAATACGATGTTTAGAACGGCTCATGATTAAACATAATAGACATTCATTGTCTCTTATATTTTACTGCATTTCTGCTTCCTGTTTTATATATATATATATATATATATATATATATATATATATATATATATAAAGCTCTGATACAGCGAAATAAAACTGTCTGCCTATGTCAATTTACGCTCTCGCCCGCTGATTGAGCGCTCTGGAGAAAATGGTAGACTTTAAAAACAGTAGCTACTCACTGCTATTTACGCATCGTTCTTCAGTAAAGAATTGAACACTCTCGGCTACTGGCGTGTGTTTACAATGTGTAACATGCTAAAATCTGCCTTCCTCCACTGTGTGCCGATAGCTTAGAGGTGGAATCTCTGATTGATATCAAATCGGTCCAGGCTGGAAGCAATCGAATGTCTAAACGTACTGATGAGCTGTGATACAGAGAAACAGGACTGTCTGCCGATGACTATATATATATAATTTTATTTTTTTTAAACATTTCATTTGAATGGCGGGACATGAGAAAAAGACTAAGTACAAGTTGTGTTGAAGAAAGGATAAAAGTTGAATGGTATTAAAGAAAATAAAAGATGGCAACTGACGTTGCATTTAAATCTTTGCAGATTGTAGTTATCAGAGAAGCAAGTAAACTGAAAGGAGTTCCACTACCGGGACGTGCGAGAAAAGGATCTGTGGAGTAGAAGTAGCTGCTACTTTTAACTATTTCACCGATAAAGGGTGGGACCTAGATAACAATCTAGTTGTAAGCCTAAATTGTGGAGGACGGTGCACCAAGAAAAAAAAACTTATCAAAGCTGAAAGTATTTGCAGAAAAATAGAGAAGCCAAGCCACGACGGTATAAAAGTTACTGAAATCGAAATGTCATTATTACATTTATTGAGAACCTGGAGATGAATAGCAAGAGCACCCGACCAGATATGGCAAGAGTATTCAATGCAGAGACGAATGGTAAATCTATAAATGTGCAAGATGGTTTCTGACAAGAACCTCAAGATGAATAGCAGGAGCACCCGACCAGATATGGCAAGAGTATTTAATGCAGAGACGAATGGTAAATCTATAAATGTGCAAGATGGATTCTGATAAGAACCTCAAGATGAATAGCAGGAGCACCCGACCAGATATGGCAAGAGTATTTAATGCAGAGACGAATGGTAAATCTATAAATGTGCAAGATGGATTCTGATAAGAACCTCAAGATGAATAGCAGGAGCACCCGACCAGATATGGCAAGAGTATTCAATGCAGAGACGAATGGTAAATCTATAAATGTGCAAGATGGATTCTGATAAGAACCTCAAGATGAATAGCAGGAGCACCCGACCAGATATGGCAAGAGTATTCAATGCAGAGACGAATGGTAAATCTATAAATGTGCAAGATGGATTCTGATAAGAACCTCAAGATGAATAGCAGGAGCACCCGACCAGATATGGCAAGAGTATTTAATGCAGAGACGAATGGTAAATCTATAAATGTGCAAGATGGATTCTGATAAGAACCTCAAGATGAATAGCAGGAGCACCCGACCAGATATGGCAAGAGTATTCAATGCAGAGACGAATGGTAAATCTATAAATGTGCAAGATGGATTCTGATAAGAACCTCAAGATGAATAGCAGGAGCACCCGACCAGATATGGCAAGAGTATTCAATGCAGAGACGAATGGTAAATCTATAAATGTGCAAGATAATACCACAATCTACTCCCGCATGAATAAGAAATCCGGCGAGGCGGACAAACATAGCCTCACTGCTAATCTTGAAAAGAATCTGCACTCAGTGATGGACTGGGGAAAGAAGTGGCTTGTGGGTTTCAATGCTTCAAAAACGCAACCGCTATCTGTCAGGCAACCTCTCCTGCCCCCCACCCCCATAAGCATGGGCCAAGCGAGTCTCCCTGACTTACCCTATCTTCTGACCTCAAGTGGAATCATTGCATTGAGTCAATAGCTAAATCCACTGCTAGGAAGATTTGGTCACTGTGTCGGGCCAGGAAGTTTCTTTACGCTTGATTCCATCTTGTGCATATACAAAACAACTATCCATAGAATACTTTTTTTTTAATCACATCACCCCAAGCAAGGCGATAACGCCACTGATGCGCAGGGGGCTACATAAGGGTAAAAAGAATGGAAAAGAGAAAGCCGGAAACCACATCCTAAACAGGGAACAAGGGATGAGCCTCTTCACCTGTTCAATAGACGTGGGTGGAGTGTGAATCGGGCGATAGTTTAGTCTATCTACTCCAATTGAAAAAAAATAGAGACAAAAGAGTGAAAAGATTGGAAAAGAGAAAACCGGAAACCGCATCCTAAACAGGAAACAAGGGATGAGCCTCGTCACCTGTTCAATAGATGTGGGTGGGGTGTAAACCGGGCGATAGCTTAGTGTATCTACTCCAATTGAAAAAAATAAAGAGAAAAAAGAGTGAAATGATTGGAAAAGAGTAAACCGGAAACCGCATCCTAAACAGGAAACAAGGGATGAGCCTCTTCACCTGTTCAATTGGGTGGAGTGTGAACCGGGTGCTGTCATATATGGTCAGGCGCCCCCGCTGTTCATCTCTGTGTTCTCAATTGGCTCCAAAAGAGACTCTGTAACGTGATATGTCCCGACTTGGCAGCTCAACTGCAACCACTTTCTCACCGGCGGAATGTGGCTTCTCTCTATCTATTCTACAAATATTTTCATTGCTTCCGCTCCGACCACTGGTGTCCCCGCCACGAGAATTTACTCGTGGAACCAGACTGGCGACAAGGTCTCACCAACTTACAGTTAGATCAATCAAATGCAGCCGGCAATTCTACTCCAGCAACTTCTTTTCTCGCATTTCCCGCCTGTGGAACTCTCTTTCGTATTCTTGCTTTCCTGACGACTACAGCCTCCAGGAATTTAAATGCAATGTCAATACTCATCTCTCATCCACTTGACTCCAGTTCATTCTACATCACCCCGTATATCTTGTTCTTTTCCTTTCTCCCTGCCTTCGCAATTGTCTTCACACCTGTGTTCGCATCCTTCTCTTGCCCTTTCTCTGACACCCACTGTAAATGATCGTCTTTCTCTTCACTCTCTTCTTGTCTAAATTTTTACTTCTATGTAGCCCCCTGCGCATCAGTGACGGTACCGCGTTGCTTGGGGTGAAACGAAAAAAATAAAGATGTATTCTGACTTTCTAGCCTGACACATAGACCCAAAGTTTCTAGCAGTAGATGCAGCTATAGGTCCAATACATTCCTTCAACTTTAGGTCGGTTGAAAAAGTGAGGCCAAGGTGGCGCCGTGTGTTGCACTCAAGGAGATTAGCATCAGCCATACCAATGGCTGGCAGAAAGGTTTTTTTGTATCGTGGTTAAAAGAGAGCAGTTTTGTTTTAAAAACAATTAAAATTTACAAGACATTTATTGCCCAAATTAACCCCTATGTGGAGGCTTGTTTCAAGAACGCCAGCGAGGTTTACTTTGTCTTCGTTGAGAAATTTTCCTGTTAAGACAGGAGTAAATGGTGGTGGCATGAATGCCTGTTTGAAAACTGATGACATCAAAAAAATCATTGATGAAGAGCAGAAATAACGTAAAACCTACGACAGAGCCTTTGAGAGACACCCACATTCGCGTGAAAGGATCTGGAAGCTTGCTTGTCCAAAACGAGTAACATTTCACGATTCGACAGAAACTATTGCATTAAATCAAACAACCATTTAGAAATACCGAAAATCTAGAGCTTGCACAGAGGGCCAGCATGCCAAACCCCGTCAAACGCTTTCGAGATATTTAGAGCAACAGTTCAAGCTTCCCCATTCTTACCAAGAGCCTGGTATATATATATATATATATATATATATATATATAGTTATATCGGTTTTTGAACAGACGCTTTTGTTATTTTTATTTTTATCGTTCTTAAGTTCCATACGTGATACTCGTTTGGCCGATCATGTCTCGAAAGAGACATGACTGACTAGACAGAACATTATCACGCAGTAGGTTGCCATTACTTTCTGCGGTAGACTGGTTGCCAGCCAAGGCTATAGAACCCAATCTGTCCTATTATTTGGCTCATAGCTAGAGGGGGAAGAGATGTATTATTAAGTAGTGATTAGCGGAGGATCAGTTTATTACTTCATAACAAAATAAAACTGATCCCCCACTTTATGCCCAGTAGAAGCCTTAACCATGTTTTTAACTATTATATTCAGTCAGTCAGTTAAGTGCCATACGTGATACACGTTTGGCAGATCATGTCTCGATAAAGAGACATGACTAACTGGGCATAACATTACCCCGCAGTAGGTTGCCATTACTTTCTGTGGTAGACTTGTTGCAAGCCAAGGCTATAGAACCCAATCTGTCCTGTTATTTAACCCATACCTGGAGGGAAGAGACGGATTAATAACTTTTCCAAGTGTAATTTCGCGTAAGTGAATGCAAGGAATTCAAACAGAATTCGAACTCGACTCCCCGATTTTTCGTTCCAAGCCGATATCCACAACTCTGCATCCTGTTTACTAAGGCGAAAAAGTTTAAGAATCTTCCATGATCACATTAATCCAGGTCCTTTCGGTATATTGGCTTTCTGAGCAAAGCCTTTGTTGTCACAAAGTCTAATATTTACAAACAACATCATAAAAAGTGTCTCGAAACCAAATGAGATCTACTGAGCTGTGTGTCTTGCCACGTCAGACGCGAGAAATTATCAAATTTAAAATTGATCGTTCCTACAGCTTCAGCGTTTCTTCTCGGTGGGCCCAAACCAACGTTTACGTCTCACCACTCCCGCTACATATGTCAGTCAGTTAAATGTCATACGTGATACATAACTGGTCAATCATGTCTCGAAAGAGACATGACTGGCTAGGCAGAATATTTTCCCGCACTGGGTTGCCATTTCTTTCTACGCTAGACTGGTCGTTAACCAAGAATATAGAACCCAATCTGTCCTGCTATTCAATCCATTGCTGGAGAGAGAAGAGATGGATTCATTTCATTCTCAATAGTATTTGTGCGTAAGTGATTGCAACGAATTTAACGGGAATTCGAACTCGGCTCTCCGATTTCTCATTCTGAACCGATATCCATTGCACCACAACGCTCATCCAACGCTTAATATGTATAATTCAGAAAAAAAGGATATCTCTTTAGTGACTTTTATATGTTTGTTGCATATATTTACTTGGGAAAGTAGTGGTTCTATTTTTTTAAGAAAAAGAAAACGATTAAATCCATAATTTCAACGACTGGTATCTACCTCGGGGTTCTTGACAAAATTCCAACAGAGAATCTGTCATGTGATCAAACTCAACTTGGTAACTCAGCTGCAGTCACTTTCTCACTGGCGCAATGTGGCTTCCCTATGTCTCTTCTACAAATACTTTCACATCTTCTGCTCCAATGAACTTAGCTCACTGATGCCCCCTATATAAATTTACTTGAGCCACAAGATTAGCAACTAGGTCCCACCCTTTTACTGTGAAACCAATAAAATGTAAACGCAAATTCTACTCCATCAGCTTCTTTTCTTGCACTTCCCGCCTGTGGAATTCCCTTCCATTTACTTGCTTTCCCGACAGCTACTATGTCCAAGAATTTAAATGTAAAGTCAATTGTCATCTCCTATCTCACTGACTTGCATTCTCTCTCTTTCATGCTCCTTTCTCCGTCCACTCCACTCTTATCAGTGTTCGCATCCTTCTCTTATCCACTTTCCGGCACCCCCTATAACCTGTCACACTTTCTCATAACTTTCCTCCTATGTAACCCCTGGAAAACAGTAACATTTTGCTTTGGGCGATATGATTATAAAAAAAAGACTTATATCATAACAATTCAAACAAGAATGCACTGTCAGACAAGAGAGCTGTTTTATCATCACAAACAGTGCCATTTAGGTAACAAAACAATTCAATCACTTTTGCACAAGGGTAAATATTCTGTTGGATCCTTGGGACCAAATTTGTCTTGTAGTTAGGAGAATATACAATACACTCCGACCCCCCAACACAAAGGTCGAATATTGTCTCTCTGGAATTTTTCAGAAAATTTTCATGAGTTATTGAAGAAAGTATCAGTGAGCAGTGAGTGATAAATTCCTCTTTTGCGAAAAGTTACTTTCAATTTAAAAAAAATAAACACATTTATTTGTACGATATGATAACTGACGTCACTCCAACGAAAGATTGTCATTCATTTTATAGGCACTTGCCAAATTTCCGTGGTTACCGCTGACTTAAAAAAAATAGTCAAATCTGTTAGTTCTATTGCGTATCCACAAATTGAAACCAGTCATGAAATGTTTGTTATTGAACCAGCTCGATTTTTTTTGTTATGTAGAGTCGCTGTGCGCGCGTAATTCTCATTGATTTGGAGGAGAATGTGGTTTTTTTTTGTGCGTGTCCGAGCTGAAAGGGAAATCAAGGACAGTTGGATAGAGATGGACGACTCTCTCGAAGGAGAATGTTTGTTACAATCCAAGTATCTTGGTTACAACATCTCAGTTGGTGGTGGTGGTGGGGGGGGTCAGCGGCGCTCGAAGATGGGGTGATAGATTTCGAAGTAAGATGAGAACAGAGTGAAACGTGACAAATTATAAAGAAAAGAAGTAAAGTAGGGAGAGATCAGAAGAAAACAAGAAAGAAAGAAAGAATATTTCGTATTTGCTAATAAAGTGAATGAAAAGGAAGGAAAAAAGAAATAAAGATTTAAATGAATAACATTGAAAAAAAAACTGAAGAATGAAGAGATCAAGAGAAAAATAAATAATTTTAATCAGAAAGAGAAAGAAAAAATATGTCTTTGATAATAAAGAGAATGAAAACAAAGACAGAAAAAGAAAGAAAATAGTATGAAGAAGAGAAATTAGGAAGAAAAAAGTCAAAAAAGAAAAAGAATTTATTTTAATAAGAAAGAAAGAACGTATATTTAAAAGAGAGAATGTGTATTTAAAAATAAACAATGAAAAAGAAAGAAAAATGAAAAAAAATACCTTAAAGAAGAAAAATCAGGAAATAAGTTTTTTTTTTATAACCGTATCGCCCAATGCAAGGCATTATACAGCCACCGTTGTGCAGGGGACCACATAGGAGGAAGGAGTGACAGAATACAAGGGGTGTCAGGAAGCGGGTAAGAGACGTATGAGAATCTTGTTCTTCTTTTATGTGCCCTGAAAGGACGTAGGCGATCATGGCTCTCCATGTCTGCCTTTCCCTGGTGGCTCTTAGTATGTTTGCTCATGTTACACCTTGCAACACCCGTTCCGTCATCCACCTGATCAGGCCCTGAAAATATGTTAACCGCTGCCTTCCTCTGTCTCTACTGAAGAAATAAGATGAGAGCATGAGAGAGAGGATGCAAGTTAGTGAAATAAAAGATGACTATCGACTTTACATTCAAATTCTTGGAGATTGTAGCTGTCAGGAAAGCAAGTAAATGGAAGGGAATTTCACAGGCGGAAAGTGCGAGAAAAGAAGCTGTTGGAGTAGAATTTGCGTTTACATTTTATTGGTTTCACAGTAAAAGGGTGGGACCTAGTTGCTAATATTGTGGCACGAGTAAATTCATATATAGGGGGCACCAGTGAGCTAACTTCATTGGAGCAGAAGCCGTGAAAGTACTTGTAGAAGAGACACAGGAATGCCACGTTGCGCCGGTGAGAAAGTGACTGTATTCGAGCTGCCAACTCGGGATCGATCACATTAAAAATTCTCCGTTTAATTTTGTCAAGGACCCCGAGGTGGATAGCAGGAGCACCTGACCAGCTCTGGCAGCAGTATTCAATGCCCGGGAGTCAGAAAAGAAAAATGAATAATTTATTTTAATAAGAAAGAAAGAAAAATGAAAAAAAAAAAATTACAGAAGATAAGAATCAAGTAAAAGGAGTCTTAAAAGAAAAATAATTAATGTCTTAATAAAAAAGAAGGAAAAAAAGAAAGAAAGAACGCGCATTTAATAAAAAAGAAAATGAAATAAAAGAAAAAGAAAAGAAAATTAAAGAAAGAAAGAAAGAAAGAAAGAAAGAAAGAAAGAAGACAGTCAGGAGACACTAAAAACAAAGAGAATGGAAAGAAAGAAAGAATGTGAGAAAGAAAAAAGAAAGAATGTAAGAAGGAAAAAAGAAAATAAAATTAGAAAAGAAAGAAAAAAGAAAGAAAGAAAAAAAGAAAAAAGACAGTCAGGAGACACGAAAAAACAAAGAGAATGAAAAGAAAAATGAAAGAAAAGAAAAAAGAAAAGAAAATTAGAAAAGAAAGAAAAAGAAAGAAAGAAAGAAAAAAGAAAAAAAGACAGTCAGGAGACACGAAAAAACAAAGAGAATGAAAAGAAAAATGAAAGAAAAGAAAAAAGAAAAGAAAATCAGAAAAGAAAGAAAAAAGAAAGAAAGAAAGAAAAAAGAAAAAAAGACAGTCAGGAGACACGAAAAAACAAAGAGAATGAAAAGAAAAATGAAAGAAAAGAAAAAAGAAAAGAAAATTAGAAAAGAAAGAAAAAAGAAAGAAAGAAAGAAAAAAGAAAAAAAGACAGTCAGGAGACACGAAAAAACAAAGAGAATGAAAAGAAAAATGAAAGAAAAGAAAAAAGAAAAGAAAATTAGAAAAGAAAGAAAAAAGAAAGAAAGAAAGAAAAAAGAAAAAAAGACAGTCAGGAGACACGAAAAAACAAAGAGAATGAAAAGAAAAATGAAAGAAAAGAAGAAAGAAAGAAAGAAAAAAGAAAAAAAGACAGTCAGGAGACACGAAAAAACAAAGAGAATGAAAAGAAAAATGAAAGAAAAGAAAAAAGAAAAGAAAATCAGAAAAGTAAAAGATGAAGAGGAAATGAGTGACAATAGAAAAATAAATCAAGAATAAGTTTTAATGAGAAAGAAAGAAATAAAGAAAGAAAGAATGTGAGAAAGAAAAAAGAAAGAATGCGAGAAAGAAAAAAAGAAAAAATGTAAGAGATAAAAGGAAAGAATGCAACAAAGAATGTTAGAAAGAAAGGATATGAGAAAGAAAAGAGAAGAATGTAAGATGGAAAAAAGAAAGAATGTGAGAAAAAAAAGGAAAGAAAGAAAGAAAGAAAGAAAGAAAGAGAGGCGATACTTAATAATAAAGAGAATGAAAAAGAAAATTAATAGAAAAATAGAAATAAAACCGAATAATAACGGAATCCAAAAAAAAAAAAAAGAAAGAATTTGTATTTTAATAAAAAAGAAAAGAAAACTGAAAAAAGAAGATAAAAAGACAAAGAAGAAAAACAATTTCCCACGCTATTCTTCTTCTTCTTCTTCTTCTTCTTCTTTATGGGCCATGTCCCTTCAGGACGTAGGCGATCATGGCCTTCCGCTCTTAACACACTTTCTCTCTTCCGAACCCCGCTCAGACATCCATTTGCTCACACCCATCAAGTATGTCATGCATTTCTTTCCAATGTCTCTCTATTTCTCTACCTGTCCTGTGAGTATCAGACTCACGAAGCCCTCTTTCCTCATTAGATGTCCCAGAAACTTCAGTTGTTTCTTCCTGATGTTAAGTATAAGTTTGCTTTCAGTTTGCATCCTCTCCAAAGCTTCCGTCGCTAACAGGTTCGGTCCATAGTATCGGTATCCTCAGCATCCTTCTGTAGAACCACATTTCTGTTGCTTTAAGTCTTTCATCTTTGATGAGATTGTCCAGCATTCGTTGCCATATTTAAGGACAGACATCAGATAACAATCCAAATAATCTCTTTTTTTTTGTTTTTGTTTCCAACGTAATTTTCTTGTCTCTCAATACTCTACTCAGCTTATGGGACGCATCCTTGGCCCTGCTAGGAAAATAAAGAATGTTTTGAAGAAGGCAAAGAGAGCAAAACACTACGCCTCCTTGGCCTCACACTCTCACTAGACCTCAAGTGGAATGACTATTGCTAAATCCGCTGCTATGAAAGTCGGTTCTATGTGCAGGGCCCGGAAGTTTTTCCCGTCTGAATCTATCCTGCACATATATAAATCTACCATCCGCCTATGTATTGAATACTGCTGCCACATCTGGTCGGGTGTCCCTGCTATTCTCCTCGGGGTCCTTGACAAAATACAACGGAGAATCTGTAATGTGATCGATACCGACTTGGCAGATCGTCTGCACTCACTCACTCACTCACTCACTCACCGGCGTGACGTGGCTTCCCTGTGCCTCTTCTATAAATACTTTCACGGTTTCTACTCCGATGAACTTAGATCACTGGTGCCCTCTAGATACGAATTTGCACGAGATACTAGATTAGCAACTACGTCCCACCCTTTTACTGTGAAACCGAATAAATGTAACCGCAATT
This sequence comes from Ascarosepion bandense, assembly GCA_037127315.1. Classification (NCBI taxonomy): domain Eukaryota; kingdom Metazoa; phylum Mollusca; class Cephalopoda; order Sepiida; family Sepiidae; genus Ascarosepion; species Ascarosepion bandense. The sequence continues at coordinate 147,386 of JBBBDQ010002341.1, forward strand.
TCTACTCCAACAGCTTCTTTTCTCGCACTTCCCGCCTGTGGAATTCCCTTCCACATACTTGCTTCCCCGACAGCTACAATTTCCAGGAGTTTAAATGTAAGGTCAGTAGACACCTCCTAACACACTAACTCGCATCCATTCTCTCAAACACTCTTCCCATCTACCCAACCCTCATCCTCGGTAGTCTTACCCGTCTATCACCCTCCTTCTGACATTTACTGTAACTAACTACTCTTTCTCATCACTTTCCCCGATGCAACCCTCTGCGCAATAGTGGCAGTGGAATGCCTTGCTTGGGGTGAAATGATTAAAATAAATAAATAAATAAAAAGAAGAATGACATTTGATGAAAGAGAAGGTTAAGGAAGAAACAGATAAGAAACAAAATGTGATCGACAGGAAGGAAGTCGACAACACAGAAGTAGAAGAGGGGAAAAAGGACAACAGAAACACAATAAAATAAGGAGAAAAGTGGAGAAGTTTAATAAGAAAAAGAAGATGAAATGAAAAAAAAAAAATGCGGCGGACCTGAAGGAGACTACCACTATCTCTAAATTTGTTGTTTTTTCATTTCATTTTATTTTTTTTTTTACTTTTTTTCAGCGCAGTCCTATTGATTTTTTAATTTAGTTTTCGATTATAAAAAAAAAATTTGGAAAAATTTCAATATTTAAACAATTTTAGGTGGGGTGCTCAGTTTCTCATACAAGGTTATAGTAAATCGATCCCTCATTTTGGAACCACTCGCGTTGGGGTCGTTTTTATTTTTATTTTTATTTTTTTTGAGACGAGTTGTTGCTCTTGTTTTTTGTCTTTTTCAAGTGTTCTTCAGTTCTTACGATAGCATCTTCCACGGAAACTCCAAGAATGGCTTTATTAAAAAAATTCGTAAAGGATTCAGTTGTTGAATATGCGCAAGCAAAAAAGTTAATTGCACAGCATCGATTTACGATAAGGTTGTATGAATAACTGAGCCCTCCTCCTAAAATTGTTTAAGTGTTGAAATTTTTTCAATTTTTATTTTGTCAATCGGAAAGTTTAGGATATAATCCATAAGATTGCACTGAAAAAGTCAAATACTTTGATAACAAATTTACAGGTGGTGTTAATGTCGTACCGGCGAGTGGTTCCAAAATGGAGGATCGATTTACTATAACGTTGTATGAAAAACTGAGCCCCCACTAAAATTGTTTAAATGTTGAAATTTTTCCAAATTTTATTTTGTCAATCGGAAAGTTTCGGGTTTAATCCATAAGACTGCACTGAAAAAAGTCAAATACTTTGATAACAAATTTACAGGTGGTGTTAATGTCGTACCGGCGAGTGTTTCCAAAATGGAGGATCGATTTACTATAACGTTGTATGAAAAACTGAGCCCCCACTAAAATTGTTTAAATATTGAAATTTTTCATTTTTTTTTTTTGTCAATCGGAAAGTTTAGGGTGTAATCGATAAAAGTGCACTGAACAAAGTAAAAACAAAAAAAAAAAATGAAAAACAACAAATTTAAATGTGGTGGTAGTTTTCTTCAGATCCGCCAAAAATGCTGCTAAGAAAGAATCGCAACAGGATCTTCTATAATGGTAAATTTTAGCGTAATGGTTAACGTACTAGTAAGGCTGGTTATTTCTAATGAGTTCTATTCTCATAACCTGATCCGTTCTTGTAATCTACTGCCAAAACGAGGCTTAGTGTATCGCAACAAACGCGCAAAGAAAATATAGCGATCAAAACAAGATCTAGAATTAAAATTCAAATGCTAAGCACTGACTCATTGATTTTGTTAGAAAGAAACGAATTCACTCAAATTTACAAAACCTTGCTTAGCACACATGCAAAAGCGAATTCAAAACAAAACTCGTGAAATTTCACTCCCCGATGCGAAATGTTTTTAGGCCAATAGAAAACGAGCGTAATTGATAATTCGTTAATTTGCGGTCGAATAGAAATTTACTTATCCTTTTCTTCTCGTTTTTTTTTGATGGCCGATGCTTATTCCCGAATCATGACTTGTAGCCATCAACTAGTTCCCTCAATTATTTCAGAAACACGTTGTATTTCCAACAGCATATATGGTTCTTTATTAGAATATTTGCTTTCCCTAATTCTTAAACCTATTCTCTTTCATCCATAACGTTACACTACGAGCAGGACGGGATTATGACATTTTGGGAGCCCTAGGTTAATGAAATTATGCCCGCCTCAGACGAAGCCAAACTCTAACCCACTTCCACCCATTTTGAATATATTTTACTCGGGATATATTTTTGCAGCAATTACAGAGCTTGAATTAAACTTATTGCAAATAAATATTCTTTAAGAAATACGACTATTTCACTGTTTACTGCAAACCTAATTAGCACATATTGTGTAGTGAAGAAAACAGGATCTAGATTTAAAATTAAAATGCTAAGCACTGACTCATTGATTTTGTTAGAAATAATAAAAAAAAACTCGAATTACAAACTTTGGTTAGCACACACACAAAAGCGAATCCAGAACAAAACTAGTGAAATTTCACACCTTCCTGTGAAATGTTTTTCGGCCAATAGAAAACTAGGAAACATCTAAAAACAAAATGCAAATAATCCTCAATTATCCGAAACAATTTCCTTTACGGGACCTTTTCGTGATCCAACGCAAAGTTTCTTCGTCGTCCAATGGAGAGGCCAGAATCACATCTGGGAGTGAATTCCCAAATGACCTTTTCGAGCCCCACAAACGAAATAAAAGACGGGTCAAGTTTGACTGTCACCAGAGTGAAGATGTCGAGCGTAATTAACACTTACCTTGACAAACGTCAAGCGATCATTATTATTATTTTCTCTATCTTTCTCTCTTACCTCCATCCTCTTCATCGTTCACTCGTCTGTCTCTTTTTATACTTGATAACCGAATGAAACCCTTTAAGACTGAGCGATTACTTCAATGATATTCCTACCCAACGATACATACACACAAGTTACTACTACGAACTCTTGATACCCCTAACTCCTTACTACTGTTTCTGATTGAACTCTTTATTTCTACCAATTCATGTTATTCTTTTCTATTAACAAAATATATTTAAACATGCAAAAGGTATTCTTTTATTCTTTCACTGTTATGTCGCCAAGTATAAATGAATAACTCAACAACAGAATCAGAATATAAGTTGTATTCCGCGGAAAGACGGTTAGTATGTACAGAAGTGACTAGTAATATTTACAATAGAAAGATACAAGAGTCCAATCCGTCGTAAGACGTGTGTATACCTGATTACTTCCGGAAGTGTGACTAACTCTTCACTGACTTGCACTGACTCTTCAGTAACTCATTAGAGACTCTCAAGTGACTCTCTACGACTCATTATTTAGTCGTCCCTCCCAGTAAGAGCAACATATGACACATGGTCAGTTTATACCTGGGATTTCCGGGCTATATGGCCCGGCCCAAAAGTGTCTGTCTATTTTTGCCTAGTCGTGCCTCTACCCTTCGGCGGAACCACGACTGGGTTATTGCTCTCTGCTCGGAAGCAGAGAGCGCCCTCTACCCGAAGGCAGAGAGCTGACAGTGTCGTAGAGTCGTCAGTCTAGTGACTCTCTACGACTGTATTTACTAGCCTTCCCACGTAGGCTGGATGTGACACATGGTCATTTTATAGTGGGTATTCCTGGCCATATAGCCGGGCCAAAAAATGTCTGTCTATTTTTTCCCAGTAGTGGTTCTACCCTTCGGCGGAACCACGACTGGGTTATTGCTCTCTGCTCGGAAGCAGAGAGCGCCCTCTACCCTAAGGCAGAGAGCTGACAGTGTCGTAGATTCGTCAGTCTAGTGACTCTCTACGACTCCCTTGTAGAGAATCCACCATTGCTATATATTGCAATGGGAGTAGTCCATTTGTAGTCAAATAGGAGCGGCGCCCTAACATTCACAAATCCACCTACTGATAACCTTCTGATAAAACCTAAGTTGTGGGGATTGTCGGCTATGTTGTGAATTGGCCTTATACCAGACATGGTTGATCGTCTCTACAACTACAATACTGGTGAACACCGACGTCTAAAAAACACGCAATGGCAGAATCCTTACTACCTCAAAAAAAAAAACATGTAGGAGAAAACGCCCCAAAAACAAGCGAGAAAAGAATTTTTAAAAACGTCAACTTGGAAAGTATAAATAAATCAATATAGACCGTTAATATTTCGCCATATCTCTTCTCTAATTTTCATAAAAAGTGAAAACGTCAAGAGTTTCTCAATCTTTTCTTCAGAGAGAAACTTATCGGTTGCAGGCAATCGACAATTTCTGCAAACATTACAACAATTGTAGTTTCTCTGAGACACACGCTTTCGTACGAGATCATCGTTTTAAATGCTTTTAGTTTTTTTTTCTTGTTTTCTTCTGCTGAGATAACTTAAACGACGACTGTTATCAGTGTTGTGTTTTTTTACGATGGACATTAACAGATGAGCTTTCTCCAATCTCTGAAGACAAAAAGAGAAAAATATAGTGAAAGAAAAACAGATAGATAGATAGATAGATAGAGAGAGAGAGAGAGAGAGAGACCTTTCTCCAATCTCCGAAGACAAGAATAGAAAAAAGATAGTGAACGAAAAACAGAGAGAGAGAGAGAGAGAAAGAGAGAGAGAAAGAGAGAGAGCTTTCTCCAATCTCCAAAGACAAAAAGAGAAAAAGATAGTGAAAGAAAAACAGATAGATAGATAGATAGATAGAGAGAGAGAGAGAGACCTTTCTCCAATATCCGAAGACAAGAATAGAAAAAAGATAGTGAACGAAAAACAGAGAGAGAGAGAGAGAGAGAGAGAGAGAGAGAGAGAGAGAGTGAGTCTCGGCAAAACCGACAACTGCTTAAAGGAAGGATGAAATATGTACGGATTTAAAAGTAAATGAAAAGACTTAGATTGGTGGTTAATTCGTTATAAAAAAAAGGTAAGCAAATGAAAGTCCTTTAGATATGAAAAACAGACCAACACGTAGACAAATAAAAACTCGGTTCCACCCTCCAGCCTCTCTCTCACAAGTCGGATGTGGTGGGCTTCTCAGTGCCCTACCGCTTCCACTATGGAAAGTGCTCAGAGGAACTACATTCCTTAGTTCTGACAGCTCGAGCCGTCACGGCTAGAAACCGCTATGCCACTTCCATGGTAGCAAAACACTTACATTTCCTCCATATTTCATAAAAGGAAGTTCCATTCAAACAGATTCTTCCCGAGAACAGTAGAACAGACTCCCAAGAGGATGTTTCCCCGTTCACTAAAATTTTAACCTCTTCAAGCCTAGGGTTAACCGTTATCTTCCCCTCTTATCCATATAAACTACTACTCAGCGTAACTCTCTACTTTGGGTGGACCCCGGACCTTGTACAGGTTGAACATTACTGAGAATAATAAAATACGACCGCTACAATACGTTTACTGTATTTATTTGTGCATAATGCGATCAGTTTTGAAGGAAAATTAAAGGTAAAGTAAGGAGGATCGCATTATATAGAAGTACAAAAGGAGGATCGCATTATACGCAAGTAATTACACATTTTTCAGAAATTTATACTCAGTTTAAGAAACCTCGTATTTGAAACAGAAACTGCACTCAGCACAATAAATAATAAAACAAAAAGTAAACAGGTACTGATAACAATTGTTTATAAAAATTTATTTGATATATCGGCCATATTTGTTTCTGTCTGCATTTTTTATTTTCATACTTTATTAATATATAGAAATATAATGAATTAATATCAAATAGAAAAGTATGATAGGTTAATTAACACATTAAAATGTATTATTGGGTTTGTCTAATTAGCCACCTTACCCTGAAAATTCGAAAATAAATTTTGAAACGGAAGTTAGAAGAAGAAACACGCAATGCCTCAACGTCCGGTTCATTTCTATTTTTTAATATCGTGAAAAACTAATTTCAGTGAAATAAATGCTTAACAGAGAAATAGAGAAAAAGATCCAACATTCCAAAAATTATTTACATGGAGATAGCTGCACTATGGGGTCGTATTATACTCAGGAAAATAATTTATTCACTTTCTTTAGTCATGTCGGCGTTTGTTTAAAAGCCTAGAAGTAACTTCCGGTTAAATTCATGAAATGGAAAAAGCTGTCTTGAATTTTGACATAACTATTAACATCAGATTCAGAAATGCAGTGGTTCAAAGTAAAGCCTATCCAGGTGCTGACTGTGGAAGCGACCACGTCCCAGTCATCTGCAAATTAAAAGTGAAACTCCGGAGATTGAAGAAGCCTAGTGCAGCACTAAAACTGATATACAACGCACTCCTGGATGATCTCAAACTACAGAAAGAATACACGAACAGCGTGAAAACCACGTACGAAGAACAAACTAGGAAAGGACACTCAAAATGGGACTCGCTAAAGGAAGCAATACTGACATCAGCAAACAACATTGCCTGAAAGGAAAATAGGCGCAGAAAGAAAAACGAGTGGATGACGGAAGAGATTCTGGAAATGATGCAAAGGAGGCAGAAAAGTATATCAAGACAAGGAATGGAGTACAGGGAACTACACAAGAAAATAAGAAGAAAATGTAGACAGGCTAAAGAGAAATGGCTCAATGACAAATGTGCAGAAGTAGAAATATTGTACAGGAATAATAAAGCATACATGCATAAGGAAATAAAAGAACTGACAGGACAAAAAATCTGCTCTTCAACAGGATGTCTAAAATTTAAGGATGGAACAATAATATTGGAGAAAGAGGAAATACTCCAACGATAGGAAGAATATATAAAAGATCTTTTCCACGACAAGAGAGAGCAACCAATAATACGCAAAGATGAGGACGGACCGGAAATATTAAAGTCTGAAGTGGAATCTGCAGTAGCCAAACTGAATAGAAACAAAGCAACAGGACCAGACGGCATTGTCATAGAGCTGCTGATAACCATGGATGAATTTGGTATAGAAAAAATTACTGAAATAATAAATGAAATTTATAATAGTGGGGTAATACCAGATGACCTCAGCAAGTCTATCTTCATAGCACTACCTAATAAGCCAGGAGCAAGCGAGTGCAAACTCCACAGAACCATCAGTTTAATGAGCCATATAACAAAACTGATCGTCCGCATCCTGATGAATAGAGCGAGAAGCAGAATCAGGCCAGAGATAGGACAAGAACAGTGTGGTTTCGTTAAAGACACGGGAACAAGGAATGCCATATTTATGATTAGGATGCTCTCCGAAAGGGCAATACAAATGAAGAAGGACTTATACTTGTGCTTTATTGATTATGCGAAGGCGTTTGACAAATACGCCACAAAGAATTGATGGAGATGCTCGACAGCCTGGACATATTTGGGAAAGACTTGAGAGTAATAAAGAATCTTTCCTGGCAGCAAACCGCTTGCATCCGAACAGGTAATGAATTGAGTAGATATACAAAGATGAAAGGGGAATAAGACAAGGATGTGTCTTTTCACCGGATCTGTTCAACCTGTACAGCGAGAATATTTTGAGGACCCTAGAAATTATGCCTGGATTCGTAATCAGAATTTACAATTTAAACAACCTAAGGTACGCAAATGATACAGTGCTGATAGCAGACACACAAAGGAAACTACAAGACCTCTTACAGAAGGTAGCAGAAGAAAGTAACAAGAAAGGACTAGAAATAAACTGCACGAAAACCGAATGCATGGTCATCAGTAAAAAGGGCAACCCAAAATACCAAATACAGGTCGGGGATACTAAAATCAAGCAGGTACAAAAATTTAAATACCTGGGAAGCGTTATAACAGAAGATAGAAAGTGCGACTTGGTATAGTGAATTGGTATAGCGAAGGAAGTATTCCAGAAGTTGAGTAAGGTATTAAGAAACAGGACAATTTCGCTAGAAACTAGGAAGAGAGTTCTGGATTGCTACGTGCTGTCCGTCCTTCAATATGGCAGTGAATGCTGGACAATATCATCAAAGATGAAGGAAAAATTTGAAGCAGCTGAAATGTGGTTCTAAAGAAGGATGCTGCGAATATCATGGATCGAGCATGTGAGCAATGATGAGGTTTTGGAAATGATGGAAAAGAAAAGGAAATTAATACTGAGCATCAGGAAGAGACAGCTGAAGTTCCTGGGACACGCAATGAGGAAGGAGGGCTTGGAGAATCTGATACTAACAGGCCAGATAGAGGGAAAAAGAGACAGGGGAAATCAACGGATAACATATTTGAAGGACCTAATCAGGTGGATGACGGAACGAGGATTGCATAGTGTAACAGGAGAAGGCGTGCTCAGAGCCACCAGAGATAAGGGAACGTGGAAAGCCATGATCGTCTACATCCTGACAGGGCACATAGGAGAAAAAGAAGATGTAAACAAACGGTAGAGAGTTCGACAAACGGGAAATGTGAGAAAATAAACTGTTGGAGTAGAAGCATTTAACTATTTCGAAGGTAAAAGGGTGGGACCTAGATGCCAATCTAGTAGCGCGTTTAAATTCATGTGGTCGGGGAACCAGAAAAAACGCTCGTCAGAACATTTGCCATATTTGTAGAAAAGACAGAGGGAAGCCATATAACGTTGGTGAGAAAGTGACTGAAGGCGGGTTGTCAAGTCAGGATCGATTATATTGCAAACTATTTTTTGTCCTTGAAATGGTAATTATCTTAGTATTTAGATCACAGTTTGGGATTAAATGGAAGTAAGCAATGTTTGTGAGGACACAAATATTGCATAAAAACTGTGACATCAAATAAATGCAGTTTTATCATTTACCTATACCAGCATGTGTCTTATATCTGACCCAACTAAATAGTGATAACTGTTCGACATATTCAAAATCTGTTCTAAATAACTCTATTTTACCATCTCTTTTCAATGTGTCTTTTGTGATATTTAAAAATATGTAATGTTTTGTTTGGTAGTTTTTATAGTTAGACTGCTTAGTTATTAAAATAAAACCATTTTCTACTCTGAAAATGGTAACAACCATACCATATAGACTACTGCTTACTAGTATAGGAAAGTAATGAAATTTCTCACCGGCGGGATGTGGGTTCCCTCTGTCTATTCTACAAACATTTTCATGGCTTCTGCTCTGACGAACATAAGTTACTGGTGCCCCCGCCAGTAGAATTTACTCGTGCAACCAGACTGGCAACAAGGTCTCACCCACTTACAGTTAGAGCAACCAAATGCAGCTGTCAATTCTACTCCATCAGCTTCTTTTCCCACATTTCCCGCCTGTGGAACTCTCTTCCGTATTCTTGCTATCCTGACAGCTACAATCTCCAGGTATTTAAAAGCAATGTCAATACCCATCTCTTATCTACTTGACTCCAGTTCTTTCTACATCACACTGTGTATCTTGTTCTATCTTCTTTTTCTTTCTCTCTAACTTAGCAACTGTCTCCATACCTGTGTTTTCGTCCTTTTCTCGCCCATTCTCTGACACCCACTGTAACTGGTCGTCTTTCTCTTCGCTCTCCTCTTGCCTAAACTTTTGCTCTTATGTAGCCCCCTGCTCATCAGTGGCAGTACCGCCTTGCTTGGGGTGAAACGATAAAAAAAAAGATACTTCTTTGGATTTTCTCGAGAACCTCAAGATGAATACCAAGAACACCAGACCAAATATATCAAGAGTATTCAATATACGGATGAATGATAGATTTATAAATGTGCAAAATGAATTCTGCTGAGAAAAAAAAAATTCTGGCCAAACACAGTGACGCAGCCTTTCTAGCTAGTAGATGCAGCGGTAGATTAGATGTAGTCATTCCATTTGAGGTCGTTTGAGAGAGTGAAGCGAACGTGGTGGAGAGCGTTGCTCTCTAGGAGACTAGCGTCATTCATTCTAAAGATAGGTAGGAAAGTTAGTACATTATCTAAACTTATTTATAAATGGAAGTTTGTCTGTGTGTGTGGATTTATGTGTGTGTTTGTGTGTGTCCGTTACCTATAGACTACGAAACAGCTGAACCGATTTTCTCGAAAATCGATAATCGAAAAAGTCGGGTTATAGAAGCAGTGGTCCGATTTTAATAAAATTTGATACACTCATAGACAAAGATACAAGAAAGGATATTCAGAAGTTTCAAGGTTGCAGAAAATCGATGATATATATATATATAAAAGGCAAGATGTTTGTGTGTGTGTCTGTATGTCTGTATTTTTTTCAGCCCTTTTATTTTAGTTTTTGCTTCGGGTTTAGCTCTAAGTATGTATAATTGTAGTTCTTAGTCTCAGCCATGATACCATTTACTCAGAGGACTTATTTAGACTTCAAAATTCAGTTTACGACGAAAAAAAACTTATTCGATGTCGATACCAGGAAATGAAAATTTGACTTACATCCATTCATTTTTCTTTCAGTCTACGGTTTCGCTTTAACAGGAAACAACTATTGCTTTTTACTCTTTCGTGCCAACGTCCAAAGAGTCTGAGCTCCAAGACCATGGATTAGTTTTAAAGCTTTCATTACACCCGAGCAACGCCGGGCTATACTGCTAGTGTATATTAAACAAAAAACAGAAATTATTAATGACCCAGCATTTTTTAATGTGACGTCATTCTGGTTCAGATATTTTTAAGCGCCATCGTCTTGAATTGAGAGGATATTGAATGGTTTATAAAAAGAAAGACTAGTTGTCATTATTTGATAATTTTATGCGTATCGTATGGCAGAATGGTATCAGATTAGAGTCCAGATATATCCAATGTCCAAATTCAAAGATACATCAGTGAAGTACGTTAAAAGGCTGTCATAAAAAAATGGCCGAAAAATACAAGACGAAATTTGGACGCCAATAGATAAAGGATTCTTCTTCAGTTGCCTTTATCTGTCATCACTTAATAATTGGCTACACTCATCTCCAGACAGTCTTCCGCCACACACACACAAGCACAAACACACATACACACACAAAAATCATCGTAACACTACTTGTAAACAGAGAGATCGATAATTGTGTTTGTATGCTTGATAAACTATATAGCCCTTACTATCATAATCTTCACTTATTTATAAATGGAACTTTGTCAGTGTCTGTGTGTGTGTATCCGTTACCTATAGACTCCGAAACGACTGAACCGATTTTCTCGAAAATTTACACAGTTGTACTATAAGCATCTGCGAGTGTTCTTAGCTAGGTTTTGTGTTGAGGTACCCCCGATAAATATCGAAAATCGATAATAAAAAAAATCGGGTTATAGAAGGAGTGGTCCGATTTTAATCAAATTTGATTCACTCATAGACAAAGACATAAGAAACGATATTCAGAAGTTTCAAGGTTGCAGTTCTTACAATAGTGCAGAAAATCGATAATATATATATATATGCAGCGGTAGATTAGATGTAGTCATTCCATTTGAGGTCGTTTGAGAGAGTGAAGCGAACGTGGTGGAGAGCGTTGCTCTCTAGGAGACTAGCGTCATTCATTCTAAAGATAGGTAGGAAAGTTAGTACATTATCTAAACTTATTTATAAATGGAAGTTTGTCTGTGTGTGTGTGTGTGTGTGTGTGTGTGTGTGTGTGTGTGTGTGTGTGTGTGTGTGTGTCTGCTTATCTGTCTGTATGTCCTTAATACAAATCCACAATTTTTCTCCGATTCTCACCAAACTTCACACAAATATTCTTTAGGCTGAGTCTGAGGTCCAGAACCATGGACTAGTTTTAAAGCTTTCATTACACCCGAGCAACGCCGGGCTATATATATATATATATATATATATATATATATATATATATATAACGTTTAATACACCGGTTCTCGCTTGATCACTTGAAGTTAAGCAACGTTGAGCCTGGTCAGTACTTAGATGGGTGACTGCTTTGGAATACCAGGTGCGGTAAGCGTTTATTGACGGATACGCGTTGTGGTGCAGTGGATGTCGGTGAGCCGAGTTCGAATTCCAGTCGAACACTCTGCATTCACTTACGCACTGGTACCCTTGAGAAAGGTATTAATCAGTCTCTTCTCCCCAGTTATGAATTAAATATCTGAGGTCTGCTTTTCATGCGATCCGTGGCGAACTTCTGCACCGATTGCTTGTTATCAGCAGTTCCAAAAAGTGTGGATGGTGCTACACAAGCCTTCACCACTCAAAACTATTCTTTGTGTGGCAGTCTGTGTTAGACACTCATACGTCGAAATCGACGGGAGAGTCCGTAATAATAATAATAATAATAATATACATACATACAGTCTTTGAGATTTTAAAAAGAAATCACTCGGCCGGCGGTCGACAGCAAGGGAAAATTTACTCGCCCCAAAATCATTTTTACTCGACCGACTCCATTTTCTTAATAGTCGCCTTACGTAAACATAGCGTGAATCGCTGACGGAAAACAAAAAAATGGCACCATCATTATTAACTACCTGATGAGACATTGTTTTTTCTATGCCTAAACAAAATGTACACTTTTATAGTAAATGATAATTTGTACATGTTTTAAAAGGTAACTTTTAATATATATATACCGACCATAATTGGCCAACCCAGTTTTTAAAAAAAATTTATTTCATACTATTTTTAGCATTTATTGCCAAGTGGATAATTCGAAATGAAAATAAGATGGTTCTTTTGTTAATACTGCACAATAACATGTGCATCAAATGAACTGTTCTGGTGTCCATGTTTTGTGCTCTCTTTCCCATGCTTGTCTCTTCTTATTATTGGCCGGCCAAAGCATAGGCTTCCTGGCTGTTTTGTAAAATTTTGCAAAGTAACCATTCTCTTTTCATTTAAAATTATCCACTTGGCAATAAACACTAAAAATAGTAAAAATAATAAAAAATAGTATATATATATAGTCTACAGGGTGCGATGGGTAAACTGTCGCTATTTATCTTGTAAAATTTTGAAAAGTAATAATAACAAAAGAACCATTCTATTTTCATTTAGAATTATCCACTTGGCAATAAACACTAAAAATAGTATGAAATACATATTTTTTTAAAAACTGAAATGGCCTAATAACTATGCCCGGTGTTGTATATATATATATATATATATATATATACACTCCTGATCAAAATTTTAAGACCACTTAAAAATCTTTAAAAAGAAATATTTTTTTTACGGATAGATTTTAAACTCCTCCTCCAACATTTGGATAATTATTTATTGGTTTTCTTCTAAGCTTTCTCTGAAGATGGCTCATGTGAGCCGAAAGCTTAGAAGAAATCCAATAAATAATTATCCAAATGTTGCAGAATTTTTGTCTTTATTTTCAACTGAAATTAAAGCAAAAATACGACGTTTAGAACGGCTCATGATTAAACATAATAGACATTCATTGTCTCTTATATATAATAGCATATGTTTAGAAAATTACTTGCTGCCTCGATATACTAAATATATATATATATATATATATATATATATATATATATATATATATATATAAACTGTATATATGTCACTTGTTATCTGTTTTCATGTTTCTGAAAGATTCTTTATATTAAAAACGGCATATATTTGCGATATATATATATATATATATATATATATATATAGCTATAGATATTGATCCATATAAATACATATATACTGATATTCTTTATCGTTCTTCTTTCATTTTCTTTGGCCAGAAAGCTAGAAATGTGCATTCTCTTGCAGACAGAAATATCTTGTGATGGACTTTGATCATAAATTATTGTTATATACTTTTATGTCGTACTGGTAGACCTCGCTCAATGATGACTCTCGTTCATGCGTTAAGTGTCATGCTAGATCTGTAATCCACACAGACATATATAAAAATACACATACACACACACAATATATATATATATATATATATATATATATATATATATGTATAGTTATTATAATCATTATTATTATTATGTTGTTTTTCATCATAATTCGATTTCTGCTCTGACTACCCACCAAGTCTGCAGGAATACCTAAGGCAGGTCGTGGTGTGTTGTTAAGGCTCCATTTCAGGGTTGTTTTTTTTATATCTCCTTAATATCCCTAGCGTTACATAGACAAAGTTCTCCTTATTCTGTGTTCTGTACTTAACAAGACAATTTTTTGTATATCTCTTAAGCTGGTGTTTCCAGGAATTCTTTCAATGTGTTGTTTTGTTCCATTTTTTATCAGTCCAAGTGCACCCACTATCACTGGTACGATTCTTGTTTTCAATTTCCACATTTTTTCTATTTCAATTTTCAGGTTTGTATATTTTGACAGTTTTATTATTATTATTATTATTATTATTATTATTATTATTAATACATTCTAATTTTTATACTTAAATTTTTTGAAAAAAAATGTTTTATTTATGTTAACTACTTGTGTCTGCATTTTTGTTTTTACTATTTTGGCTTTATTAACTGTATTAATTTTTATGAATCCGTTTTCTTATTTCTGTAAAATATATTCTCTTGAGAAAAATTTTTAAGTGTTTTTTAAAACAAATTTTAACTTCTAAAAATTTCTATGGTAGATCTTTATTTACGACTGTAAGTGTTTCATCTGTTTTTTTTTTTCATTTTCCTTTCGTTTTTCTTCTCACCTTATTTTCTTTTTATCTTTTGTTTTTTTTTATTATTTTTTATATGTCTTTTCGTGTGTGTCATTGTGTGTTTATATAATTCTTCTTTGTATGCTTATTTTGGGTATGTCTATTTCCTTTAGGATGTGCGTTGTGATGCAGTGGATATCGGCTCGGAAAGAGAAATCGAGGGGTTCGGGTTCGAATTTCAGCTGAATTCATTGCATTAACTTACGCGCAAATGCCCTTGGGAAAGGTATTAATCCGTCTATTTTTTCCAGTTATGGGTTAAATAACAGGACAGATTGGTTTCTATAACCTTGGTCGGCAACCAGTCTACCGCAGAAAGTAAAGGCAACCTACTGCGGGATAATCTTCTACCCAGTCAGTCATGTCTCTTTCGAGACATGATCGCCCAAGCGTGTATCACGTATGGCACTTAACTGACTGACTATTTCCTTTCTCTTTTTTATGACTGTATAGATTCTCTCTTTAAATATGTGTTTATTGTTTCGTGTATTGGTGAAAAAGTAGTTATGATTTGGATAAATTAGATCGAAAAAGCTGAAACAACTAGTGAAAAAATTGTAAAGCTACTTTTGGCCCACTTTCTCTTTGTGTGTGTGTGTGTGTGTATTGTGTGTGTCTTGTGTGTGTGTTGCTAAATGAGACTAATATTTGCATTGGCTTTATTTGAAATCCCTTCATCTGTATCAAAGTGATTAGCACGGCTTTCATTACCAATGTTTTGACAGCATAATATTTATTTATTATTTATGTACATCTGTTTAACACTTTATATACATTTATCAGAAAAGGTTTAATCTCTCAAGTGTTCAAAATGTCCTCCTTCAAGATTGCAATATTTCTTCGAACCTCTCCAGAACACAATGACACACAACATGATACAAATTCCGAACTGCATCAATTTCAATAAATGTACTTTTTAAATTCGTCCAGTGTGTGGGGGTTTCTCTCATATACCCTGTTTTTTTTACTACACCCCTTTCCCCACAAAAAAAGAAATCCATTGGTGTTAGAGGAACATGGTGGCCATTCGATGCTGCCCCTACTTCCGAACCGACGCTGTGGAAAGGTTTGGTTAAGGTAGTCCCTCACTTCCAGAGCATAATAAGGAGGTGTTCCAGCTTGTTGAAAAAGCGGTTATGATTTGGATAAATTAGATTGAAAATCGTGAAACAAGTAGTGAAACATTTGTAAACCTACTTTTGGCCCACTTTCTGTGTGTGTGTGTGTGTGTGTGTGTAGTTTAATGTATGTATTCTTAAATTTTTGACACTTCACTTCCGGCTAAACATATTGTTCCCTGCAAGTAACCGATTTCCCCTTCGTTTACAAATCGTTTTTCGAATGTTCTGAATGAAATGAACGCTTATTTATTTATATCTCACGGTCTGAACAAAGCAGTTTGTTTACTTACTAATGCCGAAATAAACTCTGGATTTATAACCGTTTACATTTGTGTTTAGTTTTCCTCCCATTATTTCTTTTTGTTCTGGATAATATATCGAATGAGCTTTTTATTTTAACTATTTATTATTTTATATTAAATAGATCTTTTGGATTTTCAATTTCGTTTTTACGGACTTGCCATTCTCTCTCATATATATATATATGCTAGCAGTATAGCTTGGCGTTGCTCGGGTGTAATGAAAGCTTTAAAACTAATCCATGGTCCTGGAGCTCAGACTCTTTGGACGTTAGCACGAAAGACAAAAAGCAATAGTTGTTTCCAGTTAAAGCGAAACCGTAGACTGAAAGAAAAATGAATGGATATAAGTCAAATTTTGATTTCCTGGTATCGATATCAAATAATTTTTTTCTTCTTAAACTGAATTTTGAAGGCTAAATAAGTCCTCCTAGTAAATGGTATCATGGCTGAGACTAAGAACTACAATTATACCTACTTAGAGCCAAACCCGAAGCAAAAACTAAAATTAAAAAAGGTTGAAAAAATACAGACATGCGGGCAGATAAACAGACACGCACACAAACATCTTACATTATATATATATATATATATATATATATATATATATATATATATATATATATATATTATCGATTTTCTGCACTATTGTAAGAACTGCAACCTTGAAATCTCTGAATATCGTTTATTATGTCTTTGTCTATGAGTGTATCAAATTTGATTGAAATCGGACCACTCCTTTTATAACACTCGCAGACGCTTATAGTAGAATTGTGTAAATTTTCAAGAAAATCGGTTCAGCCGTTTCGGAGTCTATAGGTAACGGACGCACAGACAGACACACACACACAAAGTTCCATTTGTAAATAAGTCTATATATATATATATATATATATATATATATAGAGAGAGAGAGAGAGAGAGAGAGAGAGAGAGAATAAGTAAAATCAGGTAGAAAATATGTCTTTAGTCTAATTTTTTTAAAAACGAATGATTTAAATTAATTTTATATGTATGTTTTAATATTTATATTTTATTGATACTACTGTTGTTATTTTAATACATAGATATTTAGTATTTTAATCCATATTATTTCATTGAAGGATTCGAAATATTCTGAAATTTTATTTATTTATAAAAAAAATCGTTTAATATTTGTTTACATTATTTCGGTAGAATTTTAAGCGGAAATGCATTTCATTTTATCATTCACACACATACTAACTTTACCGAATCATAAACACACATATTCATACATGATACTCTCATATATATATACATTCATGCCTGATTTTCTTATTTTATTTTTTTTTAAATTGTTCTATCGCTTGACACAGGTATACATTAATTTACATACTAACCTTACCGACTCATAAACGCACACATTCATACATGATTTTCTCATTTTGTTTAAAAAAGAAATTCGCTTGAGCCGTGTATACATTATTTCGCTACAATTTTGAACAGAAATGTATTTCGTTTTGTATTTCACACACATACTAACGTTACTGACATATAAACACACTTAATTCACTGATAGTTTAAATACACTTGACACGCATTATTTTCGTATAAATAAAGTGTTTTTTATTACACGTGGCACACACACTTAAAAAAATACGATTTTCCTTTACATTTAAATTATGTAAGCGCACACATTCATACATATTTTTTTTCATTTTATTTAAAAAAGAAACTCGCTTTTTTTTAATCGTTTCACTCCAAGCAAGGTGGTAATGCCACTGATGTGCAGGGGGCTACATAAGTGTAAAAAGATTAATTAGAAGGGAGTGAAGAGGAAGACGAACCAGTTAGAAAGGAGCAATAGAAGGTTGAGAATGCAGGTGTGATGACAGTTTCAAAGGTGGAGAGAAAGGAAAGGATATACGGAGTGGTGAAAGAACTAGAGTCAAGTGGTTAATAGATGAGTATTGATATTGCATTTAAATTCCTGGAGGTTGTAGCCGTCAGGAAAGCAAGAATATGGGAGCGATCCGTGTATACATTATTTCGCTTCAATTTTGAATAGAAATGTATTTTGTTTTGTCATTCACACACATCCTAACGTTACCGACAGATAAACGCACTTAGTTCGTTGATAGTTTAAATATGCTTGACACGCATTATTATTTTAGCATACGTAAACTTACCTTCACAATAGACATCTAGTGTTTTTATTACACGTGACACACAAACTTAAACAGAAATGTTTTCCTCTACATTTAAAATATTCATCTATTTGATTTATGGCACTTGACACGTATCTAACCAATGAAACCAGATCTCAATGGATATACTGTCTCTGTGGATTTTTAAAAGATTAAAAAATCATTCGTCTTTAAAAAAATCACTGAAGAAGCTTATTAAAGTGAAAACATGTTAGATTAAAAGGATTATTTTTCCTAAATGTTCTTTACTTATTCATTTATTTATAAATTTTGTTGGATTTGTTGGTTTAAAAATGTTACTGTTGATATATATATATATCATACAGTGGTAGGATAACTCTCTAAGAGAACTCTAAATATATATGTATATAAATACATATAAAGAAAATATAAGAAAAAATTAAGGCAGACACGTTATTTCATGGTAAATCGGAAGTGTGGGCCTATTTCAGGCGAACCATCACCAGCTTCCGTCTTTATTGTACAAAGGATTCGTGTAAAATCCTTTGTTTAATAAAGACGGAAGCTGATGATGGTTCGTCTGAAATAGGCCCACACTTCCAATTTACCATGAAATAACGTGTCTGCCTTAATTTTTCTTTTTATATATATATATATATATATATATATATATATATATATATATATATATATATCAGAAGTAATATTTTTAAACCAATTCACAGTTTTCTGAGAAGAAATCATTGTGTATGCGAGTGAGTGCGTGCGCGTTTGATACGCTATTTCTAATCCCCATTGCTTTGAATGCTGGAACGGCCTGTTGAAGAGAGAAATATCTGTTTTCGATTTGCAATGGCGTTTCTTTAATTCTTGTGCGGACGTTTTTCAAAGGATTCCTCACGTCGACACAATCGTTGCCATTTCAGAAGAAAACCGCTTTTCAAATGATTCTCCCATTTTACGTTTTTTTCTTTCAAACACAACAACAACGCAATTATTTTCAGTCTTTCCAAAAGTATTTGGATCGCTTTCAAATTTTGCCTCGACATGAAATTGTCGTTATAAAACATGTGACTATTATTGTTATTATTATTATTATCAACGATATTCAAAACAGATTTGTATCAATGATATATATATATATATATATATATATATATATATATATATATATATATATATATATATATATATATATATATTGGCGTATGATACATCATACGCTAAAAAGTTCTGTCTCCTATAGCTCAGAGGTAGAATCACCGACTGACGCCAATTAGGTCGGGTTTCAATTCTGGGTAAAAGCAATCGGATGTCTAACCGTACTGATGAGCTGTGATACAGCGAAACAAATCTGTCTGTGGATATATATATATATATGTATATACGAGGGTCATTCAATAAATAAGGCGAATTTTTCGGTATAAGGGCTTATAAGGCAGATGGAAGCTTACTTTTGTTTTCAACGTAGTCTCCCAGCAGTGTCACACACTTTTCCCATCTGTAAACAAGGTTCCGTATTAATTCAGCGTAAAAATCTTTGGACTGATGTCTCAGCCAATCGTTCACAGCACTTTTGACTTCATCGTCACTTTCAAACTTCGTGCCTCTCGTGAACGCTTTCAATGGACCAAACAGGTGAAAGTCTGAAGGGGCAAGTTCTGGGCTGTAAAGGAGTTGAGGGAGCACTTCCTAGCCCAGCTCGTTGATGGTCTGCACCGTTTGGGCTGCTGTGTAAGCTGAAATTCGAGTAGGCAAGGACATCATGGAAAATTTTGTGTGCTGTCCCAACAAATAGGCTCAAAATCCTTGCAATGTCATTCACTGTCACCCTTCTGTCAGACTGAATGAATTAATTGACTGATTCGATCACCTCAGGAGACCTCACTACTGTAGGCTTCCCAGGCCTGTCTTCATCCTCAACACTTCTCCGTCCTTTTAGCCCACTTGTAGACATTCTTTTGGCTGAAACATGTGGCACCATACACAATTAACATTCTCCTTTGAATTTCAACTGGTTTGCACCCTTCATCAACCCAAAACTTGATAACTGACCTCTGTTCAATCCTGGAGCATGCCTCTTGGTCGGCCATCTTTGTTAATCTCCAAAACTCTCTATGTTTTCTTTCAATCTGCAAAAAAATTAAATGTCATCATGGAAAATTTTGTGTGCTCTCCCAACAGATAGGTTAAAAGTCCTTGCAATGTCATCCACTGTCGCCCTTCTGTATCACCTCAGGAGACCTCACTTCTGTAAGCCTGCCAGGCCTGACTTCATCTTCAATTACGCAAAAAATTAAAACGACACTCCCATCTCATTTTAACAGATACATTTACCAGAATCTAACAAAAATATCTTGAATACTAAACAGTAAATTTCTTCAATAAAATCTCTATTCGTTTCAACCTTGGTGAATGCTGCCATAGCTCTTGCCTTTAGTTCATCTTGGGTATTACAAGGAGTTTTGTTGGTCATTCGCTCATCTGCGCCCCCGCACATATCGACCAAGAGGCTTGTAGTCTGGGGAGTTAGGTGGCCAGATGTAAGGGTAGATGAGGTTGCACAAGTTGTCTGATATCCGTGATTGGGTTCTCCTGCTTGTGTGGCATGGTGAAGTCCTGTTGCCAGACATAGCATCTTCCAGCAGCTAACCTTTTCACTCGGGGCAACGCTATCTCCTCAAGGCACTTGATGTAGGCTTTCATGTTGAGTCTCAGTCAGTCAGTCAGTCAGTCAGTTAAGTGCCATATGTGATATACGCTTGGTCAATCATGTCTCCAAAAAACATGACTGACTGGGCAGCGTTTTTTTTATCCTGGTTGCCAGCCAAAGCTATAGAACCCAGTCTGTCGTATTATTTAAACCATAACTGGAGGAAAGAGACGGATTAATACCTTTCTTAAGGGTATTTGTGCGTAAGTGAATGCAAGGAATTCAACTGGAATTCGAACTCGGCTTCCTGATTTTTCATTCCGAGCCGATATTCACTGCACCACAACACACATCTAGACAGTTTCCTTGTTTAAGTTGATGAATGCTGCCATAATCTTTGCCTTCAGTTCATCTTTGGTATAACAAGGAGTTTTGTTGGTCTTCCGCTCATCCGCGCCCCCACATATAATAATCAAGGGGGTTGAAGTCTGGGGAGTTCGGTGGCCACATATAAAAGGTGTTGTGGTCGCAGAAACTGCCTGACAGCCTTGACAGAGTTCCCCTGCTTGCGTGACATGTTGCAGAATCCTTTTACCAGACATAGAGTCTTCCAGCGGCCACAGACCCAGAGCTGTACTACTTCTCCCTGGCTATGGACCTGATTTACATAGAATAATCTTTTTCAATAGTGGCATGGACCTCACCAACAAATTCAGGATCAAAATGAGTTTTCCAAGCTGCCATACCTTCGTAATCACCATTAGACTCATCCAACTTTTTTTGAATTTTCTGCACTGTTCTCAGATTGACACTGATTCACCCTAAAAAATTTAGTGTAAGATTGGTTATTTTTATTTTAGTTTATGTGTGCGTGTATGTGCGGTTGTGAGTGTTATATAGTGTATATATGCATGTGCGTGCGTCTGTATGTGTTCACATTTATGTGCGTATGTGTAGAATGTCGTAGTTTAAAAAATGCTATGGGTCATAATAAAATAAAAACATATGTAACCTCAAAAGAGAAACAAGATATTCACCAAACTAAGCAAAGTATTAAGAAACAGGAAAATTTCATTCGAAACAAAGAAAAATCGGTCCTCCTATATGACAGTGAATGCCAAATAATCGCCCTACAGATGAAGAGACTTGAAGCAACAGAAATGTGGCTCTACATGTTGTGAAGTAGTTTTTGCACTGAAAGTTATAATCGTGCTATGTCGGTTGCTAATCGACTCAACGCACCCAAAATGTTAGGAAGTTGGTAATCTTCCACTGTAAGCTGACTCCTTAATATTCGGCTAACTGCCGACTAATATCAACAGCCTTAGTCCAACAATGTCCAAACTGGAACTAACTAATACACTGCATGCTAGAATTATATGCAAATCAATTGTTTTTGTTCTAACTCCGACAGTTTTAATAAAAATTAGTGAAACTTGGCACGTTATATGGCAACACTAACAAATATGCAGATCTAAAATTCTAAGTTAATCTGTGCAATAGTAAACAAATGGCAGCCATTTTGGTGATTGCAGCCTGTTTCAGCGTGCTAACTTTATATGCAAGATGGAACGTAAAGGTGCATTGAGTCAAGCTGAGAAGTCTAAAATTGTCCAAAGGGTTTGTAATAAGATATCTACCTTAGAAATAGCCAAACAATTGGCCCGTGATCATCGTACAATTAAAACATTTGTTAGTTACCCTGAACTTTGCAACAGACATTCTGACAAAGGGAAAATTTATAAGAAAGCACCTGTGTCGCATCGAGCCATGAGTAGGATCAAGAGAGAAGTCAGTCTTGAAACTAGCAAAAAAGTTTTAGAAAATGTTGGCGTTCCTGATGTGCCCAAATCAACTTGATGCCGTATCCTGAGGACGGTTGAAAAATGTGGAAAGCCAGAGATTCGCCCTCCATTAAAGGATATCCACAAGAAAAAGAGGACGGAGTAGGCAAGAAATCACATGAAGGTAAAGGTGCATTGAGTCAAGCTGAGAAGTCTAAAATTGTCCAAAGGGTTTGTAATAAGATATCTACCTTAGAAATAGCCAAACAATTGGCCCGTGATCATCGTACAATTAAAACATTTGTTAGTTACCCTGAACTTTGCAACAGACATTCTGACAAAGGGAAAATTTATAAGAAAGCACCTGTGTCGCATCGAGCCATGAGTAGGATCAAGAGAGAAGTCAGTCTTGAAACTAGCAAAAAAGTTTTTGAAAATGTTGGCGTTCCTGATGTGCCCAAATCAACTTGATGCCGTATCCTGAGGACGGTTGAAAAATGTGGAAAGCCAGAGATTCGCCCTCCATTAAAGGATATCCACAAGAAAAAGAGGACGGAGTAGGCAAGAAATCACATGAAGGTAAATTTTCAAACTGTTTTGTTCACCGATGAGTGTCGAGCGACCCTAGATGGACCCGATGAGTGGAGGAAAGAATGGTACTGTAATGAGGGTCCAATTCCCCACCAGATCAGGCATCAACAAGGAGGTGGTGGTGTGATCTTTTGGGCTGCAATCATTGGTAATGAGCTGGTAGGACTATTCAGAGTCACAGATAGAGTGAAAATGACCGCCAAACTCTACATTGACTTCATTAAGGAAGACCTCGAACCCTGGCACAAGAAGAAGAATTTGTCATTCCGGAAAAAGATGGTATTCATGCACGGTAATGCACCGTCTCATGCTGCAAGGATAACCACTGAATATTTGGAGACTGTTTTTGCCAGACATGGGAAAATAATGCAATGGCCAGCCTGTTCTCCAGATTTAAATCCCATCGAAAATCTGTGGAGCGTCTTGAAAAGGAAGAATTACTCCGGAGGAAGGCAGTACACCTCCAAGGATGACCTCTGGAATGCCATTCTGACTGCTGCCAAAGAAATTTCATCAGATGAAATCGAAAGTTTGACATCTTCAATGGACCAAAGGTTTTTTTCTCTTGTTAATAAAAAATGGCAATTATATACAATATTGATTGTACTATGAAACTATATTGAAGATGTTTGCTCTGTATTATTGTTGTTCTCAAATTACATATTCCTAAAATAATCAATGTTCTAATTTTCTGTCACCACTTCACCATATTTGACACTTTAGCAATGATTTGCATATAAAGTTGGCACTAAAAATATAAAGTTGGCACCAAAATGGTTGCCATTTGTTTATGTGCGTTTGTGCTGCATTGGATATCGGCTCGAAACGAGAAATCGGGGAGCCGAGATCGAATTTCAGCTGAATTCATTGCATTCACTTACGCGCAAATGGGAAAGGTATTAATCTGTCTCTTCCTTCCAGTTATGGGTTAAATAGCAGGACAGATTGGGTTCTATAGCCTTGGTCGGCAACCAGTCTACCGCAGAAAGCAATGGCAACCTACTGCGGGATAATCTTCTGCCCAGTCAGTCATGTCTCTTTCGAGACATGATTACCCAAGCGTGTATCACGTATGGCACTTAACTGACTGACTGACATGTGTTAGTGTTGTCATATAACGTGCCAAGTTTCACTAATTTTTATAAAAAACGGTTAGAGTTGGAACAAAAAATTGATTTGCATATAATTCTGGCACGCAGTGTAGTTCTACTCTAAACAACTCTAAATAACTCTCTAGAACTCCTATGAACTTCCCAAGAACTTCTCGAGTTAACTTCCCGTTAACTCTTATTAATATAGGAGGGAGAGTCCATAATCTGAGGAATAGGTGTGCTTCACCATAACACTACAGAAGGATGCTGAGAATAAAATGAACTGATCTTGTGAGCAACGACGAAGTTTTAGAGACAACAGAAACAAAAAGTACTCTTATCTTAATATCCGGAAGAGACAGTTAAAAATTCTAGGGCACATAATGAGGAAAGATTTTAATAATTAACCCATAGCTGAGGGAAGTTTTGTGAGTTCATGCCTTTTTTAAGAGTATTTGCGTGTAAGTGAACAGAACGAGCACAACGGGCATTAGAACTCGGTTCGCCACTTAACAATTCGGACTCATTAACCATGATATCAGCCGCAAAAACATACGTACATCCAAGTTTTCAGTACCTAGTATTTCCAAGCAGTCACTCGTCTAGGTAATGGCCAGGCCCGACGTTGCTTAACTTCAGTGATCGTATGAGAACAGGTGTTTCAACTGGTTGTGGCAGTAAGCCAAAACACCCGTAAATCCAAGCTTTTAGCGCCTGGTATTCCCAAGCGGTCACCCATCTAGGCAATGACCAGGCTCGACTTGCTTAACTTCAGTGATCTTATGAGAACAGGTGTATCAACTGGTGGTGGCAGTAAGCAAAAACACCCGTAAATCCAAGCTTTTAGCACCTGGTATTCCCAAGCGGTCACCCATCTAGGTAATGACCAGGCTCGATTTACTTAACTTCAGTGATCTTATGAGAACAGGTGTATCAACTGGTGGTGGCAGTAAGCAAAAACACCCGTAAATCCAAGCTTTTAGCGCCTGGTATTCCCAAGCGGTCACCCATCTAGGTAATGACCAGACTCGACCTGCTTAACTTCAGTGATCTTATGAGAACAGGTATTTCAACTGGTAGTGGCAGTAAGCCAAAACACCCGTACATACAAATTTACAGTACACTGTATTTCCAAGCGATTACCCATCTAAGTATTGACCAGAATCAACGTTGCTTAACTTCGGTGATCACACAGGATGTGGCCGTAAGCATATGCATAGATTAATCTTTGCTGCATGAATATGTGTGTAACTACATCTGTATGTGTGTGTATGTTCGTGTGTGCATATGCTTGTGTATTTGTACGTGATATTTTTTCTTTTTTTCAGCTGTTAGAATAATTAGAGCTTTAGGGATTAAATTTCGGGGAAATCACTCCTGCCCTTTCGAAATGCCTGCTTGACATGCACGTGCACCAGCAGCATACTGGATAAATGCATTTCACAATCGGCATTATTGAATCTGACCACAATAGACACCTGAGGCTTGAGGCGTAGTTATTAAATTGCTGTGGCAAAACAATTGTTAGTCAAGACGCAGGCGCCCTTGAGGTTTTAAGCGTTTGTTTTCTTTTCACTAAACCATTTAGAGTTGGCCGTGTCTTTGGACACTTCGTAAACAACTTACATTTCTCAGTCAGCTTCACTGGGCGTAATTATCAGCATAAACGAAGAGAAACCCAAGACATCTTATACTTCTGTGTGCCGTGTCCCTTCAGCACGTTGGTGATCATTGCACACCACAATTTTCTTCTACCTTTATATCTCCTGATAAATATCTTTTTCTTAGCTCTCCTAAAACTTGTTAAGCCATTCTGTTATTCAAATTCATAATTCTTCTGTGTGCCGTGTCCCTTCAGCACGTTGGTGATCATTGCACACCACAATTTTCTTCTCATCTATAGCTCGTAATACGAGGTTCATTCGATAAATAAGGCGAATTTTTCGGTATAAGAACTTCTAATAGATAGAATCTTATTTTTTTTTCAACGTAGTCTCCCAGCAGTGTCACACACTTTTCCCATCTGTGAACAAGGTTCCGTATTTACTCAGCGTAAAAATCTTTGGACTGATGTCTCAGCCAATCGCTCACAGCACTTTTGACTTCATCGTCACTTTCAAACTTCGTGCCTCTCGTGAACGCTTTCAATGGACCAAACAGGTGAAAGGGGCAAGTTCTGGGCTGTAAAGGAGTTGAGGGAGCACTTCCCAGCCCAGCTCGTTGATGGTCTGCACCGTTTGGGCTGCTGTGTAAGCTGGAATTCGAGTAGGCAAGGTCATCATGGAAAATTTTGTGTGCTGTCCCAACAAATAGGCTCAAAATCCTTGCAATATCATTCACTGTCACCCTTCTGTCAGACTGAATGAGTTAATTGACTGATTCGATCACCTCAGGAGACCTCACTACTGTAGGCTTCCCAGGCCTGTCTTCATCCTCAACACTTCTCCGTCCTTTTAGCCCACTTGTAGACATTCTTTTGGCTGAAACATGTGGCACCATACACAGTTAACATTCTCCTATGAATTTCAACTGGTTTGCACCCTTCATCAACCCAAAACTTGATAACTGACCTCTGTTCAATCCTGGAGCATGCCTCTTGGTCGGTCATCTTTGTTAATCTCCAAAATTCTCTATGTTTTTTTTTTCAATCTGCCAAAACAAGTAAATCCCTTTGAAAAAAAGTAAAGAGAAAAAATTAATAAAAAGTAAGCTTCTATCTGTATTAGAAGTCCTTATACCGAAAAATTCACCTCATTTATTGAATGACCCTCGTAGATGTCCTTATACCGGAAAATTCACCTCATTTATTGAATGACCCTCGTAGATGTCCTTATACCGAAAAATTCACCTCATTTATTGAATGACCCTCGTAGATGTCCTTATACCGAAAAATTCACCTCATTTATTGAATGACCCTCGTAGATGTCCTTATACCGAAAAATTCACCTCATTTATTGAATGACCCTCGTAGATGTCCTTATACCGAAAAATTCATCTCATTTATTGAATGACCCTCGTAATTATTGTCTTTTTTATCTTTTTTATGTTTCTTAAACCTTGTTCCGCCACCTTAAGCTCGCCAAGTAGCTTGCGTTGTTACAATAGAGGCCCAGTGGAAGGACACGAGAAATTATTTGAAAAGAATTGAACTGCTACAAACAAGAAGAAAGAGAGCAGTAGTCCCCATTGTTGGAAAAGCACTGAGCGTCTTGTTTAGAACAACGACTGAAGGTGATGTCAAGATTATAAGGCGAAAACTGAATTTCAAAGGATCCTTTCTCAGGTGGCAAGAGAAAGCGTATCCATGCTAAATGTGACAAGACTGGATCTAGCAAAGAATAGGGCAGTTATATATTGGTTAATAAATAATTTAAAACGGGAGGTAGCTAATAGTTTGAAGGCTATGTCAGAGGAGTTTCAGGAAATGAGTGGATTTATACAACAGTTTTTTCAGCTAATTATCATTACTGGTAAGGTACGATAGACTAGGCAGTCCCTAACAATTTTATTAGAGCATGAGAGAGCTCAACTGTTTCCAATCATAGTAACCCTGGGTCACTTAAAAGGTCTGTGATTAAAGATACAGGCTGAGTTAGCCCATCATTTAGGGTTACCCGTGGACCCCACTGAGGAGTTATGGAAATACTAGGTTGTGTTATCTTGTTGGAGAATGGAAGATTGCTATTACTAATGTCAATTCTATTGTCAAAAAGAAAGTATTTTTGAAGTAGGTCAAATCTTAATTTCCCTAACCCTCAAATAGATTAGTGCCTAGGAGTGGTTGCAAGATACAAAATTGAGACGAAATATGTAGCTTTGAATTCAGCTAGGACAACATTTATGATACTGACAACAGAAGAAGCAAGGATATGCAAATATATTCTTTTTTTTTTTAATCATTTCACCCCGAGCAAGGCGGAAATGCCACTGATATGCAGGGGGTTACATAAATGTAAAAAGATTAATTAGAAAAGACTGAGGAGTACAAACTAGTTAGAAAGGAGCAATAGAAAGCTGAGAAAGCAGGTGCGATGACAGATACATAGGTGGAGAGAAAGGGAAGGTTATACAGGGGAGGGGAGAGAGCTAGAGTCCAGTGGTTAGTAGATGAGTATTGACTTTGCATTTAAATTTCTGGCGGTTGTAGCCGTCAGGAAAGCAAGAATACGGGAACGAGTTCCACAGGCGGGAAGTGCGAGAGAGGAAGCTGCAGGAGTAGAATTGTCGTCTGCATTTGGCTAACCTGACTGTGAATGGGTGGAACCCAGTTGCCAGTCTGATTGCACGAGTAAACACCTGTTGAGGAGACATCAGTGACTTAAGCTCGTCCGAGCAGAAGCCATGAAAGTATTTATAGAATATGTACCTCATTAAGTCCTCTATATGTAACGGGTAACTACAAATTGTGTGTACTTGAGTTATTCAAAGGCAATAGGAAAGAGATTAAAGAAAGTAGTTAAGTATAAGTATTGGCAAACACAGTATTACCACGGGTTGTCAGTATATCTGATAAAAATTTTGCAGTAGCCACACAGGAGCCGGTTGATCTGTTCAGAGTATGTGGGGGAGAATCTACTGGAACGCTGTTATCCTTGATAAAATAACGTATGGGACGTTCAGCATTCGAGATATCCACCCCACCTAATTTCTAGGCTAAAGAGAATTATGAAGAAAAGAATTCATTTATAAGGATAATTGACAAAAGTTTAGAAAATTGAACGGAATTATGGGAACCAGTGGAGGGCAGGTTTCCTGAGGTTGCCATAGGAAAGATGCCAAAATTATTAAACAAATAGAAAAAATTAGTCTCAATCAACTAATACACAAATTAACTATTTTAGGAAAATCAAACATGGTATGGAATGACAATAAAAAAATCATAATAAACTGGTCAGCATTGATACCTTGAGAATTATTGCTGCAATCGTAGCAGCAATATGAAAATTTAAGAGGCATAGGAAAAAAAGCAATTGATGGAGTCTTGGCGAGTATGCGACAAATTGAGAGGGGAATGCCGTGCGGTGTCCTTTATTCAGACAGGTAAAATCAAGAACAAGGGTGAACATTTATTGAAGAAACTTGCAAACCTCCTATTGTGGAGAAAAGAAGAGAGGATCCAGAATTTACATCCGCTGAAGAAACACCCCCCACATTGCAGAAAGAAGAATAGTGACCAAGAAGAACAAACATAAAACAAACACACAAACCTTGAGAGGTGCTGTGACCCCAGATATACACGAACACGCGCAGGAAAAAAAAGAACCTTTAATGGATGCTGAGAAACGCAGATATTGAACAATAGCATGACAAACAGAAAGAAGGACATTTAAAAAAAATAAAAAGAAAGAGAAAAATAATAAAAAAATTTGCATTATCAAGGGCATTTTGTATGATACACCCCAAAAGAGGAGAAAGGACATTTTAAACGAAGCGTGATACACTCCAAAAGAAGGAAAGAGTAATTTAAAACGACGCATGATGCATAATAAATAGTGTTAATTATAGATTTGGAAGGTTTATGTGTCATATACACTAACGGCCAAAATGATTAGGCCATTATTACACTATTAAAATATTATGTATTTCATACTGTTTTTTTTAATTTATTGCCAAGTGAATAATTGTAAATGAAAATAGAATGGTTCTTTTGTTAATATTGCACAATAACATGTGCATCAAATGAATTTATAAATATTTAATAATTACCTACATTGCAGTTTCTTCAATGAAAGAATGACGAAAATTTAGGTTGATTTGGACGAGTTCATCTTTGCTTACTTGCCTTGTAAAATTTTGCAAAGTAATAATAACAAAAGAACCATTATATTTTCATTTACAATTATCCACTTGGCTATAAATACTAAAAATAGTAAGAAATAAATCATTTCTTTTAAAAATCTGTGGTGGCCTAATAATCATGGCCGGTAGTGTATATATATATATATATATATATATATATATATATGTATAGCAAATCTACATTGTGCGACAGGTAAATTTATGTTATTTGCTTTGTAAAATTTTGCAAAGTAATTATAACAAAAGAACCGTTCTATTTTCATTTGGCAATAAATACTAAAAATAGTATGAAATACATAATTTCTTTTAAAACTGGCGTGGCCTAATAATTATGGCCGGTAGTATATATATATATATATATATATATATATATATATATATATATATATAGCAAATCTACATTGTGCGACAGGTAAATTGATGTTATTTGCTTTGTAAAATTTTACAAAGTAATAATAAAAGAACCGTTCTATTTTCATTTGGCAATTACTAAAAATGAGTATGAAAGATATCATTTCTTTAAAAAAAACTGGGGTGGCCTGATAATTATGGCCGTTAGTGTACATGTAAATGACAAGGAACCGTATGGGAGAGATTTAACACTATTTGACGCTAAAGGATTTAAAAGAT
Source organism: Ascarosepion bandense (assembly GCA_037127315.1). Classification (NCBI taxonomy): domain Eukaryota; kingdom Metazoa; phylum Mollusca; class Cephalopoda; order Sepiida; family Sepiidae; genus Ascarosepion; species Ascarosepion bandense. Next base: position 177,986 of record JBBBDQ010002341.1, read on the forward strand.
AGAAAGAAAGATATCCAGATAAAATAAATGCAGATTGTTTTTTTGTTTTGTAAGAAAAAATAAAATCTCAAAAACTTGAAGAGATTTCCCACGGAGAGGCAGAATGCAATAAGGGCCAAATATAGACAATTGTTTAATGACTTTTGTCTTTTGGTACAAGTTATCAAAACACAGAACCGTATGGAGAGATTCTATACAAGCGAAAATTGAAATAATAATCTAAACTTATTTATAAACGGAACTTTGTCTGTCTGTGTGTGTCCGTTACCTATACATTCCGAAACGGCTGAACCGATTTTCTTGAAAATTTACACAGTTGTACTATAAGCGTCTGCGAGTGTTCTTAGCTAGGTTTTGTGTCGAGGTACCCCCGATAAATAACGAAAATCGATAATCGAAAAAATAAACTCATAGACAAAGACATAAGAAATGATATTCAGAAGTTTCAAGGTTGCAGTTCTTACAAAAAATTGATAATATATATATAAGAAAAATTAAGACAGACGCGTTATTTCATGGTAATTCGGAAGCATAGGCCTATTTCAGGCGAGCCATCTTCAGCTTCCGTCTTTATTCAACAACGGATTCTACAGATGTACAGATGAAATAACGCGTCTGTCTTAATTTTCTTATATTTGGTCTATATGTATTTATATGCATATATGTTTAGAGCTCTCGTAGAGAGTTATCCTACCATTATATGTAAAGGATACTCCTATGTCCACAGGGTATGTTAATATATATATATATATATATATATATATATATATATATATATAAGGCAAGATGTTTGAGTGATTGTCTGTTTATCTGTCTGTATGTCCTTTATACAAATCCACAATTTTATCCGATTCTCACCAAACTTCACACGAATATTCTTTAGGCTGAGTCTGAGCTCCAGGACCATGGATTAGTTTTAACGCTTTCATTACATCCGAGCAACGCCGGGCTATACTGATAGTAATTTCTACGTGATCAGCCGACTCATGATGGCGAATGAGACTGCACTATAAATGGGGTCGGAAACAAGGATTTCTTTGTAAATGAAGAATTTAATTAATGACCCTGATAAGAAATTGAGAGAGACATCTGGCAAATTTCTGGCCGAGAACCAGTGTTTTCCTTGCTTAAGAGAAAATTTGAAATAATAAGATATTAATGACAGCAAGTAAATGTGACCTGAGACCAACGAATCAAATCAGTCGAAGGAGGACTGGTTGGTAGTGGGCAGAGGTGGAAAACTAAGGAGGGCGGAGAATTTGTAAACGCCTTTGAAGGGTATTGGTGTAAGATACACAAGGAGTTGATTTGGGCGGATCGATGCTTGGGACAGCTGCTCACGGCAAGGAAAAACTCCTGAATCGAAAAAGATAATTAATCTTCGAAAGCCAGACAATAAAGAAACCTTTATTGGAATTAAGTAATTCACCGATTTCCACAGATCTGTCATACCCGTCACCAGTTTTGTGTGGAAATCCATATAAGCGAGCGCCCGAAGCGCCCAAACAACGTAGCAGAGCGGTTTTGGCCAAAGCACACAGAATCGAATATATTTTTTTTTCTTCTTGTGACTTGATGAACTTAGATCACTGGTGCCCCCTAAATACGAATTTGAACGCGATACTAGATTAGCAACTAGATCCCACCCTTTTACAGTGAAACCGATAAAATGTAGCCGTAACTTCTACACCAACAGTTTCTTTCCTCGCACTTCCCGACTGTGGAATTCTCTTCCAAACAATTGCTTCCCCGACGGCTACAATCTCCAGGAGTTTAAATGTAAGGTCAATAGACACCTCCTAACACACTAACCTGCTCCCATTCTATCAAACACTCTTCCCATCTGCCCAACCCTCATCCTCGCTATCCTTACTCATCTGTCACCTTCCTCCTAACATTCCCTATGTCTAACCACTCCTTCTCTTTACCTTCTCCTATGTAACCCCATGCGCAATAGTGGCAGTGGAATGCCTTGCTTGGGGTGAGATGATTAAAAAAAAAAAAACTTCCCCAGCCCGGACGAATTCATTTGCAGCGGTTCCTGAAGTTATTTGACTCCCCCCATCTTAGGATTAACTGAAAACACAACGTGGGATAATATTGGGTGTAATCCAAGGTAATCTATCGATCCAGCCTCAGGAATTGGGCAAAGAACAGAAGAAGTGGGTGGGCAAGTCACGCTAATATTATTTCTAGACCTTTGAAATATAATAAAGACTAATACATCACTCAATAAGTCCCGGGCCTAACTAATAAAACAAAAACCTTTAGGCAAAATTCGAATTTATTCATCAACATAGTTTCCTTCTGGGGTGACACACTGTTTCCAACGCTTCTCCAACAATTCGATGCTTTTTCTGTAGAACGATTTGTCTTTGGCCCAAAAAATGCTTCAGTTTTCGATATCACTTTTTCATTGGAACTAAACCTTTCCCTGGAGCATTCGTTTGAGATCTGTAAAAAGCCACTAGTCGCTAGGGTAATTCATGTAGTTTTGCCATCGTTGCGATCGACTTGTGACATGTTGCGTTGTCTGGTGAAAGATCACTTTTTTCTTCATTTGCGGCCGTTTTTTTTTGCGAAGTCTTTATTCAAAGGCACTAATAATGCTATATGATATTAATTAGGGATGTTCGAGGAACAAAATACCTTGCGAAGGCCAACACCTTGCCTACTAATATTTGCTTCTTTGGTTGCTTTGGACGGCTTTCACCTGCTGCTGTTCAGTCAGCTGACTGCCATATTTCAAATTATTTTTTAAGGCTAAATAACAAATACAGTTATTAAAATTGTTTTACGATAGTAGAAAAAAATTATGTTTAATTTACCTTTAGTTACATTCAATTTGTTTATTTACATGGGTACATACAAATGTTAGATATTGAAAACACCAATATTGAGCTTTTGAAGACTGCTAAATAAGATGATAACACAGATGTTTTCATATTTCGTTCTCTAGGATTTATGATGATTATATTAACATTTACTATAAATGTACACTACCGGCCATAATTATTAGGCCATCTCAGGTTTTTAAAGAAATAATGTATTTCATACTATTTTTAAGTGGATAATATTAAATGAAAATAGAATGTTTTTTTGCTATTATTTCTTTGAAAAATTTCACAAAGAAAAGTAAGCAAAGATAAATTTGCCCAAATAACCCTAAATTTTCTTCATTTTTTCATTGATGAAGCTGCAACATAGGTAATTATTAAATATTTATGAATTCAATTAATATACATGTTATTGTGCAGTATTGTCATTTTACAATCATTCACTTGGCAATAAATACTAAAAAGAGAATTTCATCATATTTTAAAACACTCAGAAATATAGACTGTGAATATGGCAAAAAAGATGAGGACAATAGTCCAAAAAAATGTAAATAGTGTAAATTGTCACAATTCCTCATCTCGAAAATATAGCCTCTGAATATGGCAATAAAGATAAGGAAAGCGTTCCGAACAATGTAAACAGTGTAAATAATTACAATTTTTCATCTCAGAAATATAGACTGTGAATATGGCAATAAAGATGAGGGCAACAGTCCAAATAATGTAAATAGTGTAAATAGTTAAAATTCCTCATCTCAGAAATATAGACTGTGAATATGGCAATAAAGATGACGACAACAGTCCAAACAATGTAAATAGTGTAAATAGTTACAATTCCTCATCTCAGAAATATAGGCTTTGAATATGGCAATAAAGATGAGGACAACAGTCCAAACAATGTAAATAGTGTAAATAGTTAAAATTCCTCATCTCAGAAATATAGACTGTGAATATGGCAATAAAGATGAGGACAACAGTTCAAACAATGTAAATAGTGTAAATAGTTACAATTCCTCATCTCAGAAATATAGACTGTGTATATGGCAATAAAGATGAGGACAACAGTCCAAACAATGTAAATAGTGTAAATAGTTAAAATTCCTCATCTCAGAAATATAGACTGTGAATACGACAATAAAGATGAGGACAACAGTCCAAACAATGTAAATAGTGTAAATAGTTACAATTCCTCATCTCAGAAATATAGGCTTTGAATATGGCAATAAAGATGAGGACAACAGTCCAAACAATGTAAATAGTGTAAATAGATAAAATTCCTCATCTCAGAAATATAGACTGTGAATACGGCAATAAAGATGAGGACAACAGTCCAAACAATGTAAATAGTGTAAATAGTTACAATTCCTCATCTCAGAAACATAGGCTTTGAATATGGCAATAAAGATGAGGACAACAGTCCAAACAATGTAAATAGTGTAAATAGTTAAAATTCCTCATCTCAGAAATATAGACTGTGAATACGACAATAAAGATGAGGACAACAGTCCAAACAATGTAAATAGTGTAAATAGTTACAATTCCTCATCTCAGAAATATAGGCTGTGAATATGGCAATAAAGATGAGGACAATAGTCCAAACATGTAAATAGTGTAAATAGTTACAATTCCTCATTTCAGAAATATAGTCTGTGTATATGGCAATAAAGATGAGGACAACAGTCCAAACAATGTAAATAGTGTAAATAGTTACAATTCCTCATTTCAGAAATAGAGTCTGTGTTTATGGCAATAAAGATGAGGACAATAGTCCAGACAATGTAAATCGTGTAAATAGTTACAATTCCTCGTTTCAGAAATAGAGTCTGTGAATATGGCAATAAAGATGAGGACAACAGTCCAAACAATGTAAATAGTGTAAATAGTTACAATTCCTCATCTCAGAAATATAGGCTTTGAATATGGCAATAAAGATGAGGACAACAGTCCAAACAATGTAAATAGTGTAAATAGTTAAAATTACTCATCTCAGAAATAGAGACTGTGAATATGGCAATAAAGATGAGGACAACAGTTCAAACAATGTAAATAGTGTAAATAGTTACAATTCCTCATCTCAGAAACATAGGCTTTGAATATGGCAATAAAGATGAGGACAACAGTCCAAACAATGTAAATAGTGTAAATAGTTAAAATTCCTCATCTCAGAAATATAGACTGTGAATACGACAATAAAGATGAGGACAACAGTCCAAACAATGTAAATAGTGTAAATAGTTACAATTCCTCATCTCAGAAATATAGGCTTTGAATATGGCAATAAAGATGAGGACAACAGTCCAAACAATGTAAATAGTGTAAATAGTTAAAATTCCTCATCTCAGAAATATAGACTGTGAATACGACAATAAAGATGAGGACAACAGTCCAAACAATGGAAATAGTGTAAATAGTTACAATTCCTCATCTCAGAAACATAGGCTTTGAATATGGCAATAAAGATGAGGACAACAGTCCAAACAATGTAAAGAGTGTAAATAGTTAAAATTCCTCATCTCAGAAATATAGACTGTGAATATGGCAATAAAGATGAGGACAATAGTCCAAACAATGTAAATAGTGTAAATAGTTACAATTCCTCATCTCAGAAATATAGACTGTGAATATGGCAATAAAGATGAGGACAACAGTCCAAACAATGTAAATAGTGTAAATAGTTAAAATTCCTCATCTCAGAAACATAGACTGTGAATACGACAATAAAGATGAGGACAACAGTCCAAACAATGTAAATAGTGTAAATAGTTACAATTCCTCATTTCAGAAATATAGGCTGTGAATATGGCAATAAAGATGAGGACAATAGTCCAAACAATGTAAATAGTGTAAATAGTTACAATTCCTCATTTCAGAAATATAGTCTGTGTATATGGCAATAAAGATGAGGACAACAGTCCAAACAATGTAAATAGTGTAAATAGTTACAATTCCTCATTTCAGAAATAGAGTCTGTGTTTATGGCAATAAAGATGAGGACAATAGTCCAGACAATGTACATCGTGTAAATAGTTACAATTCCTCGTTTCAGAAATAGAGTCTGTGTATATGGCAATAAAGATGAGGACAACAGTCCAAACAATGTAAATAGTGTAAATAGTTACAATTCCTCATTTCAGAAATATTGTCTGTGTTTATGGCAATAAAGATGAGGACAATAGTCCAGACAATGTAAATCGTGTAAATAGTTACAATTCCTCGTTTCAGAAAAAGAGTCTGTGTTTATGGCAATAAAGATGAGGACAATAGTCCAAACAATGTAAATCGTGTAAATAGTTACAATTCCGCATTTCAGAAATATAGTCTGTGTATATGGCAATAAAGATGAGGACAATAGTCCAGACAATGTAAATCGTGTAAATAGTTACAATTCCTCATCTCAGAAATATAGTCTGTGAATATGGCAATAAAGATGAGGACAACAGTCCAAACAATGTAAATAGTAAATAGTTACAATTCCTCATTTCAGAAATAGAGTCTGTGAATATGGCAATAAAGATGAGGACAACAGTCCAAACAATGTAAATAGTGTAAATAGTTACAATTCCTTATTTCAGAAATAGAGTCTGTGAATATGGTAATAAAGATGAGGACAACAGTCCAAACAATGTAAATAGTAAAATAGTTACAATTCCTCATCTCAGAAATATAGTCTGTGAATATGGTAATAAAGATGAGGACAACAGTCCAAACAATGTAAATAGTGTAAATAGTTACAATTCCTCATTTCAGAAATAGAGTCTGTAGAACATGGCAATAAAGATGAGGACAACAGTCCAAACAATGTAAATAGTGTAAATAGTTACAATTCCTCATCTCAGAAATATAGTCTGTGAATATGGCAATAAAGATGAGGACAACAGTCCAAACAATGTAAATAGTGTAAATAGTTACAATTCCTCATTTCAGAAACAGAGTCTGTGAATATGGCAATAAAGATGAGGACAACAGTCCAAACAATGTAAATAGTGTAAATAGTTACAATTCCTCATTTCAGAAATAGAGTCTGTGAATATGGCAATAAAGATGAGGACAACAGTCCAAACAATGTAAATAGTGTAAATAGTTACAATTCCTCATTTCAGAAATATAGACTGTGAATATGGCAATAAAGATGAGGACAACAGTCCAAACAATGTAAATAGTGTAACAGTTACAATTCCTCATCTCAGAAATATAGTCTGTGAATATGGCAATAAAGATGAGGACAACAGTCCAAACAATGTAAATAGTGTAAACAGTTGCACCTCATTTCAGAAATAGAGTCTGTGAATATGGCAATAAAGATGAGGACAACAGTCCAAACAATGTAAATAGTGTAAATAGTTACAATTCCTCATTTCAGAAATATAGACTGTGAATATGGCAATAAAGATGAGGACAACAGTCCAAACAATGTAAATAGTGTAAATAGTTACAATTCCTCATTTCAGAAATAGAGTCTGTGAATATGGTAATAAAGATGAGGACAACAGTCCAAACAATGAAATAGTGTAAATAGTTACAATTCCTCATCTCAGAAATATAGTCTGTGAATATGGCATGGAAGATGAGGACAACAGTCCAAACAATGTAAATAGGTGTAAATAGTTACAATTCCTCATTTCAGAAATAGAGTCTGTGAATATGGCAATAAAGATGAGGACAACAGTCCAAACAATGTAAATAGTGTAAATAGTTACAATTCCTCATTTCAGAAATAGAGTCTGTGAATATGGTAATAAAGATGAGGACAACAGTCCAAACAATGTAAATAGTAAATAGTTACAATTCTCATTCAGAAATATAGACTGTGAATATGGCAATAAAAGATGACGACAACAGTCCAAACAATGTAAATAGTGTAAATAGTTACAATTCCTCATTTCAGAAATAGAGTCTGTGAATATGGCAATAAAGATGAGGACAACAGTCCAAACAATGTAAATAGTGTAAATAGTTACAATTCCTCATTTCAGAAATAGAGTCTGTGTTTATGGCAATAAAGATGAGGACAATAGTCCAGACAATGTAAATCGTGTAAATAGTTACAATTCCTCATTTCAGAAATATAGATTGTGAATATGGCAATAAAGATTAAAGCAACAGTCGAAACAATGTAAATAGTGTAAATAGTTACAATTCCTCATTTCAGAAATAGAGTCTGTGTTTATGGCAATAAAGATGAGGACAACAGTCGAAACAATGTAAATAGTGTAAATAGTTACAATTCCTCATTTCAGAAATATAGTCTGTGTATATGGCAATAAAGATGAGGACAACAGTCCAAACAATGTAAATAGTGTAAATAGTTACAATTCCTCATTTCAGAAATATAGTCTGTGAATATGGCAATAAAGATGAGGACAATAGTCCAGACAATGTAAATCGTGTAAATAGTTAGAATTCCTCATCTCAGAAATATAGTCTGTGAATATGGCAGTAAAGATGAGGACAGCAGTCCATACAATGTAAATAGAGTAAATAGTTACAATTCCTCATTTCAGAAATATAGATTGTGAATATGGCAATAAAGATGAAGGCAACAGTCGAAACAATATAAATAGTGTAAATAGTTACAATTGCTCATTTCAGAAATAGAGTCTGTGTTTATGGCAATAAAGATGAGGACAACAGTCGAAACAATGTAAATAGTGTAAATAGTTACAATTCCTCATTTCAGAAATATAGTCTGTGTATATGGCAACAAAGACGAGGACAACAGTCCAGACAATGTAAATAGTGTAAATAGTTAAAATTCCTCATCTCAGAAATATAGACTGTGTATATGGCAACAAAGACGAGGACAACAGTCCAGACAATGTAAATAGTGTAAATAGTTATAATTCCTCATTTCAGAAATATAGACTGTGAATATGGTAATAAAGATGAAAGCAACAGTCGAAACAATGTAAATAGTGAAAATAGTTACAATTCCTCATTTCAGAAATATTGTCTGTGTTTATGGCAACAAAGACGAGGACAACAGTCCAGACAATGTAAATAGTGTAAATAGTTAAAATTCCTCATCTCAGAAATATAGACTGTGTATATGGCAACAAAGACGAGGACAACAGTCCAGACAATGTAAATAGTGTAAATAGTTACAATTCCTCATTTCAGAAATATTGTCTGTGTATATGGCAACAAAGACGAGGACAACAGTCCAGACAATGTAAATAGTGTAAATAGTTACAATTCATCATTTCAGAAATATAGTCTGTGTATATGGCAATAAAGATGAAGGCAACAGTCCAAAAAATGTAAATAGTGTAAATAGTTACAATTCCTCATCTCAGAAATATAGGCTTTGAATATGGCAATAAAGATGAGGACAACAGTCCAAACAATGTAAATAGTGTAAATAGTTAAAATTCCTCATCTCAGAAATATAGTCTGTGAATATGGCAATAAAGATGAGGACAACAGTTCAAACAATGTAAATAGTGTAAATAGTTACAATTCCTCATCTCAGAAACATAGGCTTTGAATATGGCAATAAAGATGAGGACAAAAGTCCAAACAATGTAAATAGTGTAAATAGTTAAAATTCCTCATCTCAGAAACATAGGCTTTGAATATGGCAATAAAGATGAGGACAACAGTCCAAACAATGTAAATAGTGTAAATAGTTAAAATTCCTCATCTCAGAAACATAGGCTTTGAATATGGCAATAAAGATGAGGACAACAGTTCAAACGATGTAAATAGTGTAAATAGTTACAATTCCTCATCTCAGAAATATAGACTGTGTATATGGCAATAAAGATGAGGACAACAGTTCAAACAATGTAAATAGTGTAAATAGTTACAATTCCTCATCTCAGAAACATAGGCTTTGAATATGGCAATAAAGATGAGGACAACAGTTCAAACAATGTAAATAGTGTAAATAGTTAAAATTCTTCATCTCAGAAACATAGGCTTTGAATATGGCAATAAAGATGATGACAACAGTCCAAACAATGTAAATAGTGTAAATAGTTACAATTCCTCATCTCAGAAACATAGGCTTTGAATATGGCAATAAAGATGAGGACAACAGTCCAAACAATGTAAATAGTGTAAATAGTTAAAATTCCTCATCTCAGAAACATAGGCTTTGAATATGGCAATAAAGATGAGGACAACAGTTCAAACAATGTAAATAGTGTAAATAGTTACAATTCCTCATCTCAGAAACATAGGCTTTGAATATGGCAATAAAGATGAGGACAACAGTTCAAACAATGTAAATAGTGTAAATAGTTACAATTCCTCATCTCAGAAACATAGGCTTTGAATATGGCAATAAAGATGAGGACAACAGTTCAAACAATGTAAATAGTGTAAATAGTTACAATTCCTCATTTCAGAAACATAGGCTTTGAATATGGCAATAAAGATGAGGACAACAGTCCAAACAATGTAAATAGTGTAAATAGTTAAAATTCCTCATCTCAGAAATATAGAATGTGAATATGGCAATAAAGATGAGGACAACAGTTCAAACAATGTAAATAGTGTAAATAGTTAAAATTCCTCATCTCAGAAACATAGGCTTTGAATATGGCAATAAAGATGAGGACAACAGTCCAAACAATGTAAATAGTGTAAATAGTTAAAATTCCTCATCTCAGAAACATAGGCTTTGAATATGGCAATAAAGATGAGGACAACAGTTCAAACAATGTAAATAGTGTAAATAGTTACAATTCCTCATCTCAGAAACATAGGCTTTGAATATGGCAATAAAGATGAGGACAACAGTTCAAACAATGTAAATAGTGTAAATAGTTACAATTCCTCATCTCAGAAACATAGGCTTTGAATATGGCAATAAAGATGAGGACAAAAGTCCAAACAATGTAAATAGTGTAAATAGTTAAAATTCCTCATCTCAGAAACATAGGCTTTGAATATGGCAATAAAGATGAGGACAACAGTCCAAACAATGTAAATAGTGTAAATAGTTAAAATTCCTCATCTCAGAAACATAGGCTTTGAATATGGCAATAAAGATGAGGACAACAGTTCAAACGATATAAATAGTGTAAATAGTTACAATTCCTCATCTCAGAAATATAGACTGTGTATATGGCAATAAAGATGAGGACAACAGTTCAAACAATGTAAATAGTGTAAATAGTTACAATTCCTCATCTCAGAAACATAGGCTTTGAATATGGCAATAAAGATGAGGACAACAGTTCAAACAATGTAAATAGTGTAAATAGTTAAAATTCCTCATCTCAGAAACATAGGCTTTGAATATGGCAATAAAGATGAGGACAACAGTCCAAACAATGTAAATAGTGTAAATAGTTACAATTCCTCATCTCAGAAACATAGGCTTTGAATATGGCAATAAAGATGAGGACAACAGTCCAAACAATGTAAATAGTGTAAATAGTTAAAATTCCTCATCTCAGAAACATAGGCTTTGAATATGGCAATAAAGATGAGGACAACAGTTCAAACAATGTAAATAGTGTAAATAGTTACAATTCCTCATCTCAGAAACATAGGCTTTGAATATGGCAATAAAGATGAGGACAACAGTTCAAACAATGTAAATAGTGTAAATAGTTACAATTCCTCATCTCAGAAACATAGGCTTTGAATATGGCAATAAAGATGAGGACAACAGTTCAAACAATGTAAATAGTGTAAATAGTTACAATTCCTCATCTCAGAAACATAGGCTTTGAATATGGCAATAAAGATGAGGACAACAGTCCAAACAATGTAAATAGTGTAAATAGTTAAAATTCCTCATCTCAGAAATATAGAATGTGAATATGGCAATAAAGATGAGGACAACAGTTCAAACAATGTAAACAGTGTAAATAGTTAAAATTCCTCATCTCAGAAACATAGGCTTTGAATATGGCAATAAAGATGAGGACAACAGTCCAAACAATGTAAATAGTGTAAATAGTTAAAATTCCTCATCTCAGAAACATAGGCTTTGAATATGGCAATAAAGATGAGGACAACAGTTCAAACAATGTAAATAGTGTAAATAGTTACAATTCCTCATCTCAGAAACATAGGCTTTGAATATGGCAATAAAGATGAGGACAACAGTTCAAACAATGTAAATAGTGTAAATAGTTACAATTCCTCATCTCAGAAACATAGGCTTTGAATATGGCAATAAAGATGAGGACAACAGTCCAAACAATGTAAATAGTGTAAATAGTTAAAATTCCTCATCTCACAAACATAGGCTTTGAATATGGCAATAAAGATGAGGACAACAGTCCAAACAATGTAAATAGTGTAAATAGTTACAATTCCTCATCTCAGAAACATAGGCTTTGAATATGGCAATAAAGATGAGGACAACAGTTCAAACAATGTAAATAGTGTAAATAGTTAAAATGCCTCATCTCAGAAACATAGGCTTTGAATATGGCAATAAAGATGAGGACAACAGTCCAAACAATGTAAATAGTGTACATAGTTACAATTCCTCATCTCAGAAACATAGGCTTTGAATATGGCAATAAAGATGAGGACAACAGTTCAAACAATGTAAATAGTGTAAATAGTTAAAATTCCTCATCTCAGAAACATAGGCTTTGAATATGGCAATAAATATGAGGACAACAGTTCAAACAATGCAAATAGTGTAAATAGTTAAAATTCTCATCTCAGAACATAGGCTTTGAATATGGCAATAAAGATGAGGACAACAGTCCAAACAATGTAAATAGTGTACATAGCTACAATTCCTCATCTCAGAAATACGGGCTTTGAATATGGCAATAAAGATGAGGACAACAGTTCAAACAATGTAAATAGTGTAAATAGTTAAAATTTCTATCTCAGAAACATAGGCTTTGAATATAAATAAAGATGAGGACAACAGTTCAAACAATGTAAATAGTGTAAATAGTTAAAATTCCTCATCTCAGAAACATAGGCTTCTAATATGGCAATAAAGATGAGGACAACAGTCCAAACAATGTAAATAGTGTAAATGTAACTTCATCTTAGAAACATATTTAACATGCAATAAAGATGAGGACAAACAGTTCAAACAATAAACAGTAACAATAAATCTTCATCTTAAATGAGCTTGAATACAGCAACAAAGATATAGACACAGCTTCCTAACAATGGTAGGCAAATAGTTTCACTTCATCTCAGAAACATAGGCTTTGGAATGTACAAATAAAGATGAGCATCAGTTCAAACAATGTAAAGAAAGTAAAACAGTTAGCAACTCCCATCCCTAACGTCAGGCTTTGAAGTATATAATGATGAGGACAACAGTCCAAACAATGTGGGTAGTGTAAATAGTTACAATTCCTCATCCCAGAAACATAGGCTTTGAATATGGCAATAAAGATGAGTACAACAGTTCAAATAATGTAAATAGTGTAAATAGTTAAAATTCCTCATCTCAGAAACATAGGCTTTGAATATGGCAATAAAGATAAGGACAACAGTCCAAACAATGTAAATAGTGTAAATAGTTAAAATTCCTCATCTCAGAAACATAGGCTTTGAATATGGCAATAAAGATGAGGACAACAGTCCAAACAATGTAAATAGTGTAAATAGTTACAATTCCTCATCTCAGAAACATAGGCTTTGAATATGGCAATAAAGATGAGGACAACAGTCTAAACAATGTAAATAGTGTAAATAGTTAAAATTCTCATCTCAGAAACATAGGCTTGGAATATGGTAATAAAGATGAGGACAACAGTCCAAACAATGTAAATAGTGTACATAGTTACAATTCCTCATCTAAGAAACATAGGATTTGAATATGGCACAAAAGATGAGGACAACAGTTCAAACAATGTAAATAGTGTAAATAGTTAAAATTCTCTATCTCAGAAACATAGGCTTTGAATATGGCAATAAAGATGAGGACAACAGTTCAAACAATGTAAATAGTGTAAATAGTTAAAATTCCTCATCTCAGAAACATAGGCTTTGAATATGGTACAAAGATGGAGGACAACAGTCCAAACAATGTAAATAGTGTACATAGTTACACCTCATCTCAGAAACATGGGCTTTGAGAATACAGTACAAAGATGAGGACAACAGTTCAAACAATGTAAATAGTGTAAATAGTTAAAATTCCTCATCTCAGAAACATAGGCTTTGAATATGGCAATAAAGATGAGGACAACATTCCAAACAATGTAAATAGTGTAAATAGTTACACCTCATCTCAGAAACATAGGCTTTGAATATGGCAATAAAGATGAGGACAACAGTTCAAACAATGTAAATAGTGTAAATAGTTAAAATTCCTCATCTCAGAAACATAGGCTTTGAATATAGTAATAAAGATGAGGACAACAGTCCAAACAATGTAAATAGTGTAAATAGTTACAATTCCTTATCTCAGAAACATAGGCTTGAATAAGTAAGTGTCAAAGATGAGGACAACAGTTCAAACAATGTAAATAGTGTAAATAGTTAAAATCATCCAGAAAACATAGGCTTTGAATATGGCAATAAAAGATGAGGACAACAGTCCAAACAATGTAAATAGTGTAAATAGTTAAAATTCCTCATCTCAGAAACATAGGCTTTGAATATGGTAATAAAGATGAGGACAACAGTCCAAACAATGTAAATAGTGTAAATAGTTACAATTCCTCATCTCAGAAACATAGGCTTTGAATATGGCAATAAAGATGAGGACAACAGTCCAAACAATGTAAATAGTGTAAATAGTTAAAATTCCTCATCTCAGAAACATAGGCTTTGAAATATGGCAATAAAGATGAGGACAACAGTTCAAACAATGTAAATAGTGTAAATAGTTACAATTCCTCATCTCAGAAACATAGGCTTGAATATGGCAATAATGATGAGGACAACAGTTCAAACAATGTAAATAGTGCAAGAAGTTAAAATTCCTCATCTCAGAAACATAGGCTTTGAATATGGTACAAGATGAGGACAACAGTCCAAACAATGTAAATAGTGTACATAGTTACAATTCCTCATCTCAGAAACAGAGTTTTGAATATGGCAATAAAGATGAGGACAACAGTTCAAACAATGTAAATAGTGTAAAATAGTTACACCCTCATCTCAGAAATATAGACTGTGTATATGGCAATAAAGATGAGGACAACAGTCCAAACAATGTAAATAGTGTAAATAGTTAAAATTCCTCATCTCAGAAATATAGACTCTCCCAGGAATACGACAATAAAGATGAGGACAACAGTCCAAACAATGTAAATAGTGTAAATAGTTAAGTAATTCCTCATCTCAGAAATATAGGCTTTGAATATGGCAATAAAGATGAGGACAACAGTCCAAACAATGTAAATAGTGTAAATAGATAAAATTCCTCATCTCAGAAATATAGACTGTGAATACGACAATAAAGATGAGGACAACAGTCCAAACAATGTAAATAGTGTAAATAGTTACAATTCCTCATTTCAGAAATAGAGTCTGTATTTATGGCAATAAAGATGAGGACAATAGTCCAGACAATGTAAATCGTGTAAATAGTTACAATTCCTCGTTTCAGAAATAGAGTCTGTGAATATGGCAATAAAGATGAGGACAACAGTCCAAACAATGTAAATAGTGTAAATAGTTACAATTCCTCATCTCAGAAATATAGGCTTTGAATATGGCAATAAAGATGAGGACAACAGTCCAAACAATGTAAATAGTGTAAATAGTTAAAATTACTCATCTCAGAAATAGAGACTGTGAATATGGCAATAAAGATGAGGACAACAGTTCAAACAATGTAAATAGTGTAAATAGTTACAATTCCTCATCTCAGAAACATAGGCTTTGAATATGGCAATAAAGATGAGGACAACAGTCCAAACAATGTAAATAGTGTAAATAGTTAAAATTCCTCATCTCAGAAATATAGACTGTGAATACGACAATAAAGATGAGGACAACAGTCCAAACAATGTAAATAGTGTAAATAGTTACAATTCCTCATCTCAGAAATATAGGCTTTGAATATGGCAATAAAGATGAGGACAACAGTCCAAACAATGTAAATAGTGTAAATAGTTAAAATTCCTCATCTCAGAAATATAGACTGTGAATACGACAATAAAGATGAGGACAACAGTCCAAACAATGTAAATAGTGTAAATAGTTACAATTCCTCATCTCAGAAACATAGGCTTTGAATATGGCAATAAAGATGAGGACAACAGTCCAAACAATGTAAAGAGTGTAAATAGTTAAAATTCCTCATCTCAGAAATATAGACTGTGAATATGGCAATAAAGATGAGGACAATAGTCCAAACAATGTAAATAGTGTAAATAGTTACAATTCCTCATCTCAGAAATATAGACTGTGAATATGGCAATAAAGATGAGGACAACAGTCCAAACAATGTAAATAGTGTAAATAGTTAAAATTCCTCATCTCAGAAATATAGACTGTGAATACGACAATAAAGATGAGGACAACAGTCCAAACAATGTAAATAGTGTAAATAGTTACAATTCCTCATCTCAGAAATATAGGCTGTGAATATGGCAATAAAGATGAGGACAACAGTCCAAACAATGTAAATAGTGTAAATAGTTACAATTCCTCATTTCAGAAATATAGTCTGTGTATATGGCAATAAAGATGAGGACAACAGTCCAAACAATGTAAATAGTGTAAATAGTTACAATTCCTCATTTCAGAAATAGAGTCTGTGTTTATGGCAATAAAGATGAGGACAATAGTCCAGACAATGTACATCGTGTAAATAGTTACAATTCCTCGTTTCAGAAATAGAGTCTGTGTATATGGCAATAAAGATGAGGACAACAGTCCAAACAATGTAAATAGTGTAAATAGTTACAATTCCTCATTTCAGAAATATTGTCTGTGTTTATGGCAATAAAGATGAGGACAATAGTCCAGACAATGTAAATCGTGTAAATAGTTACAATTCCTCGTTTCAGAAAAAGAGTCTGTGTTTATGGCAATAAAGATGAGGACAATAGTCCAAACAATGTAAATCGTGTAAATAGTTACAATTCCGCATTTCAGAAATATAGTCTGTGTATATGGCAATAAAGATGAGGACAATAGTCCAGACAATGTAAATCGTGTAAATAGTTACAATTCCTCATCTCAGAAATATAGTCTGTGAATATGGCAATAAAGATGAGGACAACAGTCCAAACAATGTAAATAGTGTAAATAGTTACAATTCCTCATTTCAGAAATAGAGTCTGTGAATATGGCAATAAAGATGAGGACAATAGTCCAAACAATATAAATAGTGTAAATAGTTACAATTCCTTATTTCAGAAATAGAGTCTGTGTTTATGGCAATAAAGATGAGGACAATAGTCCAAACAATATAAATAGTGTAAATAGTTACAATTCCTCATTTCAGAAATAGAGTCTGTGTTTATGGCAATAAAGATGAGGACAATAGTCCAGACAATGTAAATCGTGTAAATAGTTACAATTCCTCATCTCAGAAATATAGTCTGTGAATATGGCAATAACGATGAGGACAACAGTCCAAACAATGTAAATAGTGTAAATAGTTACAATTCCTCATTTCAGAAATAGAGTCTGTGTTTATGGCAATAAAGATGAGGACAATAGTCCAGACAATGTAAATCGTGTAAATAGTTACAATTCCTCATTTCAGAAATATAGATTGTGAATATGGCAATAAAGATTAAAGCAACAGTCAAACAATGTAAATAGTGTAAATAGTTACAATTCCTCATTTCAGAAATAGAGTTCTGTGTTTATGGCAATAAAGATGAGGACAACAGTCGAAACAATGTAAATAGTGTAAATAGTTACAATTCCTCATTTCAGAAATATAGTCTGTGTATATGGCAATAAAGATGAGGACAACAGTCCAAACAATGTGTTGAGGTAAATAGTTACAATTCCTATTTCAGAAATATAGTCTGTGAATATGGCAGTAATAAAGATGAGGACAATAGTCCAGACAAATGTAAATCGTGTAAATAGTTAGAATTCCTCATCTCAGAAATATAGTCTGTGAATATGGCAGTAAAGATGAGGACAGCAGTCTATACAATGTAAATAGAGTAAATAGTTACAAATTTTCATTTCAGAAATATAGATTGTGAATATGGCAATAAAGATGAAGGCAAATAGCCTAAACAATATAAATAGTGTAAATAGTTACAATTGCTCATTTCAGAAATAGAGTCTGTGTTTATGGCACAAGATGAGGACAACAGTCGAAACAATGTAAATAGTGTAAATAGTTACAATTCTCATTTCAGAAATATTGTCTGTGTACAGAGTAACAAAGACGAGGACAACAGTCCAGACAATGTAAATAGTGTAAATAGTTAAAATTCCTCATCTCAGAAATATAGACTGTGTATATGGCAACAAAGACGAGGACAACAGTCCAGACAATGTAAATAGTGTAAATAGTTATAATTCCTCATTTCAGAAATATAGACTGTGAATATGCAAGTAATAAAGATGAAAGCAACAGTCGAAACAATGTAAATAGTGAAAATAGTTACAATTCTCATTTCAGAAATATTGTCTGTGTTTATGGCAACAAAAGACGAGACAACAGTCCAGACAATGTAAATAGTGTAAATAGTTACAATTCCTCATCTCAGAAATATAGACTGTGTATATGGCAACAAAGACGAGGACAACATTCCAGACAATGTAAATAGTGTAAATAGTTACACCTCATTTCAGAAATATTGTCTGTGTATATGGCAACAAAGACGAGGACAACAGTCCAGACAATGTAAATAGTGTAAATAGTTACACCATCATTTCAGAAATATAGTCTGTGTATATGGCAATAAAGATGAAGGCAACAGTCCAAAAATGTAAATAGTGTAAATAGTTACAATTCCTCATCTCAGAAATATAGGCTTTGAATATGGCAATAAAGATGAGGACAACAGTCCAAACAATGTAAATAGTGTAAATAGTTAAATTCTCATCTCAGAAATATAGACTGTGAATATGGCAATAAAGATGAGGACAACAGTTCAAACAATGTAAATAGTGTAAATAGTTACAATTCCTCATCTCAGAAACATAGGCTTTGAATATGGCAATAAAGATGAGGACAACAGTCCAAACAATGTAAATAGTGTAAATAGTTAAAATTCCTCATCTCAGAAACATAGGCTTTGAATATGGCAATAAAGACAGGACAACAGTCCAAACAATGTAAATAGTGTAAATAGTTAAAAATTCCTCATCTCAGAAACATAGGCTTTGAATATGGCAAATAAAGATGAGGACAACAGTTCAAACGATAAATAGTGTAAATAGTTACAATTCCTTACCCTCAGAAATATAGACTGTGTATATGGCAATAAAGATGAGGACAACAGTTCAAACAATGGGTTTAGTGTAAATAGTTACAATTCCTCATCTCAGAAACATAGTTTTGAATATGGCAATAAAGATGAGGACAACAGTTCAAACAATGTAAATAGTGTAAATAGTTAAAATTCCTCATCTCTGAAACATAAGCTTTGAATATGGCACAAAGATGAGGATGTAGTCCAAACAATGTAAATCTTCTCTGCAATAGTTACACCTCATCTCAGAAACATAGCTTTGAACATGGCAAATAAAGATGAGGACAACAGTCCAAACAATGTAAATAGTAAATAGTTAAAATTCTCATCTCAGAAACATAGGCTTTTAATGATGGCATTAAAGATGAGGACAACATTTCAAACAATGTAAATAGTGTAACAGTTACAATTCCTCATCTCAGAAAACATAGGTTGAATATGGCAATAAAGATGAGGACAACAGTTCAAACAATGTAAATAGTGTAAATAGTTACAATTCTCATCTCAGAAACATAGGCTTTGAATATGGCAATAAAGATGAGGACAACAGTTCATACAATGTAAATAGTGTAAATAGTTGCCACATCATCTCAGAAACATAGGCTTTGAATATGGCAATAAAGATGAGGACAACAGTCCAAACAATGTAAATAGTGTAAATAGTTAAAATTCCTCATCTCAGAAATATAGACTGTGAATATGGGCAATAAAGATGAGGACAACAGTTCAAACAATGTAAATAGTGCAAATAGTTAAAATTCCTCATCTCAGAAACATAGGCTTTGAATATGGCAAAGATGAGGACAACAGTCCAAACACAAATAGTGTAAATAGTTAAATTTCATCTGGAAACATAGGCTTTGAATAGGCACAAGATGGAGGACAAACAGTTCAAACAATGTAAATAGTAAATAGCTACACCCTCATCTCAGAATATATATTGATTTATGGTAACAAGATGAGGACAAACAGTTCAAATAATGTAAAATAGTAAAATAGCTACAATTTCATTCAGAAACATAGGCTGAATATATAATAAAATGATGGAGGACAATGTCCCAAACAATGTAAATAGTGTAAATAGTTAAAATTCCTCATTCAGAAACATAGGTTTGAATATGGTAATAAAGATGAGGACAACAGTCCAAACAATGTAAATAGTGTAAATAGTTAAAATTCCTCATCTCAGAAATATAGGCTTTGAATATGGCAATAAAGATGAGGACAACAGTCCAAACAATGTAAATAGTGTAAATAGTTACAATTCCTCATCTCAGAAACATAGGCTTTGAATATGGCAATAAAAGATGAGGACAATAGTCCAGACAATGTAAATAGTGTAAATATGTCACAATTCATCATTTCAGAAATAGAGTTCAGTATATGGCAATAAAAGATGAAGGCAACAGTCCAAAAAATGTAAATAGTGTAAATAGTTACAATTCCCATCTCCAGAAATATAGGCTTTGAATATGGCAATAAAGATGAGGACAACAGTCCAAACAATGTAAATAGTGTAAATAGTTAAAATTCTCATCTCAGAAATATAGACTGTGAATATGGCAATAAAGATGAGGACAACAGTTCAAACAATGTAAATAGTGTAAATAGTTACAATTCCTTGTCCAGAAACATAGGCTTTGAATATGAAAAAGTAATAAAGATGAGGACAACAGTCCAAATGTAAATAGTGTAAATAGTTAAAATTCCTCATCTCAGAAACATAGGCTTGAATATGGTAATAAAGATGAGGACAACAGTCCAAACAATGCAAATAGGTGTAAATAGTTAAAATTCCTCATCTCAGAAACATAGGCTTTGAATATGGCAATAAAGATGAGGAGTAATAGTTCAAACGATGTAAATAGTGTAAATAGTTACAATTCCTCATCTCAGAAATATAGATCAGTATGCTTAAGTAACAAAGATGAGTATAACAGTCAAACAATGTAAATAGTGTAAATAGTTACAATTCCTCATCTCAGAAACATAGGCTTTGAATATGGCACAAGATGAGGACAACAGTTCAAACAATGTAAATAGTGTAAATAGTTAAAATTCCTCATCTCTGAAACATAAGCTTTGAATATGGCAATAAAGATGAGGACAACAGTCCAAACAATGTAAATTGTGTAAATAGTTACAAATTCCTCATCTCAGAAACATAGGCTTTGAACATGGTAATAAAGATGAGGACAACAGTCCAAACAATGTAAATAGTGTAAATAGTTAAAAATTCTCATCTCAGAAACATAGGCTTTGAATATGGCAATAAAGATGAGGACAACATTTCAAACAATGTAAATAGTGTAAATAGTTACAATTCCTCATCTCAGAAACATAGGCTTTGAATATGGCAATAAAGATGAGGACAACAGTTCAAACAATGTAAATAGTGTAAATAGTTACAATTCCTCATCTCAGAAACATAGGCTTTGAATATGGCAATAAAGATGAGGACAACAGTTCATACAATGTAAATAGTGTAAATAGTTACACTCTCATCTCAGAAACATAGGCTTTGAATATGCATAATAAAGATGAGGACAACAGTCCAAACAATGTAAATAGTGTGAAGAAGTTGAAATTCTCTTCATCTCAGAAATATAGACTGTGATTTATGGCAATAAAGATACAGAGGACAACAGTTCAAACAATGTAAATAGTAAATAGTTAAAATTCCTCATCTCAGAAACATAGGCTTTGAATATGGCACAAAAGATGAGGACAACAGTCCAAACAATGTAAATAGTGTAAATAGTTAAAATTCCTCATCTCAGAAATATAGGCTTTGAATATGGCAATAAAGATGAGGACAACAGTTCAAACAATGTAAATAGTGTAAATAGTTACAATTCCTCATCTCAGAAACATAGGCTTTGAATATGGCAATAAAGATGAGGACAACAGTTCAAACAATGTAAATAGTGTAAATAGTTACAATTCCTCATCTCAGAAACATAGGCTTTGAATATGGTAATAAAGATGAGGTGACAACAGTCCAAACAATGTAAATAGTGTAAATAGTTAAAATTCCTCATCTCAGAAACATAGGCTTTGAATATGGCAATAAAGATGAGGACAACAGTCCAAACAATGTAAATAGTGTAAATAGTTAAAATTCTATCTCAGAAACATAGGCTTTGAATATGGCAATAAAGATGAGGACAACAGTCCAAACAATGTAAATAGTGTACATAGTTACAATTCCTCATCTCAGAAACATAGGCTTTGAATATGGCAATAAAGATGAGGACAACAGTTCAAACAATGTAAATAGTGTAAATAGTTAAAATTCCTCATCTCAGAAACATAGGCTTTGAATATGGCAATAAAGATGAGGACAACAGTTCAAACAATGTAAATAGTGTAAATAGTTAGCACTCTCATCTCATAAACATAGGCTTTGAATATGGCAATAATGATGAGGACAACAGTCCAAACAATGTAAATAGTGTACATAGTTACAATTCCTCATCTCAGAAACATGGGCTTTGAATATGGCAATAAAGATGAGGACAACAGTTCAAACAATGTAAATAGTGTAAATAGTTAAAAATTCCTCATCTCAGAAACATAGGCTTTGAATATGGCAATAAAGATGAGGACAACAGTTCAAACAATGTAAATAGTGTAAATAGTTAAAATTCCTCATCTCAGAAACATAGGCTTTGAATATGGTAATAAAGATGAGGACAACAGTCCAAACAATGTAAATAGTGTACATAGTTACAATCTCTCATCTCAGAAACATAGGCTTTGAATATGGCAATAAAGATGAGGACAACAGTTCAAACAATGTAAATAGTGTAAATAGTTACAATTCCTCATCTCAGAAATATAGACTGTGTATATGGCAATAAAGATGAGGACAACAGTTCAAACAATGTAAATAGTAAATAGTTACAATTCCTCATCTCAGAAACATAGGCTTTGAATATGGCAATAAAGATGAGGACAACAGTTCAAACAATGTAAATAGTGTAAATAGTTAAAATTCCTCATCTCAGAAACATAAGCTTCTAAATATGGTAATAAAGAGATGAGGACAACAGTCCAAACAATGTAAATAGTGTAAATAGTTAAAATTCTCATCTCAGAAACATAGGCTTTGAACATGGCAATAAAGATGAGGACAACAGTCCAAACAATGTAAATAGTAAATAGTTAAAATTCCTCATCTCAGAAACATAGGCTTTAATGTGGCAATAAAGATGAGGACAACATTTCAAACAATGTAAATAGTGTAAATAGTTACAATTCCTCATCTCAGAAACATAGGCTTTGAATATGGCAATAAAGATGAGGACAACAGTTCAAACAATGTAAATAGTGTAAATAGTTACAATTCCTCATCTCAGAAACATAGGCTTTGAATATGGCAATAAAGATGAGGACAACAGTTCATACAATGTAAATAGTGTAAATAGTTACAATTCCTCATCTCAGAAACATAGGCTTTGAATATGGCAATAAAGATGAGGACAACAGTCCAAACAATGTAAATAGTGTAAATAGTTAAAATTCCTCATCTCAGAAATATAGACTGTGAATATGGGCAATAAAGATGAGGACAACAGTTCAAACAATGTAAATAGTAAATAGTTAAAATTTATCTCAGAAACATAGGCTTTGAATATGGCAATAAAGATGAGGACATGAGTCCAAACAATGTAAATAGTGTAAATAGTTAAAATTCTCATCTCTTGCAAACATAGGCTTTGAATATGGCAATAAAGATGAGGACAACAGTTCAAACAATGTAAATAGTGTAAATAGTTACACCCTCATCTCAGAAACATAGGCTTTGAATATGGCAATAAAGATGAGGACAACAGTTCAAACAATGTAAATAGTGTAAATAGTTACAATTCCTCATCCTAGAAACATAGGCTTTGAATATGAAAATAAAGATGAGGACAACAGTCCAAACAATGTAAATAGTGTAAATAGTTAAAATTCCTCATCTCAGAAACATAGGCTTTGAATATGGCAATAAAGATGAGGACAACAGTCCAAACAATGTAAATAGTGTAAATAGTTAAAATTCCTCATCTCAGAAACATAGGCTTTGAATATGGCAATAAAGATGAGGACAACAGTCCAAACAATGTAAATAGTGTACAGTTACAATTCCTCATCTCAGAAACATAGGCTTTGAATATGGCAATAAAAGATGAGGACAACAGTTCAAACAATGTAAATAGTGTAAATAGTTAAAATTCCTCATCTCAGAAACATAGGCTTTGAATATGGCAATAAAGATGAGGACAACAGTTCAAACAATGTAAATAGTGTAAATAGTTAAAATTCCTCATCTCATAAACATAGGCTTTGAATATGGTAATAATGATGAGGACAACAGTCCAAACAATGTAAATAGTGTACATAGTTACAAATCTCATCTCAGAAACATGGGCTTTGAATATGGCAATAAAGATGAGGACAACAGTCCAAACAATGTAAATAGTGTAAATAGTTAAAATTCCTCATCTCAGAAACATAGGCTTTGAATATGGCAATAAAGATGAGGACAACAGTTCAAACAATGTAAATAGTGTAAACAGTTAAAATTCCTCATCTCAGAAACATAGGCTTTGAATATGGCAATAAAGATGAGCAGATAACAGTCCAAACAATGTAAATAGTGTAAATAGTTAAAATTCCTCATCTCAGAAACATAGGCTTTGAATATGGCAATAAAAGATGAGACAACAGTCCAAACAATGTAA
The DNA here is from genome assembly GCA_037127315.1 of Ascarosepion bandense. Taxonomy (NCBI): domain Eukaryota; kingdom Metazoa; phylum Mollusca; class Cephalopoda; order Sepiida; family Sepiidae; genus Ascarosepion; species Ascarosepion bandense. Next base: position 202,844 of record JBBBDQ010002341.1, read on the forward strand.
ATAGTGTAAATAGTTACAATTCCTCATCTCAGAAACATAGGTTTAATATACAAATAAAGATGAGGACAACAGTTCAAACAATGTAAATAGTGTGAATAGTTAAAATTCCTCATCTCAGAAACATAGGTTTTGAATATGGCAATAAAGATGAGGACAACAGTTCAAACAATGTAAATAGTGTAAATATTAAAATTCTCATCTCAGAAACATAGGCTTTGAATATGGCAATAAAGATGAGGACAACAGTCCAAACAATGTAAATAGTGTAAATAGTTAAAATTCCTCATCTCAGAAACATAGGCTTTGAATATGGCAATAAAGATGAGGACAACAGTCCAAACAATGTAAATAGTGTACATAGTTACAATTCCTCATCTCAGAAACATAGGCTTTGAATATGGCAATAAAGATGAGGACAACAGTTCAAACAATGTAAATAGTGTAAATAGTTAAAATTCTCATTCATAAAAACATAGGCTTTGAATATGGCAATAAAGATGAGGACAACAGTTCAAACAATGTAAATAGTGTAAATAGTTAAAATTCCTCATCTCAGAAACATAGGCTTTGAATATGGTAATAAAGATGAGGACAACAGTCCAAACAATGTAAATAGTGTACATAGTTACAATTCCTCATCGCAGAAACATGGGCTTTGAATATGGCAATAAAGATGAGGACAACAGTTCAAACAATGTAAATAGTGTAAATAGTTAAAATTCCTCATCTCAGAAACATAGGCTTTGAATATGGTAATAAAGATGAGGACAACAGTCCAAACAATGTAAATAGTGTAAATAGTTACAATTCCTCATCTCAGAAACATAGGCTTTGAATATGGCAATAAAGATGAGGACAACAGTTCAAACAATGTAAATAGTGTGAATAGTTAAAATTCCTCATCTCAGAAACATAGGTTTTGAATATGGTAATAAAGATGAGGACAACAGTCCAAACAATGTAAATAGTGTAAATAGTTAAAATTCCTCATCTCAGAAACATAGGCTTTGAATATGGCAATAAAGATGAGGACAACAGTCCAAACAATGTAAATAGTGTAAATAGTTAAAATTCCTCATCTCAGAAACATAGGCTTTGAATATGGCAATAAAGATGAGGACAACAGTTCAAACAATGTAAATAGTGTGAATAGTTAAAATTCCTCATCTCAGAAACATAGGTTTTGAATATGGCAATAAAGATGAGGACAACAGTTCAAACAATGTAAATAGTGTAAATAGTTAAAATTCCTCATCTCAGAAACATAGGCTTTGAATATGGCAATAAAGATGAGGACAACAGTCCAAATTAACAAATAGTGTAAATAGTTAAAATTCCTCATCTCAGAAACATAGGCTTTGAATATGGCAATAAAGATGAGGACAACAGTCCAAACAATGTAAATAGTGTAAACAGTTACAATTCCTCATCTCAGAAACATAGGCTTTGAATAAGGTGGCAATAAAGATGAGGACAACAGTTCAAACAATGTAAATAGTGTAAATAGTTAAAATTTCATCTCAGAAACATAGGCTTTGAATATGGCAATAAAGATGAGGACAACAGTCCAAACAATGTAAATAGTGTAAATAGTTAAAATTTCATCTCAGAAACATAAGCCAATATGGCAATAAAGATGAGGACAACAGTCCAAACAATGTAAATAGTGTAAATAGTTACAATTCCTCATCTCAGAAACATAGGCTTTGAATATGGCAATAAAGATGAGGACAACAGTTCAAACAATGTAAATAGTGTGAATAGTTAAAATTCCTCATCTCAGAAACATAGGTTTTGAATATGGCAATAAAGATGAGGACAACAGTTCAAACAATGTAAATAGTGTAAATAGTTAAAATTCTCATCTCAGAAACATAGGCTTTGAATATGGCAATAAAGATGAGGACAACAGTCCAAACAATGTAAATAGTGTAAATAGTTAAAATTCCTCATCTCAGAAACATAGGCTTTGAATATGGCAATAAAGATGAGGACAACAGTCCAAACAATGTAAATAGTGTAAATAGTTACAATTCCTCATCTCAGAAACATAGGCTTTTAATATGGCAATAAAGATGAGGACAACAGTCCAAACAATGTAAATAGTGTAAATAGTTAAAATTCCTCATCTCAGAAACATAGGCTTTGAATATGGCAATAAAGATGAGGACAACAGTCCAAACAATGTAAATAGTGTAAATAGTTACAATTCCTCATCTCAGAAACATAGGTTTAATATGGCAATAAAGATGAGGACACACAAATTCAAACAATGTAAATAGTGTAAATAGTTAAAATTCCTCATCTCAGAAACATAGGCTTTGAATATGGCAATAAAGATGAGGACAACAGTCCAAACAATGTAAATAGTGTACATAGTTGCTAATTCCTCATCTCAGAAACATAGGCTTTGAATATGGCAATAAAGATGAGGACAACAGTTCAAACAATGTAAATAGTGTAAATAGTTAAAATTCCTCATCTCAGAAACATAGGCTTTGAATATGGCAATAAAGATGAGGACAACAGTCCAAACAATGTAAATAGTGTAAATAGTTACAATTCCTCATCTCAGAAAACATAGGCTTTGGAATAGGCACAAAGATGAGGACAACAGTCCAAACAATGTAAATAGTGTAAATAGTTAAAATTCCTCATCTCAGAAACATAGGCTTTGAATATGGTAATAAAGATGAGGACAACAGTCCAAACAATGTAAATAGTGTAAATAGCTACAATTCCTCATCCTCAGAAACATAGGCTTTGAATATGGCAATAAAGATGAGGACAACAGTTCAAACAATGTAAATAGTGTAAATAGTTAAAATTCCTCATCTCAGAAACATAGGCTTTGAATATGGCAACAAAGATGAGGACAACAGTCCAAACAATGTAAATAGTGTACATAGTTACAATTCCTCATCTCAGAAACATAGGCTTTGAATATGGCAATAAAGATGAGGACAACAGTTCAAACAATGTAAATAGTGTAAATAGTTAAAATTCCTCATCTCAGAAATATAGACTGTGAATATGGCAATAAAGATGAGGACAACAGTTCAAACAATGTAAATAGTGTAAATAGGGGCACAAATTCCTCATCTCAGAAACATAGGATTTGAATATGGCAATAAAGATGAGGACAACAGTTCAAACAATGTAAATAGTGTAAATAGTTAAAATTCCTCATCTCAGAAACATAGGCTTTGAATATGGCAATAAAGATGAGGACAACAGTCCAAACAATGTAAATAGTAAATAGTTAAAATTCTCATCTCAGAAACATAGGCTTTGAATATGGCAATAAAGATGAGGACAACATTCCAAACAATGTAAATAGTAAATAGTTAAAATTCCTCATCTCAGAAACATAGGCTTTGAATATGGCAATAAAGATGAGGACAACAGTTCAAACAATGTAAATAGTGTAAATAGTTAAAATTCTCATCTCAGAAACATAGGCTTTGAATATGGCAATAAAGATGAGGACAACAGTCCAAACAATGTAAATAGTGTAAATAGTTACAATTACTCATCTCAGAAACATAGGCTTTGAATATGGCAATAAAGATGAGGACAACAGTTCAAACAATGTAAATAGTGTAAATAGTTAAAATTCCTCATCTCAGAAACATAGGCTTTGAATATGGCAATAAAGATGAGGACAACAGTCCAATCAATGTAAACAGTGTAAATAGTTACAATTCCTCATCTCAGAAACATAGGCTTTGAATATGGCAATAAAGATGAGGACAACAGTCCAAACAATGTAAATAGTGTAAATAGTTACAATTCCTCATCTCAGAAACATAGGCTTTGAATATGGCAATAAAGATGAGGACAACAGTCCAAACAATGTAAATAGTGTAAATAGTTAAAATTCCTCATCTCAGAAATATAGACTGTGAATATGGCAATAAAGATGAGGACAACAGTCCAAACAATGTAAATAGTGTAAATAGTTACAATTCCTCATCTCAGAAACATAGGCTTTGAATATGGCAATAAAGATGAGGACAACAGTCCAAACAATGTAAATAGTGTAAATAGTTAAAATTCCTCATCTCAGAAATATAGACTGTGAATATGGCAATAAAGATGAGGACAACAGTTCAAACAATGTAAATAGTGTAAATAGTTAAAATTCCTCATCTCAGAAATATAGACTGTGAATACGACAATAAAGATGAGGACAACAGTCCAAACAATGTAAATAGTGTAAATAGTTACAATTCCTCATCTCAGAAATATAGGCTTTGAATATGGCAATAAAGATGAGGACAACAGTCCAAACAATGTAAATAGTGTAAATAGTTATAATTCCTCATCTCAGAAATATAGACTGTGAATACGACAATAAAGATGAGGACAACAGTCCAAACAATGTAAATAGTGTAAATAGTTACAATTCCTCATCTCAGAAACATAGGCTTTGAATATGGCAATAAAGATGAGGACAACAGTCCAAACAATGTAAATAGTGTAAATAGTTAAAATTCCTCATCTCAGAAATATAGACTGTGAATACGACAATAAAGATGAGGCCAACAGTCCAAACAATGTAAATAGTGTAAATAGTTACAATTCCTCATCTCAGAAATATAGACTGTGAATATGGCAATAAAGATGAGGACAATAGTCCAAACAATGTAAATAGTGTAAATAGTTACAATTCCTCATTTCAGAAATATAGTCTGTGTATATGGCAATAAAGATGAGGACAACAGTCCAAACAATGTAAATAGTGTAAATAGTTACAATTCCTTATTTCAGAAATAGAGTCTGTATTTATGGCAATAAAGATGAGGACAATAGTCCAGACAATGTAAATCGTGTAAATAGTTACAATTCCTCGTTTCAGAAATAGAGTCTGTGTTTATGGCAATAAAGATGAGGACAACAGTCCAAACAATGTAAATAGTGTAAATAGTTACAATTCCTCATCTCAGAAACATAGGCTTTGAATATGGCAATAAAGATGAGGACAACAGTCCAAACAATGTAAATAGTGTAAATAGTTAAAATTCCTCATCTCAGAAACATAGGCTTTGAATATGGCAATAAAGATGAGGACAACAGTCCAAACAATGTAAATAGTGTAAATAGTTACAATTCCTCATTTCAGAAATAGAGTCTGTGTTTATGGTAATAAAGATGAGGACAATAGTCCAAACAAGAGTAAATATGTAAATAGTTACATTCCTCATTTTGAAATAGAGTCTGTGTTTATGGCAATAAAGATGAGGACAATAGTCCAGACAATGTAAATCGTGTAAATAGTTACAATTCCTCATCTCAGAAATATAGTCTGTGAATATGGCAATAAAGATGAGGACAACAGTCCAAACAATGTAAATAGTGTAAATAGTTACAATTCCTCATATCAGAAATATAGTCTGTGAATATGGCAATAAAGATGAGGACAATAGTCCAGACAATGTAAATCGTGTAAATAGTTAGAATTCCTCATCTCAGAAATATAGTCTGTGAATATGGCAGTAAAGATGAGGACAGCAGTCCATACAATGTAAATAGAGTAAATAGTTACAATTCCTCATTTCAGAAATATAGATTGTGAATATGCAATAAAGATGAAGGCAACAGTCGAAACAATATAAATAGTGTAAATAGTTACAATTCCTCATTTCAGAAATAGATTCTGTGTTTATGGCAATAAAGATGAGGACAACAGTCGAAACAATGTAAATAGTGTAAATAGTTACAATTCCTAATTTCAGAAATATAGTCTGTGTATATGGCAACAAAAGACGAGGACAACAGTCCAGACAATGTAAATAGTGTAAATAGTTAAGTAATTCCTCATCTCAGAAATATAGACTGTGTATATGGCAACAAAGACGAGGACAACAGTCCAAAATGTAAATAGTGTAAATAGTTACAATTCCTCATTTCCAGAAATATAGACTGTGAATATGGCAATAAAGATGAAGGCAACAGTCGAAACAATGTAAATAGTGTAAATAGTTACAATTGCTCATTTCAGAAATAGAGTCTGTGTTTATGGTAATAAAGATGAGGACAACAGTCCAGACAATGTAAATAGTGTAAATAGTTAAAATTCCTCATCTCAGAAATATAGACTGTGTATATGGCAACAAAGACGAGGAAAACATTCCAGACAATGTAAATAGTGTAAATAGTTATACCTCTATTTCAGAAATATTGTCTGTGTATATGTCAACAAAGACGAGGACAACAGTCCAGACAATGTAAATAGTGTAAATAGTTACAATTCATCATTTCAGAAATATAGTCTGTGTATATGGCAACAAAGACGATGACAACAGTCCAGACAATGTAAATAGTGTAAATAGTTACAATTCCTCATTTCAGAAATATAGTCTGTGTATATGGCAACAAAGACGAGGACAACAGTCCAGACAATGTAAATAGTGTAAATAGTTACAATTCATCATTTCAAAAATATAGTCTGTGAATATGGCAATAAAGATGAAGGCAACAGTCGAAACGATGTAAATAGTGTAAATAGCTACAATTCCTCATCTCTGAAATATAGTCTGTGAATGTGGCAATAAGATGAAGGCAACAGTGAAACAATGTAAATAGTGTAAATAGTTACAATTCACTCATTTCAGAAATATAGTCTGTGAATATGGCAATAAAGATGAAGGCAACAGTCGAAACAGTAAATAGTGTAATAGTTACAATTCCTCATCTCAGAAATATAGACTGTGAATATAGCAATAAAGATGAAGGCAACAGTCCAGACAATGTAAACAGTGTAAATAGTTACAATTCCTAATCTCAGAAATATAGTCTGTGAATATGGCAATAAAGATGAGGACAACAGTCCAAACAATGTAAATAGTGTAAAGAGTTACAATTCCTCATTTCCAAGTATAGTCTGTGAATATGGCAATAAAGATGAGGACAATAGTCCAGACAATGTAAATCGTGTAAATAGTTAGAATTCTCATCTCAGAAATATAGTCTGTGAATATGGCAGTAAAGATGAGGACAGCAGTCCCCATACAATGTAAATAGAGTAAAATAGTTACAATTCCTCATTTCAGAAATATAGATTGTGAATATGGCAATAAAGATGAAGACAACAGTCGAAACAATATAAATAGTGTAAATAGTTACAATTCCTCATTTCAGAAATAGATTCTGTGTTTATAGCAATAAAGATGAGGACAACAGTCGAAACAATGTAAATATTGTAAATAGTTACAATTCCTAATTTCAGAAATATAGTCTGTGTATATGGCAACAAAGACGAGGACAACAGTCAAGACAATGTAAATAGTGTAAATAGTTACAATTCCTCATCTCAGAAATATAGACTGTGTATATGGCAACAAAGAAGCTGAGGACAACAGTCCAAAAAATGTAAATAGTGTAAATAGTTACAATTCCTCATTTCAGAAATATAGACTGTGAATGGCAATAAAGATGAAGGCAACAGTCGAAACAATGTAAATAGTGTAAATAGTTGCAATTGCTCATTTCAGAAATAGAGTCTGTGTTTATGGCAATGAAGATGAGGACAACAGTCCAGACAATGTAAATAGTGTAAATAGTTAAAATTCCTCGCTCTCAGAAATATAGACTGTGTATGGCAACAAAGACGGGGACAACAGTCCAGACAATGTAAATAGTGTAAATAGTTACAATTCATCATTTCAGAAATATAGTCTGTGTATATGGCAACAAAGACGATGACAACAGTCCAGACAATGTAAATAGTATGCAATGGTACAATTCCTCATTTCAGAAATATAGTCTGTGTATATGGCAACAAAGACGAGGACAACAGTCCAGAGACAGTAAATAATTAATAAATAGTTACAATTCATCATTTCAAAAATATAGTCTGTGAATATAGCAATAAAGATGAAGGCAACAGTCGAAACAATGTAAATAGTGTAAATAGCTACAATTCCTCATCTCAGAAATATAGTCTGTGAATATGGCAATAAAGATGAAGGCAACAGTCGAAACAATGTAAATAGTGTAAATAGTTACAATTCCTCATTTCAAATATAGTCTGTGAATGGCAATAAATTGGTAGGCAACAGTCGAAACAATGTAAATAGTGTAAATAGTTACAATTCCTCATCTCAGAAATATAGACTGTGAATATGGCAATAAAGATGAAGGCAACAGTCCAGACAATGTAAACAGTGTAAATGAACACAGATTCCTCATCTCTCAGAAATATAAAGTGTGAATATGGCAATAAAGATGAAGGCAACAGTCGAAACAATGTAAATAGTGTAAATAGTTTTAATTCCTCATTTCAGAAATATAGACTGTGAATATGGCAATAAAGATGAGGACAACAGTCGAAACAATGTAAATAGTGTAAATAGTTACAATTCCTCCATTTCAGAAATATAGTCTGTGTATATGGCAACAAAGACGAGGACAACAGTCCAGACAATGTAAATAGTGTAAATAGTTACAATTCCTCATTTCAGAAATATAGACTGTGAATATATGTGGCAATAAAGATGAAGGCAACAGTCGAAACAATGTAAATGGTGTAAATAGTTACAATTCCTCATCTCAGAAATATAGACTGTGAATATGGCAATAAAGTTGAAGGCAACAGTCGAAAAAATGTAAATAGTGAAAAATTAGTGCAATTCCTCATCTCAGAAATATAGACTGTGAATATGGCAATAAAGATGAAGGCAACAGTGAAACAATGTAAATAGTGTAAATAGATTACAATTCCTCATTTCAGAAATATAGACTGTGAATATGGCAATAAAGTTGAAGGCAACAGTGAAAAAGTATAAATAGTGAAAATTGTTACAATTCTCATCTCAGAAATATAGACTGTGAATATGGCAATAAAGATGAAGGCAACAGTCGAAACAATGTAAATAGTGTAAATAGTTACAATTCCTTATCTCAGAAATATAGTCTGTGAATATGGCAATAAAGATGAGGACAACAGTCCAAACAATGTAAATGGCCTTAAATAGTTACAATTCCTCATTTCAGAAATATAGTCTGTGAATATGGCAATAAAGATGAGGACAACCATCCAAAGAATGTAAATAGTGTAAATAGTTACAATTCCTCATTTCAAAAATATAGACTGTGAATATGGCAATAAAGATGAGGACAACAGTCCAAACAATGTAAATAGTGTAAAAATAGTTACAATTCCTCATCTCAGAAATATAGGCTGAATATGGCAATAAAATGAGGACAACAGTCCAAACAATATAAATATTGTAAATAGTTACAATTCCTCATTTCAGAAATATAGTCTGTGTTTATGGCAATAAAGATGAGGACAATAGTCCAGACAATGTAAATCGTGTAAATAGTTACAATTCCTCATCTCAGAAATATAGTCTGTGAATATGGCAATAAAGATGAGGACAAAAGTCCCAACAATGTAAATACTGTAAATAGTTACAATTCCTCATCTCAGAAATATTGTCTGTGAATATGGCAATAAAGATGAAGGCAACAGTCGAAACAATGTAAATAGTGAAAATAGTTACAATTTCTCATTTCAGAAATATAGTCTGTGAATATGGCAATAAAGATGAAGGCAACAGTCGAAACAATGTAAATAGTGTAAATAGTTACAATTTCTCATCTCAGAATTATAGACTGTGAATATGGCAATAAAGATGAAGGCAACAGTCGAAACAATGTAAATAGTGTAAATAGTTACAATTCCTCATCTCAGAAATATAGTCTGTGAATATGGCAATAAAGATGAAGGCAACAGTCGAAACAATGTAAATAGTGAAAATTGTTACAATTCCTCATCTCAGAAATATAGACTGTGAATATGGCAATAAAGATGAAGGCAACAGTCGAAACAATGTAAATAGTGTAAATAGTTACAATTCCTCATTTCAGAAATATAGACTGTGAATATGGCAATAAAGTTGAAGGCAACAGTCGAAAAAATGTAAATAGTGAAAATTGTTACAATTCCTCATCTCAGAAATATAGACTGTGAATATGGCAATAAAGATGAAGGCAACAGTCGAAACAATGTAAATAGTGTAAATTGTTACAATTCCTCATCTCAGACATATAGACTGTGAATATGGCAATAAAGATGAAGGCAACAGTCGAAACAATGTAAATAGTGTAAATAGTTACAATTCCTCATTTCAGAAATATAGACTGTGAATATGGCAATAAAGATGAAGGCAACAGTCGAAACAATGTAAATAGTGTAAATAGTTACAATTCCTCATCTCAGAAATATAGTCTGTGAATATGGCAATAAAGATGAGGACAACAGTCCAAACAATGTAAATAGTGTAAATAGTTACAATTCCTCATTTCAGAAATATAGTCTGTGAATATGGCAATAAAGATGAGGACAACAGTCCAAAAAATGTAAATAGTGTAAATAGTTACAATTCCTCATCTCAGAAATATAGACTGTGAATATGGCAATAAAGATGAGGACAACAGTCCAAACAATGTAAATAATGTAAATAGTTACAATTCCTCATCTCAGAAATATAGACTGTGAATATGGCAATAAAGATGAGGACAACAGTCCAAACAATGTAAATAGTGTAAATATTTACAATTCCTCATTTCAGAAATATAGACTCTGAATATGGCAATAAAGATGAGGACAACAGTCCAAACAATGTAAATAGTGTAAATAGTTACAATTCCTCATCTCAGAAATATAGACTGTGAATATGGCAATAAAGATGAGGACAACAGTCCAAACAATGTAAATAATATAAATAGTTACAATTCCTCATCTCAGAAATATAGACTGTGAATATGGCAATAAAGATGAGGACAACAGTTCAGACAATGTAAATAGTGTAAATAGTTAGAATTCCTCATCTCAGAAATATAGACTGTGAATATGGCAATAAATATGAGGACAACAGTCCAAACAATGTAAATAGTGTAAATAGTTACAATTCCTCATTTCAAAAATATAGGCTGTGAATATGGCAATAAAGATGAGGACAACAGTCCAAACAATGTAAATAGTGTAAATAGTTACAATTCCTCATTTCAAAAATATAGGCTGTGAATATGGCAATAAAGATGAGGATAACAGTCCAAACAATGTAAATAGTGTAAATAGTTACAATTCCTCATTTCAAAAATATAGGCTGTGAATATGGCAATAAAGATGAGGATAACAGTCCAAACAATGTAAATAGTGTAAATAGTTACAATTCCTCATTTCAAAAATATAGGCTGTGAATATGGCAACAAAGATGAGGACAACAGTCCAGACAATGTAAATAGTGTAAACAGTTACAAATCCTCATTTCAGAAACATAGACTGTGAATATGGCAATAAAGATGAGGACAACAGTCCAAACAATGTAAATAGTGTAAATAGTTACAATTCCTCATTGTAGAAATATAGACTGTGAATATGGAAAAAAAGATGAGGACAACAGTCCAAACAATGTAAATAGTGTAAATAGTTACAATTCCTCATTTCAGAAATATAGTCTGTGAATATGGCAATAAAGATGAGGACAACAGTCCAAACAATGTAAATAGTGTAAATAGTTACAATTCCTCATTTCAGAAATATAGACTGTGAATATGGCAATAAAGATGAGGACAACAGTCCAAACAATGTAAATATTGTAAATAGTTACAATTCCTCATTTCAGAAATATAGTCTGTGTATATGGCAATAAAGATGAGGACAACACTCCAAACAATGTAAATAGTGTAAATAGTTACAATTCCTCATTTCAGAAATATAGTCTGTGTATATGGCAATAAAGATGAGGACAACAGTCCAAACAATGTAAATAGTGTAAATAGTTACAATTCCTCATTTCAGAAATATAGACTGTGAATATGGCAATAAAGATGAGGACAACAGTCCAAACGATTTAAATAGTGTAAATAGTTACAATTCCTCATTTCACAAATAGAGTCTGTGTATATGGCAATAAAGATGAGGACAATAGTCCAAACAATGTAAATAGTGTAAATAGTTACAATTCCTCATTTCAGAAATATAGTTTGTGTATATGGCAATAAAGATGAGGACAACAGTCCAAACAATGTAAATAGTGTAAATAGTTACAATTCCTCATTTTAGAAATATAGACTGTGAATATGGAAATAAAGATGAGGACAACAGTCCAGACAATGTAAATAGTGTAAATAGTTACAATTCCTCATTTCAGAAATATAGTTTGTGTATATGGCAATAAAGATGAGGACAACACTCCAAACAATGTAAATAGTGTAAATAGTTACAATTCCTCATTTTAGAAATATAGACTGTGAATATGGAAATAAAGATGAGGACAACAGTCCAGACAATGTAAATAGTGTAAATAGTTACAATTCCTCATTTCAGAAATATAGTTTGTGTATATGGCAATAAAGATGAGGACAACAGTCCAAACAATGTAAATAGTGTAAATAGTTACAATTCCTCATTTTAGAAATATAGACTGTGAATATGGAAATAAAGATGAGGACAACAGTCCAAACAATGTAAATAGTGTAAATAGTTACAATTCCTCATCTCAGAAGTATAGACTGTGAATATGGCAATAAAGATGAGGACAACAGTCCAAACAATGTAAATAATATAAATAGTTACAATTCCTCATCTCAGAAATATAGACTGTGAATATGGCAATAAAGATGAGGACAACAGTTCAGACAATGTAAATAGTGTAAATAGTTAGAATTCCTCATCTCAGAAATATAGACTGTGAATATGGCAATAAAGATGAGGACAACAGTCCAAACAATGTAAATAGTGTAAATAGTTACAATTCCTCATTTCAAAAATATAGGCTGTGAATATGGCAATAAAGATGAGGACAACAGTCCAAACAATGTAAATAGTGTAAATAGTTACAATTCCTCATTTCAAAAATATAGGCTGTAAATATGGCAATAAAGATGAGGATAACAGTCCAAACAATGTAAATAGTGTAAATAGTTACAATTCCTCATTTCAAAAATATAGACTGTGAATATGGCAATAAAGATGAGGACAACAGTCATAACAATGTATATAGTGTAAATAGTTACAATTCCTCATTTCAAAAATATAGGCTGTGAATATGGCAACAAAGATGAGGACAACAGTCCAGACAATGTAAATAGTGTAAACAGTTACAAATCCTCATTTCAGAAACATAGACTGTGAATATGGCAATAAAGATGAGGACAACAGTCCAAACAATGTAAATAGTGTAAATAGTTACAATTCCTCATTGTAGAAATATAGACTGTGAATATGGAAATAAAGATGAGGACAACAGTCCAAACAATGTAAATAATGTAAATAGTTACAATTCCTCATTTCAGAAATATAGTCTGTGAATATGGCAATAAAGATGAGGACAACAGTCCAAACAATGTAAATAGTGTAAATAGTTACAATTCCTCATTTCAGAAATATAGACTGTGAATATGGCAATAAAGATGAGGACAACAGTCCAAACAATGTAAATAGTGTAAATAGTTACAATTCCTCATTTCAGAAATATAGACTGTGAATATGGCAATAAAGATGAGGACAACAGTCCAAACAATGTAAATATTGTAAATAGTTACAATTCCTCATTTCAGAAATATAGTCTGTGTATATGGCAATAAAGATGAGGACAACAGTCCAAACAATGTAAATAGTGTAAATAGTTACAATTCCTCATTTCAGAAATATAGTCTGTGTATATGGCAATAAAGATGAGGACAACAGTCCAAACAATGTAAATAGTGTAAATAGTTACAATTCCTCATTTCAGAAATATAGACTGTGTATATGGCAATAAAGATGAGGACAACAGTCCAAACGATTTAAATAGTGTAAATAGTTACAATTCCTCATTTCAGAAATATAGTCTGTGTATATGGCAATAAAGATGAGGACAACAGTCCAAACAATGTAAATAGTGTAAATAGTTACAATTCCTCATTTCAGAAATATAGACTGTGTATATGGCAATAAAGATGAGGACAACAGTCCAAACGATTTAAATAGTGTAAATAGTTACAATTCCTCATTTCAGAAATATAGTCTGTGTATATGGCAATAAAGATGAGGACAACAGTCCAAACGATTTAAATAGTGTAAATAGTTACAATTCCTCATTTCACAAATAGAGTCTGTGTATATGGCAATAAAGATGAGGACAATAGTCCAAACAATGTAAATAGTGTAAATAGTTACAATTCCTCATTTCAGAAATATAGTTTGTGTATATGGCAATAAAGATGAGGACAACAGTCCAAACAATGTAAATAGTGTAAATAGTTACAATTCCTCATTTTAGAAATATAGACTGTGAATATGGAAATAAAGATGAGGACAACAGTCCAGACAATGTAAATAGTGTAAATAGTTACAATTCCTCATTTCAGAAATATAGTTTGTGTATATGGCAATAAAGATGAGGACAACACTCCAAACAATGTAAATAGTGTAAATAGTTACAATTCCTCATTTTAGAAATATAGACTGTGAATATGGCAATAAAGATGAGGACAACAGTCCAAACAATGTAAATAGTGTAAATAGTTACAATTCCTCATTTTAGAAATATAGACTGTGAATATGGCAATAAAGATGAGGACAACAGTCCAGACAATGTAAATAGTGTAAATAGTTACAATTCCTCATTTCAGAAATATAGTTTGTGTATATGGCAATAAAGATGAGGACAACAGTCCAAACAATGTAAATAGTGTAAATAGTTACAATTCCTCATTTTAGAAATATAGACTGTGAATATGGCAATAAAGATGAGGACAACAGTCCAAACAATGTAAATAGTGTAAATAGTTACAATTCCTCATTTTAGAAATATAGACTGTGAATATGGAAATAAAGATGAGGACAACAGTCCAAACAATGTAAATAGTGTAAATAGTTACAATTCCTCATCTCAGAAATATAGACTGTGAATATGGCAATAAAGATGAGGACAACAGTCCAGACAATGTAAATAGTGTAAATAGTTACAATTCCTCATTTCAGAAATATAGTTTGTGTATATGGCAATAAAGATGAGGACAACAGTCCAAACAATGTAAATAGTGTAAATAGTTACAATTCCTCATTTTAGAAATATAGACTGTGAATATGGAAATAAAGATGAGGACAACAGTCCAAACAATGTAAATAGTGTAAATAGTTACAATTCCTCATCTCAGAAATATAGACTGTGAATATGGCAATAAAGATGAGGACAACAGTCCAAACAATGTAAATAGTCTAAATAGTTACAATTCCTCATCTCAGAATTATAGACTGTGAATATGGCAATAAAGATGAGGACAACAGTCCAAAAAATGTAAATAGTGTAAATAGTTACAATTCATCATCTCAGAAATATAGACTGTGAATATGGCAATAAAGATGAGGACAACAGTCCAGACAATGTAAATAGTGTAAATAGTTACAATTCCTCATTTCAGAAATATAGACTGTGAATATGGCAATAAAGATGAGGACAACAGTCCAAAAAATGTAAATAGTGTAAATAGTTACAATTCATCATCTCAGAAATATAGACTGTGAATATGGCAATAAAGATGAGGACAACAGTCCAAACAATGTAAGTAGTGTAAATAGTTACAATTCCTCATCTCAGAAATATAGACTGTGAATATGGCAATAAAGATGAGAAAAACAGTCCATACAATGTAAATAGTGTAAATAGTTAAAATTCCTCATCTCAGAAATATAGACTGTGAATATGGCAATAAAGATGAGAAAAACAGTCCAAACAATGTAAATAGTGTAAATAGTTACAATTCATCATCTCAGAAATATAGACTGTGAATATGGCAATAAAGATGAGGACAACAGTCCAAACAATGTAAATAGTGTAAATAGTTACAATTCCTCATTTCAGAAATATAGACTGTGAATATGGCAATAAAGATGAGGACAACAGTCCAAAAAATGTAAATAGTGTAAATAGTTACAATTCATCATCTTAGAAATATAGACTGTGAATATGGCAATAAAGATGAGGACAACAGTCCAAACAATGTAAGTAGTGTAAATAGTTACAATTCCTCATCTCAGAAATATAGACTGTGAATATGGCAATAAAGATGAGGACAACAGTCCAAACAATGTAAATAGTGTAAATAGTTACAATTCCTCATTTCAGAAATATAGACTGTGAATATGGCAGTAAAGATGAGGACAACAGTCCAAACAATGTAAATAGTGTAAATAGTTACAATTCCTCATCTCAGACATATAGACTGTGAATATGGCAATAAAGATGAGGACAACAGTCCAAACAATGTAAATAGTGTAAATAGTTACAATTCCTCATCTCAGAAATATAGACTGTGAATATGGCAGTAAAGATGAGGACAACAGTCCAAACAATGTAAATAGTGTAAATAGTTACAATTCCTCATCTCAGAAATATAGACTGTGAATATGGCAATAAAGATGAGGACAACAGTCCAGACAATGTAAATAGTGTAAATAGTTACAATTCCTCATTTCAGAAATATAGACTGTGAATATGGCAGTAAAGATGAGGACAACAGTCCAAACAATGTAAATAGTGTAAATAGTTACAATTCCTCATCTCAGACATATAGACTGTGAATATGGCAATAAAGATGAGGACAACAGTCCAAACAATGTAAATAGTGTAAATAGTTACAATTCCTCATTTCAGAAATATAGACTGTGAATATGGCAATAAAGATGAGGACAACAGTCCAAACAATGTAAATAGTGTAAATAGTTACAATTCCTCATTTCAGAAATATAGATTGTGAATATGGGAATATACATGAGGACATTAGTCCAAAGAACGTAAATAAAATAAATATTACCTCGTCTCAAAATTTGTTGTAATAAAATGTCCTCCATTCACTTTTTCTTAGTTACTAATACAGAGACCGAGATTTAATGAGCATCGCATTCACCAGGGGCTTGCCTCGCAGATTTGTTGGCATTGTTATTGCGAGAAGCCTTTTGCAACCTAGTAAGTTAAATTGTTGTTCTACATCAATTTTTGTGTTTATGCTATTATATTTCTAGACTTTTTGTTTGAACTTTCGTTACTCTGTTTGTCTTGCTGTAGCGAGAACTCCATGGAGGAGTCTCCCCAGCAAATTTTTGAACCATCAGTCCAAGTCATTTGGTAGGGCTGACCATCGGTATGTATCTGGTCTTCCGCAGTCCGCCGTTTTTAAAGCCTACTTCTTGCTGTATCGCCCACAACTGCTGTGGCAAAGTTAAACGGAAAGCGGTTGGGCGCTTTTGCGCTGCGTCAGGGTTACCCTCTGTCGCTCCTACATAACGCTTTTGTATTGGAGCACCTCCTTTGCTGGCTAACTGACAGTGCGTGTAATCCTGCCCTACGCGGAATTGCTATGTGTACGCCGATGAGGTATCCATTTTCGTGTCTCACAGGACGACATTGAGACGGTACAGAAGGCGCTTGGGCGTTACGAGAAGGTGGCAGGAAGAGGGTCACTCTTCCAGAGCCTTTCAGTTGGTCTGACGGACCCGTCCGTATTCTTGGAGTGTGGTTCGGAACGGATCTCCAGCCGAATAATTGGTCGGAGGTACTGGCAAAAGTTGGAGCGTTGGTCCAGACTTGGCTTCGACGGTGGTTGTCTGTGAAGGGGTTAGCTGAGGCGTGTGCTACATACATCTTTTTTCTCATCCTTTGTTGGTTGTCGATACTCCCTCTCTGTGATGATTGTAGGAATGCGATCGAGCGCTTGTTGTCCTCCCTCCCCTGGGGTGGACGCAAATATCAGGTCACCAGAGATGTCTGCGCCAAACGTATGTGTCATGGAGGGCTGGAAGTTCCACACATGCTGAGTCATCGACACGCCTCGAAGTTGGCTTTCTGGTGCTGCATGTTGACAGAGAATTCGATTTTGGCAGGAAGTGTTACGGGAACCTTTCCTAGCATGACTTTCACTACTTTTATTTCGAGGGCTGAGCGCCGACGTAATTTTCGGAATCAATTAAAATTCTTACTAGAGTGTTCATTCCTGAGTTTACTACTGACCTTTTTCAACCTCTGAAGGACTTGTATCGTTTATAGCGGAGGGGGTTGCAGCGAATGAGCCTCTAAATGATAGACTCGGCTTGTCGGTGACAGATTCATGCTCCTTTTGGTCTTGAGTACCAGCGGCATATTATCTCAGCAACCATGATGTTTTGCTTACCTGACGATTGATTTGGAAGGTGATCTAGACATCGTGCATGAAGGGGAATCTTGCGATATGCACGTTATCCTTATCAGCATCTGATTAGTTTCTTTGAATATCCGCTCAAGATAAAGATCAGATCTGATAGAAAGCGTTTGATATAGATAGATTTCAGCAAAAGTTACGTAACTGTAACAAATCTGGTTCGCGTGAATTGGGCCAGTCTTGATTTTCCTTTTTAAGTTCCTTATGGCACAACAGGGATGTGCGTTGTGGTACAGTGGATATCGGCTCGGAACGAGAAACCTGGGAGCCGAGTTCGAATTTCAGTTGAATCCAGTGTATTCACATACGTGCAAATACCCTTGGGAAAGGTATTAATCCGTCTCTTCCTTCCAGTTATGGGATTAAATAGCAGGACAGATTGGGTTCTATAGCCTTGGTCGGCAACCAGTCTACCGCAGAAAGCAATGGCAACCTACTGTGGGATAATCTTCTGCCCAGTCAGTCATGTCTCTTTTGAGACATGATCGCCCAAGCGTGTATCACGTATGGCACTTAACTGACTGATGGCACAACAGGGCGGTTTCCTGCAAACCGTTAGACTTCCTTTGTGTAACTAGTTAATGTGAGTGTGTTCCTAGCCTGTTCTCGGCCTCCTCTTTTGTTATGGTCCAGGTTCCCAAACTCCCGTTTGTTTTTGGCCCCACTTCTTTACCTTGACTAGCTCAGTCTTTGTTTTTTTCTATTCTATTACTTATTTTATCCCCCCTCCCCCTTAGTGACTGTGCTACTTGATTTCGCCATTTGGCGGAATACAGGAACCACTCTGAATTTTTGACGGGTTTTACTAATATTTGTTCTATTTTACTTTGTTTGGTGGTATTTCATCCCCTTCCTTTTTCATTTTCATATCATCAAATTCTTAAAGATATTTGTCTTATTGTATCGTCGAAATGTGGCTTCCCTTTGTCTGTTCTATAAATACTTTCATGGCTTCTGCTCAGACGAACTTAAGTCACTGATGCCTCCTCAACAGGTGTTTACTCGTGCAACCAGACTGGCAACTGGGTCCCACCCATTCACAGTCAGGTTAGCCAAACGCAGACGACAATTCTACTCCTGCAGCTTCTTCTCTCGCACTTACCGCCTGTGGAACTCGCTCCCGTATTCTTGCTTTCCTGACGACTACAACCTCCAGAAATTTAAATGCAAAGTCAATACTCATCTACTAACCACTGGACTCTAGCTCTCTCCCCACCCCCGTATAACCTTCCCTTTCTCTCCACCTATGTATCTGTCATCGCACCTGCTTTCTCAGCTTTCTGTTGTTCCTTTCTAACTAGTTTGTACTCCTCACTCTTTTCTAATTAATCTGTTTACAGTTAGGTAGCCCCCTGCATATCAGTGGCCTTTCCACCTTGCTCGGGGTGAAATGATTAAAAAAAAAAATAAAAAAATAAAATTTTATGTCATTAGTTTTGTTCCCCACCTTTTTAGGTGATCCCGTGAATATGTGGCATTGTCGTGCGTGGAAAATTGGGAGGTGATGGATGGGTCCTTGTGGGGAATGAGTAAATTGTAATGAGTCGCGAATCTGATTAGCTCGGTAGCTGAGAACCAACCTCAATCCAACCCTCTTTGGTTTTGTGTCACATTTACTGTAATATAACAGCAATAAATATGATTAGTAATGTCTTACTAATCTCTATCTATCCACTTATTGTAAATAGTAACATTTTTATGTCATGGGTTTGTTTCCCCCGTTTTAGGTGTCATTTGTAAATATGTGGTATTGTGGGGCGTGAATGACTGGAAGGTGATGGATGGGTTCTTTTGGTGAATGTGGCAATTTTCAAAGAGTGAAAGAGTCGGGAAAGTCTTTACCTAGGTATAGGATAGTTAATGAGTACCACCCTCCCTTTTTCGGCCTTGTGCCACATTTTTGTACGTTTTGTGCAAAATAAATATCAGACAGTTAAGTACCATACGTGATTCACGTTTGGGCGATCATGTCTCGAAAGAGACAAGACTGACTGGGCAGAAGATTATCCCGCAGTATGTTGCCATTATTTTCTGCGGTAGACTGGTTGCCAGCCAAGGCTATAGAACCCAATCTGTCCTATTATTTAACCCATAAACTGGAGGTAAGAGACGGATTAATAACTTTCCCAAGGGTATTTGTGCGTAAGTAGATGCAAGGAATTCAACTGGAATTTGAAATCGGCAATAAATATGCTATCCACTTATTGTACTCTCAGCTGCAATAATCATCTCAGTTGCAGCCGGCATTTACCTCTGCTGCTATGACACTGTCAGCTCTCTGCCTTCGGGTGGAGAGCGCTCTCTGCTCGAAAGCAGAGAGCACTAACCCAGTCGTGGTTCCGCCGAAGGGTAGAATCCCGACTAGGGAAAGATAGATATTTTTGGCCTGGCTATATGGCCGGGAAGACCCACTTTAAAAAGACCTTGTGTCACATCTCACCTTACGTGGGAAGGTGGGTAAATACCATTGCAATAATCATCTCTTCTTTCCATCTACTATTGTGTTGGTTGTTATTTCTCGTCGGGTAAAAACCTTGTAAATTTTAAACCTTTCTCGAGGATACAACAGTGGTGAATGAGGATTCAAAGGATTCATGTTGAAAATACTCACAAGTGACTACGACGGAATTCGAAAAAGAAAGTACGCAAAAAATTTCGACGATACTGTTTTAAACCATAATAACACTGGGATTTTTAAAGATCTATTTTTTTAAAAGGTGAAATTTTTTTGGTAAATTTTTGTTTTAACTCCCGACGGCTTTTCCCCTTCAAATTTATCCAAAATAGTATTATCTCTGTGCAAATGTCGATGCTGAACTCAAATCAACAATTAGTTATTGAAGAAACTTACTTTTTTTTAAATGTAAATGTCCATAAAAAAAAAAAAACGGACTATATCTTGCACTTTTTCTCTCCCGTAACTCTCACGAAGTCATGTAATTAACTGCAGAATGACGTACTGCGTAGGCAACGAATTTTGGCCGATTTACTTCCGCCTGTTTACTTCCGGTTAGTAAAGTAATGCGTTTTTTTTTTGTATTCCTCAACCTTCGCATTACTTTCCTAACCAGAAGTAAACAGGCGTAAGTAAATCGGCCGAAATTCGTTGCCTACGCAGTACGTCATTCTGCAGTTAATTACATGTCTTTGTGAGAGTTACGGGAGAGAAAAAGTGCAAGATATAGTTCGTTTTTTTTATGGACATTTACATTAAAAAAAATAAGTTTCTTCAATAACCAATTGTTGATTTGAGTTCAGCATCTATATTTGCACAGAAATAATGCTATTTTGGATAAATTTGAAGGGGAAAAGCTATCGGGAGTTAAAACGAAAATTTACCATTTTTTTTTCTCGAAAAGGAATAACGTTGAGAAAACAAAG
The DNA here is from genome assembly GCA_037127315.1 of Ascarosepion bandense. NCBI lineage: Eukaryota > Metazoa > Mollusca > Cephalopoda > Sepiida > Sepiidae > Ascarosepion > Ascarosepion bandense. The sequence goes on from JBBBDQ010002341.1 coordinate 224,417, forward strand.
AATTCGACTCGCTTAAAATTTGTCACAAAATGGAACAATTCGCAGAATTGACTAAAGCTTTATATGCAGCAACTACACAACAACTCAAAAAGTCACAAAAGATTTTTCCGGGCGAATTGACGCGATTACACAAACAACAAACTAAAGACACGAAACATTTATGCGAAGCTGTGTTACCTCAAAAATTCTATCGAGGAACAAAGGTTCAAGATTTATTTCAGCAGAAATATATCGCTAATGTTTTATGAGAATGTTGACACATTTTCAGTTTATTTTCGTAGACACGAAACGATTTTTTCGAAAAATTGTGCCCAGTGGTCTGATGAAGAGAAAATCACCTTGTAGCTATAAAAACTAGGTACAAAAGAAAATACGAAATATGCGAATCTTGTAATACAGAAACTAAAACGGAATAAGTTTTTTTTTTTTTGAAGAGTTGATAAAGAACTTTTATGAACGGGACAAATGCTTCAACATCGCGCAACAAGAAAATGAAGATTTCGTCACATAGGCAGGAAACGTAAATTCACAGTGTGATTTATTTAAATTAAGTAATTTGTCGGTTGAAGTGCTTAATCTTCGTGCAGAGACTAACAGCAGTTAAGGATTAAGATATCTGATCCAGAATATTGACGATAATAGAGCAAGATCCAGAAGTAACAATGTAAAGTGAGTGATGAGTGCCAAAAATCGATAAACGTGAAACGAGACAACACGAGGATTGAGGAAAAGAACATTGCTTGTGTCTAGGCTATTAAACCACAAACATTTGCAAAAAGTAAGCAGAGCCGTAACCGTGCGATGTCGGCCGGGGGGTGTTCACATTTTTTTTTTTTTTTTTTTTTTTAAGAGTCTGTAGTTTTTTTTTCAAAGCCAAGTCTTGTTTTGTGTGTGTCTATATCGGACACAAAAGTTCTCACTGCAGAAATAAAAAAAACAAAGACGAAATTTAAAACTAAAGTAAATGTTGTCCTGTCTGAAAATGTAATCAAAGATGGCGAGAAACGAAAGTATATGAATACGAAGATAAACGGCCAAACCGTGAAACTACTTTTGGACACTAGTAGTGATATTTCTATTATAAACAAACAAACATGGAACAAAAATAGGTAGCCATCCATTGAAAAATACCCAACAAGTAGTGCAAGATGTATCGGGAAGAAGGATAAGCTTTAAAGGTGAATTTAGTTGCAATGTATTGCTTTTTGAAATTACATTCAAATCGAAAGTTTATGTGCTGCCCGGTACGACAATTTTTTAAAAAATTTCGCAACAATAATAAAGTAGATCTAATAGTCAATTAATAATGCTGATCTCAATTTTAATCAAATATTAATATTATTGCCCCATCCCCAACCATTATCTTAAGTCTGCCCACATATTCTCTAAATTAGAAGTTGCTTTACTCTGATTGGTCCACATTGTACATACAACAATGTCTCCCTGATTAAAGGGGTTTTGCTTGTTTTTAACCTTTTAAAACCATTCTATTTGAAATAAACCACATCACTTGACAAGACACAAGAAGTATCCAAACAAATTAGCTACTTTTGTAGTGATATCATAACATATCCATGTGATAACTTCTGAATATATATATATATATATATATATATATATATATATATATATATATATATATATAATGATAATCCACGTATACTGTCTTAGTATGTATAGGAAAAACTACTAAAAAGTTGTAAGTTAAAAATGTATAATAAGTTATATATATATATATATATATATATATATATATGAGTTAAAAATATGTAATAATAGAAATATATATATATATTTGTCTCTCTTTTTTTCTTGATTTCACTTGTCGCTTCCAAGTTTTTTCTCTCTTCTGACACTTTCTATTTCTTTCTTTTACTGCTTGCTTTTCTTTTTCTTCTTTCTGTTTCTCTTATCTTTATCTCTCCTTTTCTCACTCTCTCTTTGTCGTTATCTTTCATTTTCTTTTGAGTTGCTTGTTGCTTCCAGGTTTCTTCTTTTCTACGAATTTATTTTACTTTATTTTTCTAATTTCTTCCCTTTTTCTTTTTTCTTTCTTTTTCTTTTCTTTTTTCTTTCTTTCTTTAACCCCTAACTCTCTCTCTCTCTCTCTTTCTTTTCTCTCTTTCTCTGCTCCTTTTCTTTTTTCCTGTTTTTTCTTCCTTGTCGATAATCTACTTTTTCTCTCTCTTCTGTTCACATAATTTTCGCTTTTTCTAACCATTTTCTCCTGTTTGATTTTAATGACTTCGGATTCAATCAGATTCTCAATTTGTAAAAACTAAACCAACCCGTCGCCATCTTTTCCTTTTATTTGTCCTTTATTTAATTATTTTGTTCATGGATCAGTAAAGTAAATGCTTTAAAAATGAAAATAAAATGTGGAAAACCGAAAAAGCAGGAAAGAAAATAAGAAATTAAATCACAAATGTTATCTTAACATCTATTTTGCATAAAACTAATTTCAAATCTTTATTTCTCGATCGTAAACTCGAAAGCCATAGAAGTGGTTTCCCCTTGTAGGATAGCGGCCGCCCTCTGTTGGACAGCGTATTAGCTGTCGGCTGCTAAAGATTATTTAATCAAATGATTATTATGGAACAATATTTTTTTTAATAGTAACCGAAAAACGAAGAGCCAGAAAGAAAGTATCACGAATTCGAGGAGATGACGTCGTAATTAAATCATAACTTTATAACTATTTAGTAATTTGTTTTAAATTCCTTAAATTTTAAGTTTTCACTGTAGCCGCTTTCTCATTCGTTCACTTTTATCACGTGATCCCGAACCACATAATACTTCATGGCATTATTGAACAAAGTAATTTAAGAAAAATAAATCAATCAATAACCAGCGAAGTGTGTGGTTCATGCAGTTCTGATATGCTGATCTGGTGAGTATCTTTAATCTTGACTGATTTTATTTGAGAGGGAACGCCACTTTGGTCTTTCGCAACTTGTAAAATGGAAAATGAAAACCTGTCTGAATTTCTGCGCACCGGATTTTTTCAGATATTTTTTTTATAATCATATCGCCCCAAGCAAGATATTTTACTGCCACTGTTTTGCAGGGGGTTACATAGGAAGAAAGTTATGAGAAAGAGTGACAGGTTATAGGGGGTGTCAGGAAGTGGGTAAGAGAAGAATAAATGTGGCCATAAAGTGGGGGATCAATTTATATATTGTTGTTTCTAATATAAAATTGATTCCCCACTTTATATTTACATAATAATTTCTTGTCTGTTGATAAGCCGTAGAAAACGAATCAGCCAGTCAATGAAATACGGATTAGCTACTTATGCATGCCTTTTAAAAGTATTTACATTCTCTGGAATATAAATGTATAGAATTTTTTATTTTGTTTTTTATAATCATATCGCCCAAAGAAAGGCATTTTACTGCCATTGTTTTGCAGGGGTTACATAGAAGGGAAGTTTTGAGAAAGAGTGACAGGTTATAGGGGGTGTCAGGAAGTGGGTAAGAGAAGGATGAGAATACTGATGAGAGTGGAGTGGACGGAGAAAGGAACATGAGAGAGAGAGGATGCAGGTTAGTGAGATAGAAGATGACTATTGACCTTACATTTAAATTCTTGGACATAATGTTGGGAAAAAAAGTAAATGGAAGAGAATTCCACAGACGGGAAGTGCGAGAAAAGAAGCTGATGGAGTATTTCGCGTTTAAAATTTATTGGTTTCACAGTAAAAGAGAGGGATCTAGATGCTAATTTTTTGGCTCGAGTAAATTTATACTTAGGGAGCTCCAGTGAGCTAAGTTCATCGGAGCAGAAACCGTGAAAGTATTTGTAGAAGAGACACAGGGAAGCCACATTGCGCCGGTGAGAAAGTGACTGTATCCGTGCTGCCAAGTCGGGATCTATCACATTACAGATTCTCCGTTGGATCATGTCAAGGACACCCAATATCTCTCTTCCTGAAAAAATTTCTCCTTCCCAAGAAAACATATATGACTAGAAAATAATGTATTTTTAAAAGGAAAGAAAACGGTTAAATTCATAACCTTTTGTTATTTAAAATGTAAAACTGATAAATCAAAGCCCAAATTCAAATAATTTAAATATTAATTTGCATTAAAATATTCGAGAACATATTTTATTCACTTTTGTTCGTCACTTAGCGTCCTCCATAGTTTATCTATACTTTTCAGCGATTAATTTTATCTACTGAGCCATGTCTTTACGACACGTGCTTCAGAGTATAATACCGTTGTTTGAAATAAACCAATGATTTGATAAAAATAGTTGTGAGTTCAATACCTAGCCACGGCAGAAGTGAACGAAATTTGGAGAGTTGAGTTAATAAAGGGAAATAATTGAAACTGAGATATCCAGAAAAGGCATGGTACGTGGAACTAGAACAATCTACCCCAAATAAATGGTTCGGCTAGAAATTTGAACTTATCTCACCTGAAGAAGGTTGAAACGTCGTGAATATGATAATAGAAATTAGGACAACAAATGTAAATATTGTAAATAGATACAATACCTAATCTCAAAATTATAGACATTTTTGCTTATGTCTATATATATTTTTAGAAAATAAAATTTTTGATAAAGTCTCTCAGAGGAATAAATGCGTTAGGTAAGATATGTTTTTTATTTGTCTTTGTTCATATAGTCTTTTTACAGATATATTATCTCTTAAATTTTAAAAGTTATTAAATAAAATTTTATTTAAGCCTATATTAATATTATCTAAATCTAAACTTATATAATAAATGGAACTTTTTGTGTGTGTGCGTGTCCGTTACCTATAGACTCCGAAACGGCTGAACCGATTTTCTTGACAATTTAGACAGTTGTACTCTAAGCGTCTGCGGGTGTTCTTAGCTAGGTTTTACGTCGAGGTACCCCTGATAAATATTGAAAATCGATAATCGAAAAAATCGGGTTATAGAAGGAGTGGTCCGATTTTAATCAAATTTGATACACTCATAAACAAAGACACAAGAAACGATATTCAGAAGTTTCAAGGTTGCAGTTCTTACAATAGTGCAGAAAATCGATAATATATATAAATAAAAGGCAAGATGTTTTTCTGTGTCTGTTTATCTGTCTGTATGTCTGTATTTTTTTCAGCCCCTTTTTTTAGTTTTTGCTTCGGGTTTGGCTCTAAGTAGGTATAATTGTAGTTCTTAGTCATGATACCATTTACTTAGAGGACTTATTTAGCCTTCAAAATTCAGTTTACGAGGAAAAAAATTATTTGATATCGATACCAGGAAATTAAAATTTAACTTACATCCATTCATTTTTCTTTCAGTCTATGGTTTCGATTTAACTGGAAACAACTATTGCTTTTTAGTCTTTCGTGCCAACGTCCAAAGAGTCTGAGCTCCAGGACCATGGATTAGTTTTAAAGCTTTCATTACACCCGAGCAACGCCGGGCTATACTGCTAGTATTGTATAATATCAGCAACATTATAAATAGATATTATTTTAATTTAATCTGAATGATACAAAATCATTCTTTCTTTTTACATGATCATACATGGAAGCACTTGCTCTAATTTTTTTTTAATTTCAAAATGTAGCTTTTATCCTATTTATTTTCTATAAAACATTAAAATGTATATAAAAAAAAGAAATGTCAAATGTGACTTCCGGATTTAGTGAATATCCTGAGGATCGTTAGAAATTAATGCGTGTTTGAACATTTAAAATGTATCTCTATGTTCTCAATGGTCTTTAGAACGAAGGATAACGTTTTAATTATTAATGTTAAGCTTACCCAACAGGTGGCGCTGATTAGAGAAACAAAAGCTAAACGAAAGCTATTGTTCAAAGTGAAAACGACGTGACACTTGCATAATACGAAGAAACAGACAAATATGTCCGCAAAATACTGGAGAAAAAGGTTAATGCCTTCGTATGCAGAATATTTGATAAACTAAACCATATTTACTAAGCTTGGCTTAATGGAGGCTACAGAAGAGGAGATCCCTGCAATGAAGGTAAAACTATAATGGAGCTGGTTAATTTTCCTTTCATTCGGCCGTGTGTCTTATTTAACCAAACTCCCTACAGATTACAAGTTTTATACCGAATTATCACCAGAACGTTTTTCATCATCAGAAGGTTTGTAGTCAGTTGGAATGTGTAGATTAGTGTAGAAGAGTGAAATAATAAAATATATATGTTGCCTCTCCTTTCTCTCTCATCTTCTTCTTCGCTGTTCACTGAGCCACTTAACAACTGACCGGTACCTGAAGGACCGAGCAGAGACTTCAAAGACACTCCTAACAAATGAACTCACACACATACATACATGTGCACAGACTCTTTTCAGCAATTACTGCTATGAACATTTTTAACAACCATTGTACTGACCAAAAGACATTACTTTTATTTGTAAAAAACCTTGATATATATATATATATATATGTTGCTTCTATACACAATTTGATTTTCTTGTTTTATACCCTTCTTATAGTGGGCTTGTAGCATAGGGAGCTGATTAGTGTTTCTTTTGTTCAGGCCTTGTGTCTGATTTAACCAAACTCCTTACAGCTTGCAGGATTTATGCAGAGTTATAATTATCAGAAAGTTTTCATTAGAAGGTTGGTTGTTAGTTGGAATGTGTGGATTAGTGTAGAAGAGTGGAATAATAAATTATACATTTTGAATGTGAAAATAGAAATTTATTAAAAGGAGGAATAACATAAGTTGTAGAAGTTAATGTTCAATTAGAAACATTATTTATAGGTTAAGGGTAGAGTTATGGGTTAAATATCCTTGGTAGCCCTGGCGAAGCGTCAAGTGTTCAGCTATTTGACAAGATTATGAATTTCGCTGCAAACTGCGCGAGGGTTCCAAATGCACAGGAAATACTGGAAGGGTGTAATGTGTTCTGTCTTGGTCAAGGCCGCAAGACGACGACGATAGACGAGTTCGTTACCTGATTTGACACCAAACTAGAGATGCGGAGAGAGTCGTGCTAGCGACCTTGACACAATGATGACATGTTTTAGCTTACTTTAAGAAGTGACTTGCCAGACCTGCTAACTAATCTGAGGTTTCTTGCATGTTTGGTCCATGGTGTCTTCAGAGGGAAGAGACGGATTAATACCTTTTCCAAGGGTAGCAGTGCTTAAGTGAATGCAGGGTATTCAACTGGAATTCGAACTCGGCTCACCTTTCGGCTCACCTCAACTCTCTTTCCGAGCCAAAATACACTGCACCACAACGCACATCCGTCACTAAACGCTTACAGCACCTGGTATTCCCAAGCGGTCACTCATCTAAGTACTGACTAGACTCAACGTTGCTTAACTTCGGTGACTGTGCGAGAACCGGTGTATTCAACGTGATATGACCGTAAGCATGCACATCCATCACTAAACGCTTACAGCACCTGGTATTCCCAAGCGGTCACTCATGTAAGTACTGACTAGACTCAACGTTGCTTAACTTCGGCGATTGAGCGAGAACCGGTTTATTCAACGTGATATGGTCGTAAGCCTGCATTACTAAGGAGCAAGATGAATAAAAGAACAGGCATTATGAAAACAAAAGATAACGATTGACATTGCGCTTAAATCTTTGCATATATCTGCATGGGAACTTGTCATCGGTGCGCAAGTAGGTATCTGTGCAGATCACTCTGCCATTTACTCACGTCTCGATAAAAAAAAAATTGCCGAGGCTGATAAAGCAAAACCGGCTGCTGCTGCTTTGCATTGAGGAAAGATTCACTGAAAAAAGTTTGTACAAATAGCGCGGACATTAGAAAAAGATAGTTTGTATATATATATTTTTTAATTTTTTTTTTCAGTGTGTATGTGTTTTTTATTCGGTGTGTATGTTTGTGTGCACATGTGACCTGATGTATCTCTCTAAATTTTGTCTCCCTTCCTGTTTAAATATATACAACTGGGTCTCACCTATTCACTGTCAGATCAACCAAATGCAGACAATTCTACTCCTTCAGCTTCTTTTCTTGCACTTCCCGCCCGTGGAACTCGCTTCCATATCCTTGCTTTCCTGACGGCTACAACCTCCAGGAATTTAAATGCAATGTCAATACTCATCTCTTAACTACTTGACTCTAGTTCTTTCTTCACCACCTTGTATGTCCTTTCCTTTCTCTCCACCTTTGCAACTGTCATCACAACTGTATTCCCATCCTTCTCTTGCTCCTTTCTAACTGGTTCGTATTTCTCTTCACTCTACTTTTATCTAATATTTTTACTCCTATGTAGCCTCCTGCACATCAGTGGCGTTACCGCCTTGCTCAGGGTGATACGATTAAAAACAAAAAAAATGTTGATAGGTTTAGGTCAGGGATCGGCATCTCAATCGACACCACGGGCCGGATCTTGTTATAATGACGGGTCGTGGGCCGGATGAAGGCCATTAATAAAAAAATTAAGGAAAATTTTGCGCGCAAATACACTTGGTAAAGGTATTAATCAGTCTCTTCCCTCCAGTTATGAGTTAAATAATAGGACAGATTGGGTCCTATACCTTTGCTCGGTAATCAGTCTACCGCAGAAAGCAACGGCAACTTGCTTCGGGATAACTTTGTGCCCAGTCAGTCATGTCTCTTTCTAGACATGATCGCCCAAAGCGTATATCACGTATGGCACTTAACTGAGTGACTGAATATAATAGTTGAAAACATAATTAAGTGGGGGATCAGTTTCATATTGCTATGAAGTAACAAACTGATCCCCCACTAACTACTACTTAAAATAATCAATCTCTTCTCCTTCCAACTTTGGGTTGAATAGCAGGACAAACTGGGTTCTATAACTGGCAACCAGTCTACCACAGAAAGCAATGGCAACCTACTGCGGGATAACCTTCTGCCCAGTCAGTCATGTCTCTTTCGGGACATGATCGCCCAAGCGTGTATCACGTATGGCACTTAACTGACTGACTCCAATAAAATTTAAGAATGGCTAGACGTTACGTTCTTACTGTAGATCTTTGCGAACTGATCAAAGGAGGTTCCATTTCTGTGAAGGAAATTTTGTCTTTTTTCAATTAAGGATAAAATTTTTGAGTTTATCATTGGCACATCCTAATTGCCAGCATCATTATTCTAGTGTAGAGGTTGGCAACTCATTCGACCCCGCCGGCCGGATCGTGTTATAATGACGGGTCGCGCCCCGAACGAAGGCCATTAATGAAAAATTGAGGAAAATTACATTTGCAGACTCCTGTCAACCGAAATATTTAAAACCATAATGAAAATAAATATTTTGAAATTAGAAAAACAAAAGAAAATCTAAAATTAAAAAACACCTAACAAAAATTACTTTTCCTCAAGGAACGTCAAAATACTTCAAAGTGAAAAAATCAACCGAAGTGAAATGGATGAAGATACGACGTGTAGGCTTGAAACTGTTATTGAAAATTGTACAATAAACGAACCACACACACACACACATCAAACAAAAACGAAATACATATACCCATAAACACGAGTACGGATAGTTGCAAACATATACACTTACGTACGTACACATGCGTTATCATCGACACATTCATGGGGCATGCATGTATAATGCGCGTATGTTTAACTGTCTTTAGATTTCTGTTACCTCGCATCTAAGTTCCTCCCTGGCATTTTTTAAAAATCATATCACTCCGAGCAAGGCGGTAACGCCACTGATGTGCAGGGGGCTACGTAAGAGTGAAAAGATTAGAAGAGAGAAAGCCGGAAACCACATCCTAAACAAGGAACAAGAGATGAGCCTCTACATCTGTTCAATAGACGTGGGTGGAGTGTGAACGGGGCGATAGTTTAGTCTATCTACTCCAATTGAAAAAAAAAAGAAGAAAAGTGAAAAGATTGGAAAAGAGAAAACCGGAAACCACATCCCAAACAGGGAACAAGAGATGAGCCTCTACACCTGTTCAATAGACGTGGGTGGAGTGTGAACCGGGCGATAGTTTAGTCTATCTACTCCAATTGAAAAAAAAAGAAGAAAAGTGAAAAGATTGGAAAAGAGAAAACCGGAAACCACATCCTAAACTGGGAACAAGGGATGAACCTCTTCACCTGTTCAATAGACGTGGGTGGAGTGTGAACCGGGCGATAGTTTAGTCTATCTACTCCAATTGCATCTTTCGCTTTATCGTTCCTTTCATATCTGTTATCTTTTAATGTAGCCAAGGGTCATAACAGATATGTATCCATTATTTGACATTAAAGATAACAGCAGCCCTTATGTTGAATTCGAAAGCCTCGTCTTTCATGTCAAAAATAGTCATTGGTAATCAGGCTCGCTGGTTTAGGTGTTTTTTGATTGACTTGTATAGTTTTATATATTTTATATGTTTATGCTCATGTTTTGGGGTTACTGATAAGGAGAAGCCTAGCGTAGTAGTAGTAGTAGTAGCAATCGATTGTCAATGGAGTGAACTGGCGCAGACTGCAGCATAGTGTAGCCTTAGGGTTGCTGACCGGAGGTGCTTGCCTGGAACACCCATCCATGACACTTCAATAATATTAATAATTGTTGATAAGAGCAATCTTTCAGGACGCTCCGCAAGAGTTCGGGCTCCTAATAACCAGTCAAAAGCAACAATCATAAAACTGCCAATCCGGTATCCTCAGTGCGAAAAGATGTTGCCACGCATAACAAAAAACTCGTAACAGCACCACTATTAAGGCCTGGGAAAAAGAAAGAAACTGTGAAACTCTTCTTAAACAGGAAGCAACGGATGAGCCTCTACTCCTGTTCAAGAGAACGGGGAGGAGTATAAACCAGGTGATAGGAGAGCCTATCTACTTCTATTAAAAATTATAAGTAAAAAATAAATAATTACTATGTTTTAATAGTATAAGTCAGTATAACTTAGTATAATCCATTACAGATTCAATAAAAGGTTAAAAAACCGATGAAGCGATTCCCCCGAAAAACGAAATTCAAAATCACTTCGAATCTTATTTGGCAGTTGGATTGGCGAACAAATGAACTTTACGACATGACGAAATTTAAAATTGAAGAAAATAAACGTTTTGACTCGAAACACTCTTCAGACAAATTTGAAAATATGCCCTCGTTCAAATAAAAATGTTACTTGTTGAGAAGAAATACAAGGATAAAAAAAATAGAATTATAGGCAAATGTTGCAAAAAAAAAAATTACGTTTGAAAAATAAATGATAGGTAAGAAAATCATGAGTAGAGTAGTCAGAGATAAACAAAAAAGTTTTCGGCCGATTTACTTCTTTTACTGAAACTTCCGGCTATTTACTTCCTGTAATGAAAGTAATACGCGATTTTATTTCTACGCGTATTACTTTTATTACAGGAAGTAAATAGCCGGAAGTTTCAGTAAAGGAAGTAAATCGGCCGAAATTCGTTGCCTACGCAGAAGGTCATTCTGCAGTTAATTACATGACTTCGTGAGAGTTACGGGAGACAAAAAGTTCGAGATGAATTTCGATTTTTTCTGGTCGTTAAAATCAATAAAGGAAAATTTCTTCAATAACTAATTGTTGATTAGAGTTCAGCATATACATTTGCACAGAAATAATGCTATTTTGGATAAATTTGAAGGGGGAAAAGCTTTCGGGACCTAAAACGAAAATTTACCAAAAATGTTATGCTTATATATATCGAACCACTTTGTGAAACTGTCTACCACATTTAAATAGTATTAATTCAGCAGCAAAACCACCATCTATAAATTATCATGCATAGCTGAGCAGTAACAAACCGTGCGCAAGACTACATATGGATTTTACTGGACCACTAGATGGTGATTTTACTGCTGAATTACAACTATTACAGTTTCTAACTTTATTTTGAAGATCTTTGTCTAACTTTAGCCAATAAACGTATCTTCTCATCATAGACTCTATCCTCACTATTCCCAGATGTCCTAAATGGAATTGCTTTGTAATGATAACGGAATTACTACTCTTTCCGCATACAAAAGTACTCCATCACAAATAGAACATACTGTATTATTCTTACCAGGGTTAATTTTACAATTACAGCTTATTGAATAAACGTATCCTTTTTATTTCGTCTGTCGTCTTTTATAATGTTACACGGGAAGCTTTTAATTTTGCTTTCGAATTCAAGCAAATCAATCGCAAAACCTTCAAGATCTTCTTTACCTTTCGATGTCAATCTGAAAAAGCCATCTGCGTGTCCTAAATTTTTTGACGATACAAATTTCAATTTGAAATCATAGTTAAATAAAATCGTAGCCCAACGCTGTAGTCTGTTTTCATTATGAGCGGGAATCCCTTTCTTAGGACCGAATATAATTAATAATGGATGATGATCAGTTTGCAATATGAATTTTCTTCCCAATGTCATCATGTGAAATTTGTAGCATTTTTCCGTATTTGACAAAGTTCTTTAAGTGTGAGCGACTGCTTTTACTGTATCGTCTTCGAATTTATGGCCTATGCTTTATTCGCTCTCGTCCGACTCTACTATTATCTGTTGCTGAAGATTGTAATGCGTCAGCGATAACTCTGAAATATTTTTATTTATTTATTTATTTTATTTTTTGACATTCTGTGGACCAATTTCCTTTCGTACTCTTGTGAAGTGAATTATTTAGAGATTCTAGCGAAGAATCTGTAATGTGATTGATACCAACTTGGCTGACCGCCTGCAGTCACTCTCTCACCGGCGTGACGTAGCTTTCCTTTGCCTCTTCTATAAATACTTTCATGGCTTCTGCTCTGAAGAACTTAAATCACTGGTGCCCCCTAGATGTGAATTTGCACGAGATACTAGATTGGCAACTAGGTCCCACCCTTTTACAGTGAAACCGATGAAATGTAACCGCAATTTCTACTCCAACAGCTTCTTTCCTCGCACTTCCCGCCTGTGGAATTCCCTACCGCATGCTTGCTTCCCCGATGGCTACAAGCTCCAGGAGTTTAAATGTAATGCCAATAGACACCTCCTAACACACTAACTCACACCCACTCTCTCCAACTCTCTCCCTATGTACATCCTAAGTCGTCTATCACTCTCCCTCTGACATTTCCTATACCCAATCCCTCTATGTAACCCCCTGCGCTATAGTGGCATTGGAATGCCTTGCTTGGGGTGACAAGATTAAAAAAAAACAAAAAAACTGGGACATATCTACCACATAAATATTATAATAATATGCTAATCCGAGAAATGAACAGAGGGTCAACAGCTTTGTCGAGAGAAGCATTTATTTAATGCCACTTGCTTTAACTGGATCTGACTTTCTTTCTTTCTCGTCGATTATCTGACCTAAATATTTAATCTTATCGACATTAAAAATTGACATTTCTGTTCACTGATTTTGGGCCCGTAATAATAGGTAAGTTTCACTAGAAACAAAGAGGAGAGTACTAGATTGCTATGTGATGTCGGTTTTTCAATATGCCAGTGAATGTTGGACAATATCT
>JBBBDQ010002342.1:0-402870 GCA_037127315.1 Ascarosepion bandense
TATATATATATATATATATATATATATATATATATATATATATATGCGTGTGTGTGTTTTTATATATATATATTTTTTTTTTCTAAACATATATTGGTAAATATAACACACAGCAAATGTCTATTAGGTTTAATCATGAGCCGTTCTGAACATCGTATTTTCGCTTTAATTTCAGGTGAAAATAAAGACAAAAATTGTCCAACATTTGGATATTTTTTCATTATGCTGGTTCTAAGCTTTCAGCTCACATGAGCCATCTTCAGAGAGGTTACAGGGATGCTGACATAAACATAAAGACATCCACCATCAAAGATGATTTATCTTGTGTTGACATAAAACACTGCTATAAGACGATAACACACACACACACACACAAATAGAGTAGACAACACTGTGTGTGTGTGTGTGTGTGTGTGTGTGTGTGTGTGTTATCGTATGTTATATGTTTTCCTCTGCACAAACTTGGTCTCTGAATGTTAATACGAATGGACTCCAAATTTGTAATTGGAAGTCAGACCCTCCAAAAAAGGTTAGAAAAACAGATGTCCTGATAAGCCTCTGCGCACTCTGAATTATCCGTTAAATGCTGCCCGATAAAGGATTCATTCACAGACTGTTGTTCTCCTTCCTAGGAAAGCTTTGAAAGCTGAATCTTATATAATTAGGTACATGCCACCTGATTCTGGTCTGTAATTGCTTTTTGTTCAGACCCACGTCTTTAGTGCCACTCTGACATTTGTACTTATTTTTAAACTGAAGATGCAGTAAATATTTTCCGTTCTTTGGCTAAAGATGAAAGGAACTGGGAAGAGAAGGTGAAGAAGAAAGAAAGAAGGTTGTATGGGCAGTGAAGAAATTTGAAGAAAGGATACATTATGCTGAAGCTATTATTGTATGTTATTTAATTGCAATATAATGATATATGGTAATTTATATAATTCCTATTAATACATAAGACTTTAATGTATATTTTAGTGTTTTTAAATATTTTTAATATAACTAGATATAATAACATTATAATAATTTTCGTACATAGACATTTAGTATTTTATTCTTAATACATATTTCATTGAAAGATTCTAACCGTTAACAACTCATTTTCAAAATAAATTATTTATTTATGAAAGTTCGTTTGATACTGACGTAATGTGTCGATCAATCAAAAATGGTGGGAAATTTAAATTTAATTTTTCCGAATGAAATTAAAATCAATATAATTTCGGTTTAAAATACACCAGTGTATTTTTCTTTCTGGAATTAAAATTTAAACTCTTGGCTTTCAATTAAAACTAATTAAAAAGCTTGAAGATAAATTTTTAAAATTTTAATTTAGGTATCGAAAATGGACGGAGATACATACTTGTATACATTTTACGCTAGAATTTTAAACAAAATTCTATCTCGTTTTATCATTCACATACATACTAACTTTAGACTGACGCATAAACACACACATGCATAATTCTCTCAAACTCATTACATATATCTAAACTTATTTATAAATGGAACTTTGTCTCTCTCTCTCTCTCTCTCTCTCTCTCTCTCTCTGTGTCCGTTACCTATAGACTCCGAAACGGCTGTATCGATTTTCTTGAAAATTTACACAGTTGTACTATAAGCGTCTGCGAGTGTTCTTAGCTAGGTTTTGTGTCGAGGTACTCCCGATAAATATCGATAATCGAAAACATCGAGTTATAGAAGGAGTGGTCCGATTTTAATCAAACTTGATACACTCATAGACAAAGACATAAGAAACGATATTCAGAAGTTTCAAGGTTGCAGTTCTTACAATAGTGCAGAAAATCGATAATATATATATATATAAAAGGCAAGATGTTTATGTGTGTGTCTCTTTATCTGCCTGTATGTCTGTATTTTTTCAGCCCTTTTATTTTAGTTTTTGCTTCAGGTTTGGCTCTAAGTAGGTATAATTGTAGTTCTTAGCCATGATACCATTTACTCAGAGGACTTATTTAGCCTTCAAAATTCAGTTTACGACGGAAAAAAACTTATTTGATATCGATAGCAGGAAATCAAAATTTGACTTACATCCATTCATTTTTCTTTCAGTCTACGGTTTCGCTTTAACTGGAAACAACTATTGCTTTTTAGTCTTTCGTGCAAACGTCCAAAGAGTCTGAGCTCCGGGACCATGGATTAGTTTTAAAGCTTTTCTTACACCCGAGCAACGCCGGGCTATACTGCTAGTTATTTTAAAAAAGAAAAAACCGTCCATCATTTGATACTTGCGTATATTATTTCGTTTTGTCATTAGAACATTCTTGAGTTACTGACATAAACACACTTAATTTGTTTATAATTTAGATACACTTGATACAGGCATTATTTTCCGATACTTACAATGAAATTTAAAACAAACAGTGCTTGCTTTATTACACGTGGCACGTATTTGACCAATGAAATCTAACCTCAATCAACATACTGGCTCGTTGGTGTTTTTGAAAATTTACAGAAGGCAATTCCAGCATGTGACACCTTTGGAATGTGTCTGAAACCCATACCAGGGGTTGACTCAAGCCTTGTGAGTGAAACTGGGTAGACCACTCTCTTTGGGAATGCTTGTGCTAGCTCGAAGACACAAGTCATCGTGACAGAGGGTTTGAGCATCCTGGCCTTGTTCTGACTGTTGTTCACGATAAATAACGTGTTTTCTCTCGGAAACTGTAACTCACGTCCGTTCGGCATAGTTGCAGTATAACCCACAGGTGGGCTCTGTAGGTGTTGAAAAAACGCAAGTGTGCCTGAGCAGGCATCTGCAATGGGGGGGTACTAGCCCGTCCAGTAGATATTTATTCTCGAATGCAAGTCGCCAGTATATATATATATATATATATATATATATGTGTGTGTGTGTATATTTATACATAAATTTGTATATATATATATATATATATATATATATATATGTATGTGTCCACAAGATTAGCAACTAGGTCCTACCTTTTTATTGTCAAACCAATAAGATTTCAACGTAAATTCTACTCCATCAGCTTCTTTTCTCGCTCTTCCCGCCTGTGGAATTCCCTTCCGTTTACTCGCTTCCTCGACAGCTACAATCTCCAAGAATTTAAATGTTATGTCAATAGTCATCTCCTATCTCACTAACTTGCATCCTCTCTCTCTCTCATGCTCTCATTTCATTTCTTCAGTATTCTCATCCCTCTCTTACCCGCTTCGAGACACCCCCTGTATTCTGTCACTACTTTTCATAACTTTCCTCCTATGTAACCCCCTGCACAACAGTGGCAGTATAATGCCTTGCTTGGGGCGATACGATTATATAAAAATATACGTATTGTTACATGCACACATATAGATAGGCAGAAGGCACATACTAGATAGAGAAAAGTCAATACCTTCCTTTCCATCCTAAACAAAGTAATAGCAATAGTAATTCTTAACTGATCATCAATAGGCAAGGGAAGAGGAAGATGCATTCACCTGTGGGTTAGAAAGGAAAGTCTTTTTTTCTTAGAAGACATGCTCACTTGTGGGTTAGAAAAAAAGATCTTTTCCTTGGAAGGCAACCCACGTGATGAGAAAGAATAGGTACAAAAGAGCAGAGATGAAAACAAAATTGAATGAATCGGACGTGCCGACCTCCCTTGCAAAAAGATAAGAATTTGTATCCCGGATTCACTAACTTTAAGTGAGAATACTGGCTTCTACTTAAGGACATCATCGCTAATAAATATATCGACTTTTCATATGAAGCTCAAAGACAGTTCTATCCACACAGAAGTTTTGTTTCATTTATTTGTTTCTGAAATACACAAGTAAGAATATTGTTTTCTTTCGGCTATTCATAATTGAGGATTACGAACATTCTTTTGTCAATCAAGGCAAATATCTTTAACATCTTTGGACGGTTTAATCTCTGTCCTAAACACATGCATGAATTTTTATACTTATTGCATGTACTGCATGAATGCTATTCTCATGCCCCAATATGTCGAATATTGTTTGTTGGAATTTTGAAATATATTAAAATGTATTTCTCTTATTCAAATCGCTAGTCGTTCATTCATTCTGCCATTGCTAATCTTTTATTTGTCTCCTTTTACATTTCTTGAACAGTCGTCGACATCAAAATACAATTAATCAAACCTAATCCAATCTGGACAACAACTTTATTTTATTTTAAACGTTAGAAACCAGGAACTTGTTCGGGATCCTAATAAAATTAGGATTTGCTCCATGTTGAATTATCAATGACTGTCAGTCTGCCAAGAGTTATCTGCTCTTAGTTTTTGTTATCTCCTCTTGTTTGTTTTTTCTATTTTTTTTAACAGTCCCTAATGTAAATAAAGCGTTCGCCTCGTGCGTGTGTTAAGCTCTCGCTCTCTCTCTCTCTCTCTATATATATATATATATATATAGACACACACACACACACACACACACACACATATATATATATATATAGTTATCCGCAGACAGGTCTGTTTCGCTGTATCACAGCTCATCAGTACGGTTAGACAGCCGATTGCTTTTTACCCAGGATTGAAACCCGACCGAATTGGTGTCAGTCGGCGATTCTACAGGCACTCGGTAGAAGAAGGCAAACTTTTTAGTGTGTATATTATCATTATAAACGCCCAATATATATATATATATATAAATATAAATATATATATAAACTTATTTATAAATGGACCTTTGTCTGTGTGTGTATCCGTTACCAAAAGACTCCGAAGCGGCTGAACCGATTTTCTTGATAATTTAGACAGTTGTACTATAAACGTCTGCGAGTATTCTTAGCTACGTTTTGTGTCGAGGTATCCCCGATAAATATCGAAAATCGATAATCAAAAAAATCGGGTTATAGAAGGAGTGGTTCGATTTTAATCAAATTTGATACACTCATTGACAAAGACATAAGAAACAATATTCAGAAGTTTCAAAGGTTGCAGTTGTTACAATAGTGCAGAAAAGTTGATATCGATACCAGGAAATCAAAATTTGACTTACATCCATTCATTTTTCTTTCAGTCTACGGTTTTGCTTTAACTGGAAACAACTATTGCTTTTTGGCCTTTCGTGCCAACGTCCAAAGAGTCTGAGCTCCAGGACCATGGATTAGTTTTAAAGCTTTCATTACACCCGAGCAACGCCGGGCTATACTGCTAGTATATATATAATCTTGCGTCACCTGAACGGTACACGAAGGTATGGTTTATTATATGACAAGAAGAAAGCAGCCAATCTCCTGTGGTACTCAGATGCAGACTGGGCTGGTGATTTAGATGATCGCAGATCAACCTCCGGTTACTTGTTCAAATTAAGTGGAGCGGCTATCAGCTGGAGAAGTAAGAAACAAACCTGTGTTGTATTATCAACAGCTGAAGCAGAATACATGGCAATGGCAAGTGCAGCACATGAGGCAGTATGGATGCAGCGTCTTCAAGGTGATGTAATTGGAGCTTCAGTTGAACCGACACTGATATACGAGGACAATCAATCGACAATATGTATGGCAAAAAATCCACAATATCATGAACAAGCCAAACATCTTGACATTAAGTTTCACTATATTCAAGAGCAAGTGGAAATGGAGACCATTAAACTAGAGTTCCGTCAGAGCAAAGACATGATAGCTGATGTGCCAACAAAAGGACTTGTGAGCACACAATTTGAGAACTATTAGGTGTTAGAGAACTGATACAGTAGTCTAATAGCAATTGAGGAGGAGTGTTGAATTATCAATGACTGTCAGTCTGCCAAGAATTATCTGCTCTGAGTTTTTGTTACTCCTTTACATGTATATAACCAAATTATGAGCTTGTCCAGGATTCGTAACATAATTGGTAGCTAATCCAGTGTTTGTAACAAAATTGGGGTCTCGTGTCTGGAATCAAATGAGAGAGGAATGAAAAATAGAAAAAATAGATAAAAAGAAAACAAGTGTAGAAGTGGTTGAATAATTTCTGAAAAAACCAACTGCTACAGCTAAAAAGAGATGATGCATTTGCTATAGAACAAAGCCTATAATTTATGGATGTTATGGCTATTACTGCTGGGTTGGTTCTTTCACCTAAACATCCAAGACTTGTTGAAGTTGCTGAATTAAATAGGCAAAAAGAAAAGGAAAGATACAGAGACACTAGAGAGGGACAGTTTGGACACTAATTTTATTTCAACGACCTCTTATTGGGGAAATACCTTCTCGAACAGCCGGCACGTCTTTACCAGTCAAAACCCAACAGAAAAAGAAATAGTTTATTTTTGGCGCCAGGAAGCCTCTCTTTTTGCACATGCGTAAATTGACTTTCCTGTCAGATGACTCCTGGGAGATTTTCATATTTTTTATTTTGTACTTTTATTTCATTTTGTACTTTTATTTTATTTTGTATTTTTAGTTTATTTCGTAGTTTTTATTTTATTTTGTATTTTTATTTTATTTAGTGTTTTTTTAATTTTATTTCGTATTTTTATTTAATCCCTACAACTTAGAAGTGATGAAATCTATGAGAAAGGCAATAATAATCTGAGGAACAGCAGTGAACATGTTTGCTAATAGTGTGTTTGAGGAAAACATTTGGACACAGATATGCGTGAATTAACACAGACACAATTGGAATTGGGAAAAGCGAGAATTACAACTCAAACAGAAATAGAAAAGGCCAGAATGGGACAAGTTATGATGAACGCATCTGAAGAAGAAACAAGGAACTGAAGATTTAAACAAGCAAACCTGGCACCGAAATTCAGAAAGAAAAATATAGACGATTATTTCTCACATTTCGAGAAAACTGTTCTTAGCCTAAAGTGGCCAAGGGATGCAAACAACTTTGAGTGGGTGTGGTGATACCGAGCAAAAGCGATGGACCGGATGTTAGTGCTTTCACGATCAAAAAGCAAATGACCAAAAGTCGTCCGTGCGCCGCCGGCTCCGCGCAGATGTTCCGGTTGAAAACTAAAAATTGATTAAATATTAAATTTTCAGTTCGCGAGCCTACGCGAATTTATTTATCAGCCAATGGGAAGCCCAGTATCAAATACAAGTGTGAAATCCCAAGTGATCTGCTGTGATCCAAAAAAGAAGATATAAAAAGCGAATACAGAAAGCTTCGACAGACAGACAGACCGACGGAGACAGACGAGAGTAATTAGTATCTCCCTAGTCAAGCGGCTGCTATGCTCGCCTCCCCTCACCTCTCTTTCCTTCTTCCCTGCCTTAAAAACTACTTACTGACCTAAGGAGCGAATACATCAAAGACATTCCTTACTTACACGCTCCCACATTCCTAAGCATTAATTCTCTTTCAGCATTTTATTTCCATTCACATTTTAACCTCCGTTGGACCTTTATTTCAAGTATTACTTCAATTGTAATAACAATAATAGATTTGTGTATATATAAAATGTTATTTTTCAACTTAGTTTGCTTTTCTTGATTTTATAATCATTTTATGACTTATAGTGGGCTATCTACAACAAGGCTAAATTCCGTTAACCTGCAACGGTATACAATTACCCTTCACTAGAACGGAATCCTACTACAATGAGAAGAAGAATAAATAAGAAGATATAAAATCAGATACAGACTGACCCCAGCAGGCAGAACTTGAGAAGTGTGTAATCAATATCCTCTTGGCCTAAGTCAAGCGGCTACTACGCTTGCCTCTTTCCTTCTCTCCCCTGTCTCAAAACTACTTACTTACCTAAGGAGCGACGACATCAAAGACATTCCTCACTTATAGCACTCCCTACATTCCTAAGCATTAATTCTCTTTCAGCTTATTATTTGCTATGAACATTTTAACTTCCGTTGGACCTATATTCAAGTATTACTTCAATTGTAAAAACATTAATTGATATGTGTATATATAAAATGTTATTTTTCAACTCAATTTGCCTTTCTTGATTTATAATCATTTTATGACTTATAGTGGGCTATCTACAACGTGGCCAAATTCCGTTAACCTGCGACAGTATACGACTACCCTTCACTAGAACGGACTCTCCACTACTAACAGAAAAGAATAGATAAGCAACCCACTATATGGGAAAGCGCAAAAAGCTTACGTGAATTTATCAATGGAAGAATTTATCAATGGAAGAATGTACGGATTACGAGGTAGTAAAATGAGCAATACTGAAAAACTACGAACTAATATCGGAGGCATATAGACAGAAATTCAGAAAATCTAAGAAAACTGAATTACAAATTTATACTGACTCTCTACATCAGAAGGAGGCATACTTCGAACGATGGAGCCAAGCAAAAGAGGTAAATGTTCATTTTAGGTGCCGATGGCTTTTCCCCCTTCACATTTATCTAAAATAGCATTATTTCTGTTCAAATGTATATGCTGAACTCAAATCAACAATTAGTTATTGAAGAAACTTACCTTTTTTGCTTTAAAGGTCCATAAAAAAACGAACTATATCTCGCACTTTTTCTCTCCTGTATCTCTCACGAAGTCATGTAATTAACTGCAGAATGACGTTCTACGTAGGCAGCAATTTTCTGTCTAATTTTGGTCGAATTTCTTCCTTTACTGAAATTTCCGGCGATGTACTTCCTGTTATGAAAGTAATAAGCGTAGAAATACAATAGCGCATTAATTTAATTATCGAAAGTGCATCGCAGGAAGTATCAGTAAAAAATCGACCAAAAATCGACCGAAAATCTGCCAAAATTCGTTCACATCCGCAGTAGGTCATTCTGCAGTTAATTACATGACTTCGTGAGAGTTACGAGAGAGAAAAAGTGCAAGATATAGTTCGTTTTTTTATGGACATTTAGATTTTAAAAAAAAGGTAAGTTTCTTCAATAACTAACAGTTGATTTGAGTTCAGTATATACATTTGCACATAGATAATGCTATTTTTGATAAGTTTGAAGGGGAAAAGCGTCCGGACTTACAACGAAAATTTACCGCAAAAGAGATAGGAAAAAACTATGGTAGATGAAAGCATTGATATTGATAGAAAAATTCAAAAACAGTTTATCGGAAGAATTAAAATTATATCGAGATGAAAAGAAAGTAGAAAACGCCTATGAATTAGCAAGACTAGCAAATGAATACACGTTAAATCATTGAAGAATGCGAATAAAAACGAACCAATGGAATAATGCAGAAAACATGAAAACCTTCATGAATAGGAAAGAAAATAACAAACATTAGTTGGATGAAATAAAAACCAGTCTTCTGCAACATATGCAAGATATTAATATTAAATGTTATTGACGTTGTGGTGATACCGATCGAGCAAAAGCGATAGACCGGATGTTTGCTCTCTCACGACAAAAAGGAAAATGACCAAAAGTCGTCGATGCGCATCCAGGTTCGCGGAGATGCTCCGGTTGAAAAATAAAAATTAATTTAATATTAAATTTCCAGTTCGCGAGCCTACGTGAAATTTATTTATCAGCCAATGGGAATCCCAGAATCAAATACAAGTGTGAAATTCCAAACGAGCTGCTTTGATCCAAAAACCAGATATAAAATGCCGAGACAGACCGACTCAAGCAGGCAGAACATGAAGAGAAGGGTGTAATCAATATCCCCTTGACCTAAGTCAAGTGGTTACTACGCTTGCCTCTTTCCTTCTCCTCTGTCTCAAAACTACTTACTGACCTAAGGAGCGACTACATCAAAAACATTCCTTACTCACGACGCTCTCACATTCCTAAGCATTCATTCTCTTTCAGCTTATTATTTGCCATGAACATTTTAACCTACGTTGGACCTATATTAAAGTATTACTTTAATTGTAAAGACATTAATTGATATGTATATATAAAAATGTTATTTTCAACTCAATTTGCTTTTCTTGATTTTATAATCATTTTATGACTTATAGTGGGCTATCTACCACAAGGCCAAATTCCGTTAACCTGCAACAGTATACAATTACCCTTCACTAGAACGGACTCCCACTACAGCCAGAAAATAATCGATAAGCAACCCACTATAACGTCATAAAACTTGACACATAGCTACAAATTGCAATAGGCAATATAATGAAGTGGACAATACAGTGTTTAAGAAGCCCCAAGGCACAATTTCCAAAAAGCAAATGACAAATTGATATAAACCGGTCATATCAAGAGAGAGGTTGACACGCATAAATGATGGAGAATATATAGAGAGATACGAATTTTGAGAGATACAGGCGCTTCCCAATTACCCCAAACAAAAAGATGCCAACCAGAAGTACAAAGTTCGACAACAGGGCAAGGAGTAAATATCAGAGGTATAGAAAATTGACCTAGAACCATTCCTATACGTAAAGATGCAATCAGAAAAAATCTTCGGTATAGTAGAAGTCAAAGTTATCAACGAACTACCAATGCACGTGTAACAATATTTTTAGTACCGAAAAAAAGGGAGAAGAGAAAGAAAGAAAAAAGGAAGGGGGATATAATAATTGAATACTATTTTTTCTTTCTTCTTTGGACACTAGAGCTAGGCGAGAGATATGTTTAGACCACACACGTGAAATAGATATGACTCTTGAATACTGGCAAATATTCTTATTGCAAAAATTAGAAAATCCATTTTCACTAAAAATCAGTTTCTTCGTTATTGAAAAATTTAATGACCATTGATAGAAGTGATGAAACAGGGAATGGGGTATTTTATGACTCCTAGGAAATAAAGTTTCCTGGTTGTTTGTGGAATTTTGCAACATTCAGAATTAAAGGAGAGACACATGGTTTTCTTTTTGACTGGAGCTAGATAATTTCTTATGATGATTGAAATGATAAAAACACAGATGTGAAACGACCACACATTGAGATTGTAAAAGATAAAGGGACAATAATTAAAATTTGACCATTGAGCTGAAACATGCCTCTCGGTGGTAGGTGGGGTAGGCACACATACAGGAAAGAGGGCGACATCTGATGACCAAAACAAGGATCATTTATTGGTCACTAGCAGTATAACCCGGCGTTGCTCGGGTGTAATGAAAGCCTTAAAACTAATCTATGGTCCTGGAGTTCAGACTCAGCCTAAAGAATATTTGTGTGAAGTTTGGTGAAAATCGGATAAAAATTGTGGATTTGTATAAAGGACATACAGACAGATAAACAGACACACACACACAAACATCTTGCCTTTTATATATATATATATATATATATATATATTATTGATTCTCGGCACTATTGTAAGAACTGCAACTTTGAAACTTCTGAATATTGTTTCTTATGTCTTTGTCTATGAGTGTATCAAATTTGATTAAAATCGGACCACTCCTTCTATAACATGATTTTTTCGATTATCGATTTTCGATATTTATCGGGGGTACCTCGACACAAAACGTAGCTAAGAACACTCAAAGACGCTTATAGTACAGCTGTGTAAATTTTCAAGAAAATTGATTCAGCCATTTCGGAGTCTATAGGTAACGGATACACACAGACACACACACAGACAAAGTTCCATTTATCAATAAGTTTAGATAGATTTGAAAATATTAAGTGTACCAAAAATGCATCACAACGACCCCCGCATTTAGCGAGACTCAATGGAAGCATTGAGTCAGTTGAGAGAGAAATTTGAGTATCATAGAGTTGAACTGGTACAAATTGAGTTAATGGGAGAGACATGTTATCATGCGACTACCTACCTTGAAAGAAAATTTGATTTCAGCCTGATGTTAGACCAACCAACTTAGATAATGTTACATTCATTGTTAGAATTATAGTTGTCTGCATTCAAGAGTGATAAACTCTAACCAAATGCTGTACAGAACAGAACATATGTATATAAACTCCTGGCTGTTAATTTTACAAAGACTTTCTTTTCTTATTGTGACTCTTGGCTCTGTCTGGATCATTGATGCAGCAAATTTTCGGCGACTTTCAACCCAGACCAGCTTTGTGATTAATCAAGCACAATGTGGGCAGATCCCGATTTGGAATGAAGTGATTGATTATCGATTGGCTGTGAGATTTTAGGTGCTGACACAAAGGACTGGTCATGGTGAGGATTCACATTTGGTGCTGTAAAAAAACCAAACCAAAAAAAAAGAAACAGCAGAAAACTGAAAAAGAAGCGAGAACCCGTGGACTTTGGTCATTTTGACCATATGGTTCTGAAAACACTCCACAAACATTTTTCTTCATTTGTTGAATTTCGCAGTGACCATGAGACAAGAATTGCAGTAACAGGTAGGCCATTTTTCGGCTGTCCCTGAATTTTTTTTTATTTGTTGTTGCGGCTCGCCAAAGCTAATTTTGTTCTTTGTTTTGCTCTTTGTTGATTTGCTGACTTGATAATTGCTTGTGTGCTAGGATGAATGACTGCAGGTAAGAAGAGCCTGAAAGACTAAAGATGCCCAGTGTTCCAACCTTTGTGGGTGACCCCGGGCAGTTAAGGGGATGGCTGGCAAGTATTGAAAAAGCAAGACTATATATGAGCTGAGATCCTCAGTTGACATGGACAGACTGGAGGATCTGTTGGTTGATGAGTTTGCCGATGAAGTCACAAGCATTGAGGCCAAGAGAGATCTGATATAGCTAGTCCAGAGGAAAGGCAAGGACTCCTGGGGAGTTAAAAGTTAGGGCCCAAAAGATGGCTGTCTTCGCATATGAGAAAGGTGGGAGAAATTGCCCAAGTAGACAGGCTCAGTTGGCTGACCTGTATGTAAATGTGCTTCAAGACAAAGCGCATACTGCATGATGTGGTTAATGAAGCTCCTATCAAGATGTCAGCAGCCATTGCATTAACCAAGGACAGTCAGGGAGCATGGTATTTTTTTGTTTTAATCATATCACCCCGAGCAAGGCGGTAACGCCACTGATGCGCAGGGGGCTACGTAAGAGTGAAAAGATTGGAAAAGAGCCGGAAACCACATCCTAGACAGGGAACAAGGGATGAGCCTCTTCACCTGTTCAATAGACGTGGGTGGAGTGGAAACCGGGCGATAGTTTAGTCCATCTACTCCAATTGAAAAAAAGAAAAGAGTGAAAAGATTGGAAAAGAGAAAGCCGGAAACCACATCCTAGACAGGGAACAAGGGATGAGCCTCTTCACCTGTTCAATAGTTGTGGGTGGAGTGTGAACCGGGCGATAGTTTAGTCTATCTACTCCAATTGAAAAAAAGAAAAAAGAAAAGAGTGAAAAGATTAGAAAAGAGAAAGCCGGCAGGTGAAAGCATATATGAACTCCACCGAACAGACAGCTTAATGAGTCACATAACAAAACTTATCCTCCAAATACTGATGAACAGAGCGCACAGTAGAATTAAGTCAAAATTAGGACAAGAACAGGGCAGTTTCATCAAGGACACTGAAACAAGAAACACTATATTTATGCTTAGAACGTTATCAGAAAGAGCAATACAAATAAAGAAGTATGTGTACCTGTTGGTTGTTGATTTGTTTAATCAGCATATCAACCTTCTTTGGGTCATTTAATGCTGAAAATCGTCATTTTGAAGTTGTTTGGCTTGAAACTTTTAATTGTTTTCAAAGTTGTTTGTCTTTGAACTTTTAATTGCTTTCAAAGTTGTTTGTCTTTGAACTTTTGTTTTCAAAGTTGTTTGTCTTTGAACTTTTAATTGCTTTCAAAGTTGTTTGTCTTTGAACTTTTAATTGTTTTCAAAGTTGTTTGTCTTTGAACTTTTAATTGTTTTCAAAGTTGTTTGTCTTTGAACTTTTAATTGTTTTCAAAGTTGTTTGTCTTTGAACTTTTAATTGTTTTCAAAGTTGTTTGCTCAAAGTTGTTTGCCTTCAACCTGTTGGTTGCTTTCAAAGTTGCTTGCCCTCAAACTTTTAATTGCCTTCAAAATTGTTTGCCTTCTAATTTTTAATTGCTGATCACAATTGTTCCTTGGTCACAAGGTTATACTGAACACAATACACTGGACTACACACAGCTGGGAGGGAGAAGGGCACCCACACCCCTCCCAAGAGCACCAGTTTGCACGTAAACGCAGCGAATTTAATAAGTCCCAAACCCAGCTTACAACATTCACAGTCCACGCCGCCATCCACTGCGCTAATTCTACCCGTCCTTCAAATGTGTACCTGTGTTTCATAGACTACGAAAAGACATTCAACAAAGTATGCCACAAAGACATGATAGAGATGCTCGGCAACCTTGACATATTTGAAAAATACATTAGAGTAATCAAGATCCTCTACTGGCAGCAAACCGTCTGTATATGGACAGAAAACGAATTTGGCAGATATGCAAAGCTAGAAAGGGGTGCAAGACAAGGTTGTATCTTTTTACCGGATCTATTCAACTTACACAGCGAGACAATTCTGAGAGCCCAAGAAGTCATGCTAGGATTCATCATTGGTGGCCACAATCTGAACACTATAAGATTCGCAGGTGATACAGTGCTGATAGCAGACATGGAAAGGAAACTACAAGACCCCCTACAGAAGGTAACTGAAGAAAGTAGAGAGAAAGGACTACAAATAAACTAAAAAAAAAAACATCTGAAAGCATGGTCATTGGTAAAAGAGGAGCCCAAAATGCCAGCTACAGACAGGGAATAATAAAATCAAGCAGGTACAGAAATTTCAATACCTGGGGTGTGTTCTAACAGAAGATGAAAAATGTGACACAGAGATCCAAAGGCGAATTGGCATGACCAAGGATGCATTCCAGAAGCTGAGTATTGAGAGACAGGAAAAGTCTGTTGGAAACAAAAAAAAATGTACTGGATTGCTATGTGATGTCTGTTCTTCAATATGGCAATGAATGCTGAACAATCTCCTCAAAGATGAAGATGAGTCTTGAAGCAACCGAAATGTGGTTCTACAGAAGGATGCTGAGGATATCATGTACTGAACATGTGAGTAATGAAGAGGTTTTGAAGAGGATGGAAATGAAAAGCAAACTAATACGTAACATCAGGAAAAGACAGCTTAAGTTCCTGGGTCATGTAGTAAGAAGGGGGGCTTGGAGAATCTGATACTCACAGTTCAGATAGAGGAAAAGAGAGACAGGGGAAAGCAATGCATAAAATACTTGAAGGGCTTAAGCAAGTAGATAGCAGAGCGGGGTTTGGGTGGGATAATAGGAGAAAGTGTGCTAAGAGCTACTAGGGAGAGGAAGATGTGGAAGGCCATGATCGCTTAAGTCTTGACGGGACATGACACATAGAAGAAGAAAGGGAAAATAAAGATGGGATCTTTATGAGAAAATGAAACTAGAAAAGATTACAGATGAAAAAGTATGGGCAATGTACGGGCAGGTTATACTGCCTAGGGAATATCAAGGTACCATGCACGAAGACTGCACACAAAATTCCCTCTGTGGGACGTCTGGGTATTAATAAAACATATAAAAAGATATTATATTTTTATTGGCCTCGATTAAGACAAGATGTTATCATGTTCTGTAAAACATGCCACAGTCAGTCAGTTAAGTGCTATACGAGATACACACTTGGGCGATCATGTCTCTTTCAAGACATGACTTACTGGGCAGAAGATTATCCTGCAGTAGGTTGCTATTACTTTCTGCGGTAGACTGGTTGCCAACCAAGGCTATAGAACCCAATTTGTCTTGTTAGTTAACCCATAACTGGAGAGAAGTAATGGATTAATACCTTTCCCAAAGGTATTTGTGCATAAGTGAATGCAAGGAATTCAACTGGAATTTGAACTTGGCACCTTGATTTCTTATTCTGAGCTGCACCACAATGCACATCCACAAAACATACCACACATGTCAAGGTAATAAGAAAACCGAATGTGAAAATACCAACAGCACCATTGCAACCCTACTTTGGAGGAACCCTTTAATTGAATTATAGTAGTGTTGTGGATATATATGAGTTCGAGTCTTCATCGCCAATTTGTTGTGGATTCCGGGTGAGGAACCACACAAAATAATGAACAACAAAAACAGATATTGAGATAGAAAAGTAGGTTATATTGAATGTAATATGTAAACTTGAACGCAGGTTAGTAAATCCACGAATACTATTAGTAAGAAATAAATATATACAAGTCTTGAAGTGAAGTCGTTGGAAATAATATATCCATGTATATTATTCTAGCTGAGTAGAGCTCAGAGCTAGTCTGACTTCTGATGCGGTAGTCTGGGTAACTTTGGTATCTCTCGGTAACTTACCCATCAGTTCCAGTACTCTCCGATAACTAGCACGGATCTCTATGATTACTCTCAACCCTCAACTGCTGTTCTCTCTATGGCAGGAGTATATGTGCACTCAGTTGAGTCTATTATCATATACAAAAGGGGAGATACCACAAGTAGACTGTGTCCAAAGATGATTTTTGGTTGGTTGGTTGGTTGGTTGGTTGGTTTTGTTTTATGGCATATCAACCTCGGAGGGTCATTTATTGCCAACTAAATTTTATTTATTTATTACTGGTAATACCTTTTCTTTCAACAGTTTATTGTTGTTTTTATATAAATTTTGTGTCTAGTAATACATTTTTCTTTTTCGAGTATGAAGATTCATTGGGATTTGTTTTTTTTAAGGGCAGGGTCCCCAAGTCCTACCCTGTTATTTAACCCATAACTGAAAGGAAGGGACGGATTAATACCTTTCCCAAGGGTACCAGTGCTTAAGTGAATGCAGGGTATTCAACTGGAATTCTAACTCAGCTCACCGATTTCTCTTTCCGAGCCGATATCCACTGCACCACAACGCACATCCTTCACTAAACGCTTACAGCACCTGGTATTCCCAAGCGGTCACCCATCTAAGTACTGACCTGACTCAACGTTGCTTAACTTCGGTGGTTGTCCAAAGATGAACAAAGGCAATAAATACTTATTTACTCTCTTATGTGCCTCTTCAAGATTTCCTGAAGCGATTCCCCTCCAAGATATCTTGATTAAAAAGGTAATAGAAGCACTGAATAATTTTTATCACATAAATTTGGATTATCTAAAGAAATACAAACTGATTAAAGATCAAGTTATAAGTTGAAAGTATTTCTACAAGTGATAAAGTGGTTTGGGATTACTTCTACGCAATTGAATGCTTATCACCCCACCCAAACACGGGTAGCACTGGAATGTTTCCATTCTACACTTAAAACCATGATGAAAACATACGACATAAAGCTGAAAAAAATATGCCATTGTAACAAATTTTTGCACAAACCATCTGGCCTTCACAAACATGAACATCTCTGGAACATTTAATAATTTTTGAAACGTCCTTCTTAACTTTGCACAGTTCATGCTTAGGAAAAAAAAATAGAATTTTTTTTATTCTTGACTGTCCAACGGCAAGAGAGTTTTCACTTGAACTGCAAAATTCTTTAGACCTTCTGCAGTCCCGGTAACTGGTGTCTTTGATGGTCACTTCTTGATATCACATGCCTTCTACCCTGATGTTGGCCTGCCTTGTCCCTTTGCCGTCTATAAGTTTTCTTTTCATACTATGATCTAAGTTTTATATATTTAAAAAATTAGTCTTACAAGGCCCTACTATTCTGGATGTGACAAGGGCTTCAGAACACATCTCTCTCAGTATATAAGAAAAAAATAATTTTCCATAAACTAGAAATGGACCCTTCACAAATTCTGATGGGTTTTAGCCATGAGTTAAAAAAGATATACACAAGAATGTGTTAAAAAAAAACAACTTAGAATATTAAAACTTTATACAATGCTAACATTTTTAAAATAATAAATATAAAATTTCTCTAACTTGTTCTGATTATCATTTCTTTTCCGATAAATGATGACAAACATCAAGTTAACTCAGCAAATAAAAATGTAGGGCATAGTGGTTCAGAGATTGTCCACTTCCTGAAAGTTGCACAGACATTTGTTGGCAAAGTTCGCACAGAGCCGTAAGCCATTGACGAGGATTCTACAGGTTTAACCAAATGCAAAATGCCTGCTAAGAGTACTAATACAACCAGAATACCAAAATTTGTATGAAAGGCACAGGAAATAATTGATAAGGACCTGAGATAGTCTATGCCATTGCTAAAGAACTCAATGTTTCAAAGCACTTTATCTCTCATACAAACCCTATGTAATGTGGGGAAGCCAATTTATATCTGCAAAGACAATCTAATCTGCGCAAAGCAAGTTGAAACATCATGAACCTGGAAGGTTATACAGACACTGTGAGGATTGTTCCAAAAATTATGCACACAAAGTTTCTGGCAACTGTAAAGGTTATGAGAGTAGTGAACAAGAAGGGAGATGCCATGCCTCCTTCCCACAGGGCTCAAGGGCCAATTCAATGCTGTTTCTAGTGTGATCACTGAAGTTAAGCAATGATGAACTTGATCACTATCTAGATGTGTGACCACTTGGGAATACCAGCTGTTGTAAACTTGGATGTGTGGGGATGTAACGAATAATTGAAAATTGGTGAGCTGAGTCAGGTTTATTCTATGTGCAAGTACCCTTGGAGAATGTATTAATCTCTCCGCATCAACTATGGGATTAATTAATAGGACTCATATCAGTAAAAATAATTGTTATTTTCTCCTAAATTTTTACAATCTAAAAATATTTTATGGCTTTAAATAACCAGCAAACAATTAAGAAATCTAAACTTATATAATAAATTGAATGTTGTGCGTGTGTGTGTGAGTGTGTGTCCGTTACCTATAGACTCCGAAACGGCTGAACCGATTTTCTTCAAAATTTACACAAGATTTACACAAAATTTACACTCGCAGATGCTTGTACTACAAGCATCTGCGAGTGTTTTTAGCTAGGTTTTGTGTTGAAGTACCCCTGATAAATATCGATAATCGAAAAAATCGGGTTGTAGAAGGAGTGGTCTGATTTTAATCAAATTTCATACACTCATAGACAAAGACATAAGAAACGATATTCAGAAGTTTCAAGGTTGCAGTTCTTACAATAGTGCAGAAAATAGATAATATATATATATATAAAAGGCAAGATGTTTGTGTGTGTGTGTCTGTTTATCTACCTGTATGTCTGTATTTTTTTTCATCCCTTTTATTTTAGTTTTTGCTTCAGGTTTGGCTCTAAGTAGGTATAATTGTAGGTCTTAGTCTCAGCCATGATACCATTTACTCAGAGGACTTATTTAGCCTTCAAAATTCAGTTTACAATGAAAAAACTTATTTGATATCGATAGCAGGAAATTAAAATTTGACTTACATCCATTCATTTTTCTTTCAGTCTACAGTTTCGCATTAACTGGGGAAAAAAAAAAACAAATAAAAAAACAACTATTTCTTTTTAGTCTTTCGTGCCAACATCCAAAGAGTCTGAACTCCAGGACCATGGATTAGTTTTAAAGCTTTCATTACACCCGAGCAACGCCGGGCTATACTGCTAGTCATTAATAAAAATCAATCTGTTTATTTACGATATTTACTTTATTTTTTCAATGTTTAACAAAAAAAATGTACAATCAAGATTAAAATTGTGGATAAAGTTTGTTTTCTTTTTTGTTCAATTCCTTTTGATTAAAGTATGAAATTTGAGTATGTGAAGCATGTGGTAAAAAAACAAAAAAACAAAGCTGACAATATAAGTCAGAATATTGACAATAAGTCATCTCAAAATTTGGCACAATATTATCTAATCTACTTTTTATTTCTTTTTCTAGGACCCTTGTCAGGATGGTTGGTGTGCAAAACTTCAAATCGATTCACAATCATGTTTGGAGGATTGTTAATGGTGACTGGATGTGTATCTTGCTATTTTGTCTCCAATGCAAAATTAATGACGTTTACCTACGCCTTAATAGGTATTTCCACCTTTTATTTAATAATTATAATTGTATTCGTTGGATGCTTTAACAGTGGAAATTTATATTCAAACAGTTAAATGCCATACGTGATATATGTTTGGGCGATCATGTCTCTTTCGATCCATAAGACTAGGCAGAAGATTTTCTTGTATGTGGCTATTTTTTTGCAGTAGATGGGTTGCCAACCAAGGCTATAGAACCCAATCTGTCCTGCAGACTTCAAAAAATGTCTATTTTTTTTGTTTTTATTTTATCAACCGGTTTTTGTCACAAACTAATTCTCCATAATGTTGACCGTTTGTTTCCGATGCGTTGCAGATGCAAATGTAGTTTGGTCACTGGTGCTGAACACTGGTGCACACATATTGGAGTAAATTCGACACAAGTCCCCAGTTTCTCACCATCGTTGCATATCATTTGTCCTTTATGATAAGTGTTTGAGTGGGACTCGTTTACCAGTAGTCAATTTTAAGTGCCATACGTGATACACACTTAGGCGACCACGTCTCAAAGAGACATGACTGACTGACCAGAATATTTTCCCACAGTAGATTGCCATTACTTTCCATGGTAGACTGGTTGCCAACCAAGGCTATAGAGCCAAATCTGTCCTGCTATTTAACCCATAGCTGGAAAGAGAAGAGACAAATTAATACCCTTTCCCCCCCCAAGGGTACGTGTAAGTGAATGTAATGAATGTAATGTAATGAATTCAACTGGAATTCGAACTCGGCTCTCTGATTTCTCATGGGGAACCTGAGCATGATCACTCAGGCCAAGGGTCAAAATTACAAAGCTCCTACGTACACAAGGATTGGGTACAAAGCTTGTCTTAGCTGGTCTGTGGCATGGAAATGCCTGAGTATTTACGCATACCCCCTCCCAATGGGGTGGGGTGTGATATGCAGGGATTGGGTACAAAGCTTGTCTTAGCTGGTCTGTGGCATGGAAATGCCTGAGTATTTACGCATACCCCCTCCCAATGGGGTGGGGTGTGATATGCAGGGATTGGGTACAAAGCTTGTCTTAGCTGGTCTGTGGCATGGAAATGCCTGAGTATTTACGCATACCCCCTCCCAATGGGGTGGGGTGTGATATGCAGGGATTGGGTACAAAGCTTGTCTTAGCTGGTCTGTGGCATGGAAATGCCTGAGTATTTACGCATACCCCCTCCCAATGGGGTGGGGTGTGATATGCAGGGATTGGGTACAAAGCTTGTCTTAGCTGGTCTGTGGCATGGAAATGCCTGAGTATTTACGCATACCCCCTCCCAATGGGGTGGGATGTGATATGCAGGGATTGGGTACAAAGCTTGTCTTAGCTGGTCTGTGGCATGGAAATGCCTGAGTATTTACGCATACCCTCCCAATGGGGTCGGATGTGATATGCAGGGATTGGGTACAAAGCTTGTCTTAGCTGGTCTGTGGCATGGAAATGCCTGAGTATTTACGCATACCCCCTCCCAATGGGGTGGGGTGTGATATGCAGGGATTGGGTACAAAGCTTTTCTTAGCTGGTCTGTGGCATGGAAATGCCTGAGTATTTACGCATACCCCCTCCCAATGGGGTGGGATGTGATATGCAGGGACTGGGTACAGACTTTGTCTAAAAAAGAAAAATCCTCCAGTATGTGTGTCATGCCAAGAGCCATTCACCATAAAACACATACTGATAAATAGCAGCCATTTTAATTCAATCTGCTTAAAATATTACCAAACAAGAAATTTAAAAAATTCTTTTCAAAATACTGATCCACTTTACATATTCCAGTTTTAAGAGAAACTATACTAAAAAAATAATTATGACTGAAAAAACATCTTATATTAAATTAAGGCTGCAGGTAGTTATCAAACAGCAGTTTAGTTTAAAAAAATGATTATTTGTGATACTAGTTTGTGATATTGAGACTAGCAGTATAGCCCGGCATTACTTGGATGTAATGAAAATTTTAAAACTAATCCATGGTCCTGGAGCTCAGACTCTTTGGACGTGGCACAAAAGACTAAAAAGCAATAAATATTTCCAGTTAAAGCGAAACCGTAGACTGAAAGGAAAATGAATGGATGTAAGTCAAATTTTGATTTCCTGTTATCGATATCAAATAAGTTTTTTTCGTTGTAAACTGAATTTTGAAGGCTAAATAAGTCCTCTGATTAAGTGGTATCATGGCTGAGACTAAGAACTACAATTATACCTACTTAGAGCCAAACCCAAAGCAAAAACTAAAATAAAAGGGCTGAAAAAAAAATACATACATACAGGCAGATAAACAGACACCCACACAAACATCTTGCCTTTAATATATATATATATTATTGATTTTCTGCACTATTGTAAGAACTGCAACCTTGAAACTTCTGAATATCGTTTCTTATGTCTTTGTCTATGAGTGTATCAAATTTGATTAAAATCAAACCACTCCTTCTATAACCCGATTTTTTCGATTATCGATTTTCGATATTTATCGGGGGTACCTTGACACAAAACCTAGCTAAAAACACTCACAGACGCTTATAGTACATCTGTGTAAATTTTCAAGAAAATCTGCTTAAGCCTTTTGGAGTCTATAGGTAACGGACACAGACACACACACAGATAAAGTTCCATTTATAAATAAGTTTAGATTTAAAATTAATTAAAAAAAAAACTTTCTTGAAGCTTTCATTTTAGCTTTAATTGAAAACTAAAGGATTAAATTTACTTTTTCCAGTAAGCAAAAACGGAAATGATATGGAATAGAATCGATTTTATTTTGCTAAAGTACCTGATTAGTGCCCATTTTAGTCAACATTCATTGCAATGTAATTTTCTTTATTAAAAAATTATCCAAAAATAAAATATACTTTTCTGAAGCTTTATTTGAGAAATATTAGCTGATTTAAAATATAATTAATCTGATTTGAAACAAATATTGTTTAAGTTTACAATACTCCAGAAATGAATCCTTCATGCAAACTGTAGCAGTGTTTTTAACTGAAAATAACCATGTTTATTTGTCCGATGAAATGATGACAAATTGGTTGTTAGTCTTTGGAGACTTTATGTATAAAATATAATTTTAAAAAATTACATGAGCATCTTTTTTTATCAGTAATCTTAAAAATGTCGGAAAATATTCTCAAAAACCTAATTTTAGAAATGCTGACTTTAAATTTACTATAGTGAAAACTCTTATTTTCTGATGATGTCATGGTTGATCATACTTTCAAAAATTGGCACAATTTCTTACACAATATTCAAGTTCTACAATATAATTGTATTGAACACTTTTTAATACAACTAATTTAATTACGATCAAAAACTAAACAATTAAATTATATATATAGAACCCAATCTGTTTTGGTATTTGACCCATAGCTGGAGGGAGAAGAGATAGATTAATACCTTTCCTAAGGGTATTTGTGCATAAGTGAATGCTACAAATTCAACTGGAATTTGAACTCGGCTCTCCAATTTCTTGTTCTGAGCCGATATCCGCTGTACCACAACACACATCAAGCAAGTAACAGATGCAAAATGGGTGTCTGCATTTGCATGTTTGCATTTTCTGTTGGCAATATGATTACTACTGTTAGCATTATTACTGATGGTAGCGTGAGAAGCAATTGCAGAAAGGTTTGTTTTTTTCACGAAGAATTATTTTGTTTTTTTTTTGTCAAATTATGCTGCCATGTTCTTAAGTGTATGTTTAAGCTGTAAGGAGATGGTTAATGTTTATTAAATCGACCTTGTGTCATACATAACCAAACTCTGTACAATTTAGGTTTATTCGCTATCATCAGAAGTTTGGAGATTGGAATGTGTGGAAGAATAAAAGTATACCTTTTGTATGTTTGAATAGAAATTTATTAATGGAAAAGAATAGCATGAATTGATAGAAGTTAATGTTCAATGAGAAACAGTATTAGGAAGTTAAGGGTATCAAGAGTTTGTAGTAGTCCTTGCAAGAATGAGTTTATGTGTACGTAAGCAGGAACGCATGTATGTATGAGCGTTTATTGTGAGGTAGGATTGTCTTTAAAGTTATCGCACAGGGTTAATGGTGAAAAGGAAGGAGGTGAGAGAGAAAGATAAAGACAATAATAGCGATCACTTGATGTTTGTCAAGGGTATGTGTTAATTACACTCGTCTCATTTCTCTCTGGCGACGGTTGAGCTTGCTCTGCCATTTATTTCGTTTGTGGGGGCTCCGAACGGATCATTTGGGAATTTACTCCCGGATGTGATTCTGGCTTTTCTATTTTGTTTTTAGACATTTTCTAGTTTTCTATCAGCCTAAAAACATTTCGCATCGAGTTGTGAAATTCTGCGAGTTTTGGGTGTACTAACCAAAGGTTTTGTAAATTCTAGTAAATTTGTTTATTTTTAACAAAATCAATGAGCTAGTGTTTAGCAGTTAAATTTTTAATTCTATCACTTGTTTGTTGACTGCATATGCACAAAACCCGTAGCGCTTAAACAGCAAGATATTCATACAGGCAACTATATTAGCTATGTCTCAATCAACCAGCCCCCTGAAGATGATTTTGGGTAAGATTGAAAGTACTTTGATAAAATAAAACTAATGAAAATATATACAGCACCTTTGTCACTGTTTTTAATTACCATACAGAGGAAATTTATTTTTGACTACGAGGTGATTAAAATAAAAATAAATAGACAATATGTCTAAACTATTTGGTCAAACATGCTTAAATGAAGATAGTCTGTCTTAATATACACACAAACATACAACACCACACACACACACACACACACACACACACACACACACATATATATATATATATTTTAAAAATAACTTTAATCCAAACGGAAAAGTAGGAAGGTAAATCCCAAAAACCTGATCCTAATTAATATTAAAACTTTAATATTAAAAAATGATACAGGTGGAGAGCTCAATGTAATTAAAATTACAGAGCTAATATAAAATAAAATAAGTTTATCAATATTCAAAATTGTTGTTGTATGATCGTTTCAACATGAAATCCCTAAGAGAGATTTCATATATCGTCAACAACTAACACTTTTTCAAAATTTTGAAAAAGTGTTAGTTGTCATGTTGAAATGATCATACAACAACAATTTTGAATATTGAAAACTTATTTTATTTTTTATATATATATATATATATATATATATATATATATATATATATATATACCCACACAACAGTAAATAAGGTACTGGTTAGACCAGCAGACAGTTGTTCAAGAAAGTGCTCAATGCACAAACAAAAGTACTGAATATGCAGAGCCAACTATATTTCAAAGAATGAAATGTTCACTACTCACTTGCTACCCAGGTTTCAACCATACTGGTTTTCATCAGGCAGATGAAACCAGTATGGTTAGAACCTGGGTCACTCTTTGACATATATACGAGGTAAGGATATGTATTTCGTATTAGAAAAGCAATAACTTTTTCCACTTTGTCAAATATGTGTGTGTTGGTTGGTTGGTTGGTTTTGTTTTATGGCATATCAACCTCGGAGGGTCATTTATTGCCAACTAAATTTTATTTATTTATTACTGGTAATACCTTTTCTTTCAACAGTTTATTGTTGTTTTTATATAAATTTTGTGTCTAGTAATACATTTTTCTTTTTCGAGTATGAAGATTCATTGGGATTTGTTTTTTTTAAGGGCAGGGTCCCCAAGTCCTACCCTGTTATTTAACCCATAACTGAAAGGAAGGGACGGATTAATACCTATCCCAAGGGTACCAGTGCTTAAGTGAATGCAGGGTATTCAACTTGTATTCGAACTCGGCTCACCAAATTCTCTTTCCGAGCCGATATCCACTGCACCACAACGCACATCCATCACTAAACACTTACAGCACCTGGTATTCCCAAGCGGTCACCCATCTAAGTACTGACCAGGCTCAACGTTGCTTAACTCTGGTGATTGATTGAGAAATGGTGTATTCAACGTGATATGGCCGTAATCCATGTGTGTGTGTGTGTGCGTGTGTGCGCGTGTGTGTGTGTGTATATATATATATATAAAACATCTCACTGTAAGGAAAGCACTATATATAAAACAATTCTCTCCTACCAACAATAGTGGAAATTAAGTTTAGAAAGTGTTTTAAAACAAACAGACGCTCACACGATTTCCAATTGCGCGTGTCACTTAATAGCTTTGAAAGAATGCTGTTTTTCAAAAACACAAAATAATGTTACAGTCAAAACATGAAAAAAAAACAGCATTGGAAACATAACATCTTTGAGAATAGCCAGTGAAGTGGATGAAAGCGCTCAAAAATTTTATCATGATGAAACATATTTACATTTCTTATCTTCAGCAAAAAAAGAAACATGTAAGAATATCGGAAAATTCAAATAAAAATTAATAAAATCTTCCTTGTCAGTTGTTTTCAATGAAACATGTTTAAAAGAAAGATTGCTGTCGATATATATATATATATATATATATATATATATATATATATATATATATATATCACGTTTCCTTTTTGCTGGAGATAAGGAATGTAAAAATGTTCCATAAAAAAGAAAACATGTAAGAATACTGGAAAAATTAAATAAAAAATTAATAAAATTTTCCTTGTCAGCTGTTTTTAATGAAACATGTTTAAAAGAATAATTGCTCCCCAAATATACATTAATATATATATAATAACAATTATATCGTAATAACAATTTATCGTAAATAATCAGGCTGGTTGATATAAATATATAATACTGTTTAATTAAAAAACAGAATATCTACTTAAATACGAGTATCGATAAAAAATAATGTTCAAACAATTCATTTCAAATTGTCGGTTGTTTATAACCAAGTTTCATTAAAATTTGTTAATTTTCCGTAACATGTTTACATTTGTTGACATTATGATACATTTCAGAGCAGATATGTTTGTTTACGATGGATCAAAAATTGTGTTTTATAGGCTTGATAAAAACCTCGTTTAGACTGGAGGCTATTTGTGGTCGAGAGGTCTAAGACGTTGCCAGATCAAATAGTAGCTTCCCCTATGTAAATAGGGGTCACAGGTTTGAATCCTGCCGAAAGGCACACATTTTCGTAATAACAATTTATCGTAAATAATCTGGCCGGTAGATATAAATATATAATACTGTTTAATTAAAAAGCAGAATATCTACTTAAATACGAGTATCGATAAAAAATAATGTTCAAACAATTCATTTCAATTGTCGGTTGTTTATAACCAAGTTTCATTAAAATTCGTTAATTTTCCGTAATATGTTTATATATAAAATAATAATAACAATAATAATGATGCTATTAATAATTGTTATAATATATTTCAGTCCGTCTCGAAAAACCCACCGAGAATAAACACAGAAGGGAAAAAATGGAAAATAAAAAAAGAAACCAACGAAGTACTTGAACATACGTCAAAATACTTGTAGGAGAGAAAAAATCCCCGAGACGAGAATCCTAGCACTAAAGCGCTCAATACAATAGTAGAGCAACAAATAAGAACAAATCTTAGTTAGATTTATTCTTATATATATAACACCACTTAATAAATCTTGGGCCTAACTAATAAAAGAAACAACTTTTAGGCAAAATTCAACTTTATTCATCAACATAGTCTCCTTCTAGGGTGATACACTGATTCCAACACTTCTCTAATAATTCGATGCGTTTTTCATAGAACGGTTTGTCTTTGGTCTCAAAATACGCCTCAGTTTCCTATATCACTTCTTCATTGGAGCCAAATCTTTTTCTGTGGATTATTCTTTTGGGGTTTGCAAACACAGCCAGTAGTTGCTTGGAGCCAGATCTGGGGAATAGGGTGGACGTGGAAACAATTCGAAGTACAATTCATGTTGTTTTGCCATTGTTGCAATTGACTTGTGACAAGGTGCTTTTCTTCTTCATTTGTGGCCATTTTTTCTAATTTCTTCCTTCAAACACACCAATAATGCTATATAATACTTGCCATTGATGGTTTTTTTCTTTCTCAAGGTAATCGATGAACAAAATACCTTGCACATCCCAAATTACGAAAACCTTGTCTGCTGATGTGTACGTCTTTGGTCGCTTTGGACGGCTTACCCCTGTTGCTGTCTACTTAGCTGACTGTTGATTTGACTCTGGAGTGAAGTGGTGGATCTATGTTTCATCCATTGTCACATATTTATGCAAACACTTCTTGTTATGTTGAAGCAGTTGCAAACAAGACTCTGAATCGTTGACATGTTGTTTTTGATCGACTGTGAGCAAACATAACACCCACTTTGAACATGGCTTTCCCATTGACAAATTTTCATGCAAAATGGTGTATACACTGCTTTCTGATATGTTCAACTTCTCTGCAATCTCACACAACTTCAACTTATGATTGGCCAAACGGAGTTTGTAGATATTTTAATGTTTTCTGGGACAACTACCGAAAGGATATTAGCACCACCAATAAAGGAGAAAACCGTGGCAGTCTCTTGATGACTAGAACCAAAATATTGACATTCTGCATCATTTGTGTCTGTACGACTGCATTTAATGTCAGCATACCACCTTTTAACCGGTGTTTCCAATGGAGTAGATTCTGAATAACATTTACCAAGCCATTGCTTTGCTTGAACAGTAATTCAGATTTTTCCATTGTTTTAAAAATTTGCAACAGTAGCTTCACTTATATAATTGTAATTTGTAAACTAATAATCTAATTGGGCCCAAATTTTGTCATGTGCCATTTGAAGGTTAGTACAACATAAAAATCATATGGCTATTTTATTAGTGATACCATCTGTATGTCAGGCTCGGGACTTACTGAGTGATGTGTTATATATATATATATATATATATATATATATATAAATATAAAGGAATTGCTTCAAAAGTAATGCATCCTGATGGTTCCTTCTCTGTTGAATGATTTATGACTTCCTTCTACTTTGAAACTTTCTTCTGTCTTGAAATCTGATTACTTTTTGCTCTTAACTGCTGGCGAATCAATATATAAGAAATTAAGATTTTCAGAGACAGGCCCTAATTTCAAAATTTTCAAGGGCATGAAACCATGTCTCTGATTGGTCAGTAAATAAAATAATTCTTTTCTTGTTTTCTTTTTCAAATTTAAAAAATGAAAAAGCAGCAATCCACATTGAAGAAATAATGTTGGTGATTCGTTAACCACTAGTTCTAAAATTAGGAATTTTTACAGACAAATCTGACAGTTTTTTATAAACTTGCTTTGAAATTTACTTTTCTCGACAGTACATGTAAAATACCAACCTCGATGATTACAACATTTATTTATGCCTTTTAATTAATCCTTACTTTTAATTATTTTGCACGACTAAAAATATCATTTTTTTTATAGTATCAAATCTTTTTTTTTCATTTCGAAGAAAGAAGTGAATTTAAATGTTTATAATTTCTAAGATGTGGCAAAAGTTTTGTTTTTTTTTCTAAAAATTTATTTATTTATCCCACAGGTGTAGGAATTGGTTTTGTCTACGTCCCGATGGCTTCAATTCCAAGTTACTATTTTAGACGTTATTTAAATACAGTTTCTGGTATTTCTGCCAGTGGTGCTGGTTTTGGGACATTGCTTTTCTCGGTAATCGTACCACACTCATTGCAAACATATTCCTTGAGAGGGACTTTCTTTGTGCTCGCTGGAATATCAGCACACATGTGTCTTTTTGGCGCCCTCTGTCGCCCAAATAAAATCGAGAAGGAAAAACACCAAAAAAGCAACGATGGTTATACGGATAACCGTATCGGCTATGTACAGCTTCTGAAGAACCTGCCTCTTTTGATGTTTTGTTTCAGTATATTCTGTTGGAGTATGGGTGTGTCAATAGTCCTGATATTCTTACCAATGTATTGTCAATATTTTGGTTCTAGTCATCAAGAGACTGCCACGGTTTTCTCCTTTATTGGTGGTGCTAATATCCTTTCACGGATCCTAACAGGAATTGCCGCAAACGCTGACAATATCAATGAGTTAACCCTGTATGTTGGTTCCTTTGGAATCAGTGGCATTGCATCTCTCCTGCTGCCAATTTATGCCAGAACATTTACTGGCCAGCTTGCTTATGGTATAATT
Organism: Ascarosepion bandense; assembly: GCA_037127315.1. Classification (NCBI taxonomy): domain Eukaryota; kingdom Metazoa; phylum Mollusca; class Cephalopoda; order Sepiida; family Sepiidae; genus Ascarosepion; species Ascarosepion bandense. The sequence continues at coordinate 29,728 of JBBBDQ010002342.1, forward strand.
CAGAGTTTGCATACAGGAGGTGTCTATGCGTGTCTTAATTCTATTAATATAAGGTTGGTAGGGATACCACACATTGCCATGGCTACTGGATTGGAAATGTTTTTCTGTGGAAGTGGACTTTTGGTTGGACCCCCCTTGGGAGGTAAGTACAGACATCACACAATGCGGAAATGCATATCTAATTTTGATTCTTGGTTTGCATTTATACAATTTGCTATCCAAAGTTTAGGTGAATTTTAGCAGATTGTCTTACCTGTTTATCTCTCAAAGTTTTCCATATCTCACTGGATATTTGACACTTCACTTGAAACCATTCAACTAGGAAACTTTTTAAAAAGTCTAAAATATTTCTTGATATTTTTACTTTCTTTGAGGAATCCATACAGCATATTAAGTTCCAGAGTGTTTGATAACACCTTTTATGTATGAACAGGGACTATGATCAGTATATATATATATATATATATATATATATATATATATATATAAAACAAAAATTTCGAAATTTAATTCCCTTGGATAGCCATTTCAGCAAGGAAATTCTTGCTTCATCAGCAATGATGGAAAACAAAACCTTTATTAATTCAAATGTGTTATGCGTTACAAGAAGAAGCCCAAAAATCTTATCCATACACAGGAAGTTAAAGTGGGGTGGGACTAACAATTTTTTGAATTTGTCTGTACTATGTAAAAAGAGGGAAAGCAGACAGAGATTCCTGGCTGATATTATAAATCTTTACACCTCATTTGTAAGAGTCAAGAGTTCAAAAGTTAAAATTTGGCCATGTCACAGGGATAGAAGTGGTAGGGGGAATGAAAAGAAAAGGCAAAGGAGTGGACAAGGAAAAGGTTAATTGAGAAATAAACTATATGAATTTCCTCACTGAAATGGCCATCCAACGGCATCAAATCTATCAATTTTAATATTAATAAAATTAATATTAATAGAATTGGGTTTTTGGGATTTACCTTTTTGTTTTCTCATCCTTTTGGATTTAAAATAAATAAATAAATATATATATATATATATATATATATATATATATATACTGATCACACACACACACATATATATATTATCCTCTGTCTATAGCAGGACTTGGAGTTTCATGCACTACATAATCATCAGGTGCATATTATGAACTGACTGTTTCAGAATTTGAATTTTTAGTTCTTGCATTGTTCAAGCTGGTGTGCTATTTTTTAATTGTATAATTTAATTTAATTTAAACTAAAACTTAAACATGAAATTGAAAGTATAATCTCAAAAGAAGTTGAATTCATAGGTATTGATTTTTAGGGCAGATGAAATATGTTTTGTGTCTATGTGTCAAAATTGATTACTTGTTTTTAGTTTGGGAGAAAACAAAAAATTAACAATAATAATAACATAAAAAAGGTCTACATGGAAGAATCTATATTAACCCAAGTCAGCATGTTTGAGCTGATATTTTCTTCTATTTTTACATGCGATCATCAATTCATTTCATTTGTTTAATAAATTAGGGTTATTTAAGTGTTTTAAGTGTTTTAAGTTTTTGCTAAAATGCATAACTTACATCTGTTTACTATTTCATTATAAGATTTGGCTTCTGCGATGTTATCCCAGATAATAATTGGATTTTTGTTGTTGTTCTTTAATTGCCAAACATATTTTGAGAGGCCAGTGCTTTTACTACATTTGATATTTCTTAAAGTCATTTGATGATTGTAGTAACAGTATTTCTATTGGTTTTTCAGTAGAGCCTGCATAAAATTTAACATTGTCATCAGAATGGATGCTAGCTCTGTCATGACTTTGTCATACACTGGCCATCTAGTGGGCAGGTTTTTTTTTTTGGCAGTTACAATTATTTTGAATAGAGTTACTATTATTTTACAGGTTGTACATGTGCTTATTTAATATATTGTTTTGTTGCAATGTATATTTATGAATGTTCTTAACATTTGTGGTTCTATGAATCTTTAGTATGTGGTTTATACTGGCCATTATTTGGATCACTAGTTAAATTGAAGAAGTTGAAATATATATATATAGTGTATTGAGGCAGCAAATAATTTTCTAAACATATACTGTTAAATATAAGAGAAAATGTTTAATCATGAGTCATTCTAAATGTCATATATTTTGGCTTTAATTTCAGTTAATAGAATACAATTAAACAAAATTTCTCAGAAAAACATAAACATGTAAGTAATATTAGACAGATTTTAGTCAACAACACAATAACCCTCAGTCATACACACAGTAAAAAGAACCTTCAGATATTGGAGGCCATCTACATTAAATCCAAACAATCCACACTTAATAAAATCACTTTTAAATCTGGTCATAACAGATTACATTGCATTTGAATAGTTGGTTCTGTCGTCATTTTGCGCTATCATGCAGTGTGACATCATAGAACCAAATTTGCGAACTGCGTTTGTTATTTTTGGTAACTATTGCCATTGCCTAGCAAAGTTTTATGTCAACACAAAATAAAATCATTGCTGATAATGGATGTTATTGTGTTACCATCTTAATAACCTCTCTGAAGATGGCTCATGTGAGCTGAAAGTTTAGAACTAAATTAATAAAAAATTATCCAAATGTTGGAGAATTTTTGTCTTTATTTTCAACTAAAATTAATGCCAAAATACGACGTTTAGAACGGCTCATGATAAAACATAATAGACATTCATTGTCTCTTATATTTAACAATTTATATATATATTATTGTGTGTGTGTGAGATTGATAAAAACCCTGAGGAGTGAGGACACCATAGTGGTGCCTTCACAAAAATTCAAAGTCATCATGAATCTGTTCCATTAAGTGACAAAGTTCTTGATATTAATGTTATTAATGCTCTGTCTTGATATCAAAGCCTTTATGACAAAAAGAGTTGTGAGTTCAATACCTGGCTACAGCAATGGTGAACAAATAACTTAGAGAGTTGAGTTAAAAGGGAGATAACTACATGCATCACATATGGAATGAAAATTATATATCCCAGTGATTGAAATAAAGGGTTTGGTTCAAAATTGAAATCTGAAGAGAGTACAATCGTCGTTAATATGGCAATTAAGGGCAACAGTCCAAACAGTGTAAATAATTTAAATACTCCCTCATCTCAGAAGTATAGACAAATACAAAATCATCTATTTTTGCTTGCCCCATCTCAGGAAATGTCTTTTTATTGTTCACACTATTTGTGCTTTTGAGAAAATTTCTTTGAATTCTTTTATCATTGTCCAACCAAAGGAGAATTTTCACTTAAATTTCAAATTTTTTTTGGGCTTTTTGCTTTCTCAACTATATGTCTAAATGCTAAGTGTCAAAAAATGCCTTCTTTTCCTTGACGTCAAACGCTTTCTCCTCCTTGATAACAAATGCCTTATGGTCCTTATCTAATGATATGAGTTCTGTTTATGCAAAAAAGAGGCTGAAGCTGTGTTTTTACAAGTCTTTCATTGGACAAAATATGCAAAAAATAATTTCCCATAAACTTGAAATGAATCCTTAACAATTTTGACAGTTTTTAACTGCTGAACCTAAAAAGATATATGTAACAATTTTGTTCACAAGCCATGCAGGTTTCTTAAAATACACTTCCCTCAATATATAATGTAATAATAATATATAATCAATATATATATATATATCCTCTCTATTATAATAAAGACTGTTGTGCATTTATTTGTATATATATATATAATTTCCTCCTGTCACACTCATGGAGAGAGAGAGAGAGACAATAGCAAAGCAGCGTCATTCTCTTTACTACCAGTTATTAAACTTTACTACCAGTTATGAAAGCACTTGGCACATGTTTGCTCTTTAACAGTGACTTATTTTATTTTTTGTAAAAATTATGTTGTTGAGTAGTAAGTAATGTATATATCTTCTCTATTATAATAAAAAAAACAAAATTGTATATATATATATATAAGGTAGTATAAAGGATTTTATTAAATGTTATTTTAGGCTTAAATTACAAATTATATTTTTATTTTTTCATTTTTTGCTCTCATTCTATAAAATGAATAAATTTTGTGATATTTGTGTTTATTTGTCTTACTTTCTAGTGTTTTTTAAAACCCCATTTAGAGGTGAATCCATTAGTAATCTAGTTTTACTTATAAAAATAATTATTAAAAGGGGAATACTGTCGATTGGTGATGAGTCAGTAAATTTGTATGATTTTAGTTAAGGAGAGATTTCATTTTTTATTTTTATGTTTTGTCATAGATTCTCCTAAAACAATTTTATATATATATATATATATTATTAATAATATTAACTATAGTAATAACAATACCAATAGTAACCGAACTAACTCTGCCAAAACTAGTACTAATTAAGCTATAATTTAAACTATCTTGTACAACCCACCGAGGATGAACTTGGAGGGAAAAGAAGGGGAAGTAAAAAAAGAAACAAAAGAAGTACATGAACAAAAAGTCAAGTACCTGTAAGGAAGGAAAAACCCAAGACGAAAACCCTAACATTAAAGCGCTCAATACGAAGGTAGAGCAACAAAGACAGAAAATCTAAGCAAGAGCCAACAAACCTACCTAGGTTTCCCCCTATGGCTCGTCAGGGTAAATTGGCTCTTTACCCTGACGAGCCATCAGGTGAAACCTAGGTAGGTTTGTTGGCTCTTGCTTAGATTATCTGTCTTTCTATATATATATATATATATATATATATATATATATATATATATATATATATATGGCGTCTGTATACACTGCTTACATACAAGACGTTAAAATTTCCCTTCTCTGACCCCATGTGCCGATGGCTTAGGGAGTAGAGACTCCGACTGAAACCAAATCGGTCAAGTTTCGATCCCGGCCAGAAGCAAGTGGATATGTCTAGCCACACTGATGAGCTGTGATACAGCGAAATGGGCTTGTATGTGGATGACTAATATATATATGGTATGGGCTTTTGATAATGACGACACTTGAGCTGTTGCCTTGGATATCTCAAAAGCATTTGATAAAGTCTGGCACATAAGTCTTCTGCATTTCATCAGACCAAACTTGTCAATCTGCTCACCTAAAATGGACCAGCACCACTAAACATGATATAATGCTTTCCTTAATGACGGCTGGGTTAGACTGCACACCTCTTAATGCTGGAAAAGCTTTTTTAGCCTTTATTTATTATCTATTTATTATCTATTCACCCCAAACAAACTGATAATGCCGCTAAGATGTAAGGGGCTACAGAGAGTGAAAGAGAACGGAAATAACTTTAGAAGGAACTGTAAGCTTAATCCTAAACAAGAAGCAAGTGATGAACCCCTATTTTTGTTCAAAATACTGTGAGAAGTTTTTCTTTTCAGTATTCTTTGTTGTCATCTTCTTGCATACATATTTGGTCTAGGAAATTAACGCTGAGTGTATGTTGACTAACAACAACATTCAGCATATCTAGTTTAATTTCAGACAGTTAGAAATAATATATCTGCTAATGCACTTTAGTCAAACTAGCTGTGGTCTCAACTTTCTTCACAACTTCCACCTAATATTTTTATATTTTTGGGGTAAATTTTTGTTTTGTTCCCCGAAGGCCTTTACCCCTTCAAATCTTTCAAAAACGTACCTATTTCCATGCAAATGTATATGCTGAACGCAAATCGATAATTGTTTATTGAAGAAACCTACTTTTTTTCATAATATCAGCCAGAAATTTATCGGACTATATCTCACCCCTTCCCACTTTTCTTATATCTGATTCACTGCTGAATGACATGAGGCGTAGGATACTTATTTTGGCTGATTTACTCCCGCTGAACAATTAGTCCACGATTTGTTTGGTTTTGGAACTCATTTTCAGTGTACTAATTGGAAAGAGGAAGTAAAAAGAAAGCGAAAAATCGTAAAACTACGCGTGAATTCCGCCTGCAGTGAATAACATTTTTTAACCATGGTTAGGGGGTGAGATAAACAGCGACAACAAGTTCCATATTTTTCTGCTCGATAAAATGAAAAAAAAAGTAGGTTTCTTCAATAAACAATTACCGATTTGTGTTCAGCATATACATTTGCACGGAATTAAGGATGTTTTGGAAAGATTTGAAGTGGGGTGAAGGCCTTTGGGGAACAAAACAAAAATGAACCATTTTTGGCAACTATATGTCAAGATGCAACCAGACACCAAATACCTTGCATGTCTCCTTTGTCCAAGTGAAGAAACTCTTTTGCACAAACCACGGTGCAAGACAAACAAACAATTAATCTTGCTTCCTGCTATCGTTTTGTACTCTCAGATTTCTTTACCAATTTCTTCAATATTGGTACTGCTTGTTACAAACTTAGATACGTCATCGACATGAGCAAATTAGCAGGCCACAGTATCTTAGATTTGCGTAGGACAATGTTTGTGATAGAAAGGTTCTAGCACAAAGACCTAAAATGGACAATCTTGACAAATGAACCTGGATGAATTCAGAGGAATGCCTTGCTTGGCATGAAATGATTAAAAAAAAAAGTCAAAGAGAAAAAAAGGGAAAAGCAAGAAGAGATTTTATTATAATTTTATTGATTTGATCAATTGGCTGAAAAGGATGAAACATAAAAGGATGAAACATAAAAGGATGAAACATAAAAGGATGAAACATAAAAGTTTTGTCAGCAAGAAGTTAGAAACCCTTTAAAATAACGTCACTTGGAAATTGCTGAGATTTGTCATGTGGTATAGTTTACCTCTCAGGTCAGCCAATGTTCACAAACGAACTGCTTGGAAGCAGATTTCTACAACAACTGACTTTGCCAGCCAACTCACCTCATTTTGACACTTACCATATTCATTCCTTCTACCAAAGAGTGAAACGATTACAAGTCTAGGATCCAAATGTGAAAATACAACTTGAAATTAACTGACTCCAAATCAGTAAATGATGGTCAACCTTATTGAATGACTTGTACTGTTCTTGAATGTGTTGTGCTATTTCAGAATGTCTTGTACTGTTCCAAAATTGATAAGTGTGGTGTCATTGTTAACTTTTTCTATGATCAAGTGGACAAAATGAATTTTATAGTGAACTGTTTCGCCTTTCACAACATAAATCTGTTCACGTCTAATCGGATGAAGGAGAACCTGATTTATTTGTATTTATACTTATACATGTGGATGAACGGTTGGCATAATAGTGACTTAGAATAAGAGAGGGGAAAGCTGAGTTTGAATTCCAGTTGAGTTTGTTATATTCAGTTTTTCCTTGAGAAAAGTATGAATACATTTCTTCCCCTAAGCTATGGGTTAAATAGCACAATAGACTGGGTTTCTACAGCTTTGGTTAGCAGCTATTCTAGAAATGGTGGCCATTTCTGTCAGCAGTAGAATGCACAACTCCCACAAGTAAGAACATCAATCACTATGTGTTTTCCCATGCTGACCTAGGCTGCTGGGAGATGGGTACTTTATCAAGTCATCATCTCCAGAACCCATTCTGTTCGATTTGACCAAAAGCTTGGAGGAAAGAAAGATGAATTCATATCTTTTCCGAGGATATCAGTGTGGAAAGTGAATTAGATGTGCTGAGTTGAATTTCCACTTGATTTTGTTTCATTCACTTCAAACTAAATAGCAGGGCAGGTTGGTAGCAACCAATCTAGGAAAAAGAAAACCCTGAATTCAAAACCAGCCTGAAAGGGTTGGACTGGGCTCTGTTACGAAATCTTGCCTTAGTAATGTCACTGCTTATATGGTAGTAATAAATAGGCCTCTTCTATAAATACTTTCACGGCTTCTGCTCTGGTACCCCCTAGATACTAATTTGCATGAGATACTAGATTAGCAACTAATTTAAATAAAAAGATAACACCAAATTCTGTCAGTACCTCCTGTAATAAAACACTACCGATTGTCAAATCCCTTGCATTAACTGTCAGTCTAAATTGTTTGTAAAAACTTGGAGGTGCAAGAACTTGGTTACTAATGAGAATATATTTGATCCTTGTAGTGAAGAAAATAGTGAATAACTTTGTCAAACCAAGCAACAGCATATTGAGTGTATTCTATGATGGAAAATGTGGTGAAAAGGAAAATTACTTACCAAGAAAAAAGGGCATATATTCTGCATGATCTGCCAAAGGAAAATTAAAGAAAATTGTTAAGTACAAAAAGAGATGTTATAAGTATTAGAGAAGCTATGCTAATGTTCTTTCTTCTCTGTCTGGCATGGCCAAGCAGAAAGTCAGTTGGTGAATAAAAGCCATTGCTTTTGCTTATTAGGAACAAAACTTTTGATCTTGATGAGTGTTATATCCCGGGAGAGGATAAACAGAGAAAGAATAATGCAAGAAATAACTCTTAACACTGAGGATATTTGAATAGAGATTTATTATACCTCAGTACAGTAAACCAAATACACGTACACCAACGAACAGTTAACAAGAATAACAATCAAGAAGGCAAGGTCTCTGTGTAGGACGTATGCATCCGTCTTGAGAAGAAGGCTTCCGTCTAGTGACGTCTAACTCTCGTCTAAGGCCTATGGCTCTTGACTAAAGTTGATGACTCTTGTATAATCACGATCACTCTCGTATAATGACAAAGACTCTTGATCACTCTGTAGTTCATTCTAATCCCAAGTCTTTTATAACCTGGGCCATACCCATTCCTGGGTAGGACAGGATACTTCACTACAACAGTGAGCAGAAGTGCATTTCCACTGTTGCAAGGGGAAAGTTGGATTTCTGATCCTGTTTTCATCACTATGTTGCCTGTTCGCAACAGATTTGTGATTGAACTTAGTGTTGGGACACAGATGTTTTTTCTTTGTTTGTATCTGCTGACCCCATTAGTTGATACCTAATTTCAATTCTTTTAAAAACATTGTCACAATTATTATTCCATGTGTATTTAATGTTCTTTTTGAAGAGATCAACAAAAGATATCAATCGATGAAAAGTTTTTACAGAATTTCTTGTAGAATCCAACCATACCAAGAAATCTCATCAGTTGTTTTTTGCTTGGAGGAATAGGGTAGCTTGTAATAATTTCCATTTTGACTTATTACACGCTTGACATATCCCTGAGTCACTTTATAGCGAACGTAGTTAATCATCGTTTGACCAAATTCAGGTTCACAGTCAAGTTTACCTTTTCAAGGTGAATGAGAAATTCTCTCATTATTTTCAGATATTTCTCCCATGTTTAAATGTTTGTGATTACATCATCAATGTAAACTTCTCAGATCATTAAGAACAGAATGCATCATCCTTTGGAATGTAACTGGAGCATTCTTCATCCTGAAGGGCATTAGTTTGTACTGGTATGAACCATCACGAGTAACAAATACAGATATTTCTTTAGCATCGTCAGTTAAGGGTATTTACCAATAATCTTTCAAAAAAGAAAAAACATTTGCTGACATATTTTGCATTGCCAATATTATCAAAACAATCATCGATTCTGGGAATTGGAAAAATGTCTAAATGAGCCTGAACTGGGAGAATTTACTAACATGAAAATAGACTCTCTTAATAGTGGTGCCTCTATGACTATCAGAGGTTATAACACAAATGCACACACACATGCACACATGCTCACTCACTTTTAAGTTAAAATGATTAAAATTATTTTCAGTTCTGTTTACTTTTAAAATTGATGCCTTAAGAATCAAACTCGGCTATTAAATGTTTGCATTGTCTTTTTCAATTTTTAGCCATGGTCCAAACGTATCTGAAATCAATGGACATGATTTTCATCGTTGCAGGTGAGAATTTGAGTTAATTAGTATCTGTTTGTGCACCTGTGCCAGATTTACATATTGGTTGAGCAGACAACAGTCCAGTGCTTTACAAACATGAGGTGCCTTAATTTCCTGCCTCTTTCCAAATAAAGAATTTTACCACCATATGATTCTGCATGTTCTGTTCTTGCACTTGTTACACTCTGCTATTTATTACCTTGAATAAGCAATGAACCTTTCTGGTTCGATTACAGATATAGACTTGTAATAGCTTGCCTATCCCCTACCCACAAATGGAAGAAAATATATATTAAAGGCAATGTTTAATTTCAGGAGCAGGAAAAGAAAGTAAGAAAAAATATAAAAGGGAAGATAGAGGAGGAGATAGCACTCTAAAATTTTTAATGTCTGCTTCAGTGAAATGGAAAGCCTTATCAATTTTGAATCTTTTCAACTGTGCCCTCTTATATTAAATAATGGTTGACATCATGATTTTTATTGTAATATTTTGTTAAAGTTGTTTAAGCTCAAATATATAATAAGACAGGGATTTTTTTTATAGTTGCGAAACTCACTAGTAGCTTATTCCTTTATAAAATTGATAATTATGATTCATCAGAAAATTCAAATGAGAAAGCTATGAGATTTTAATTTTTAGTAATTATTAATTAATTAATAACTAATAAGAGTTTTAATGATAAAAATCAGAATTGTATCTCAACCAAAATAAATAAATAAACCAAAAACAAAATGGCAGCCATTTCTTGGTAGCTTTGTCAAAATGTCAATCTATTATAGATATAATTTTCTGCTGTTATATTCTTGTTTTTAATCATTTCACCTCAAGCAAGGCAATAAAGCCTGGAAGATTGTAGCAGTTACCATTTCTGTCTATCTGTTTACCTGATTGCTTATCTCTCTTTCTCTCAGTTACTCTCCCTCTCTCTCTCTATATATATATGTATGTATGTGTGATTGTGTGATTGTGTGAATGTGGGTATTTATGTATGAATACTAGTCTTACTTTCTCTTTTATGTGCCGTGCCCCTTCAGGTCATAGGCTTTCATAGGTCCTCCATATCTTCCTGTGCTTTGTAGCTCTTGATATGTCTTGAGTTTTCCTTCTTTCTTGTACAATCCTCTTACTAAAGGCCATGAAGTATGTTACACATTGCTTTCCTGTGTCTCGCTTTTCCTGAATTTGTTCTGTGAGTGTTAGATTTTCCAAGACCTCCTTTCTCATTACGTAACTCCAAAATGTCAGTTGCCTTTTCCTGTTTTCTTTTTGCTTTATTCTCTCTAAAACCTCATAGCTGCTCACATATTCGATTCATGGTATCCTAGGCATCCTTCTGGTAAACCATATTTCTGTTGCTCCAAGATTCTTTTTTGTCTTTGAGGAGATAACTGTTCCTAAAATGTTTTCTGGGATTGTTGTTAGATAGCATTAGAGATATTTACTTTTCATTAACATTATTAAATTGATCCCTGTAGGCATGCTTTTTTGGTATTTAAAAATATCCTAAATGTTGATTCTAGTATTGAAGAAGAAAAAAATTGTGAGAAGAAAGGACAATAAAAGAAAGAGTTTCAAAAAGACAGAAGATTGCCTTTAAATTGCATTTAAATGTTTCAAGATTATAGTTGACAGCAAAGCAAAAAGCTGGAAGAGGTTTCCACAAAAAAGAAGCACAGGAGAGGAAACTATTAGAATTGAAGTTTGCCTTACACTTAGCAATTTCAACTGTCTGTAAAAGAATGAGCTTTAACTTCCACCACATATATATATATATATATATATAAATTTCGACACCTCCACTAACATACTTCAATGCCTATAATCAACGGGAGAGATCATAGTTATTATACTTACCCCCTACACCCATAGTAGTAGCAGTTCCCAGACCAATCCCCTCATGCTACTATACTCTCATTTGACTAAAAACCCACTACCACTATTCCTTCCTGGCCTGTGGCCATGTGCGACGCAAAAAAAAAGACCTGTTTAATTTTCTCTGTATAACTCCACTCTGTTAATAATTTAAATGTTCTATGTTCACTGTATATTAAATGTTCATCCTTTGATAATGGCTTATGTAAGCCGAAAGCTCAGACCTGATAAAAAAATCAACAATTATTGCAATTTCTTGTTGTTTTTTCATGACAACACTATCAAGCTAATCAGATCATATGAAAGGATCCTGCACAAAATAAATAGACAGAACTTGTCTATATTATTCAATGAAACCTGTATTAATGAAAAAATGCTGCCAAAATACACACACAATATATATATATATATATATATATATAACATAATACACTTGGTATACAATCCAGGTAAATTCTGATAGAGACAAACTCAAGAGAACTCAATGTTAAATATTCATTTATTTAATTTAACAGAGTAATATAATTTATAAAAGATTTTAGTTTATTACAATGGGTAATACATATTTCATCACGTCCTGATGTTATTAATTGCGAACTTGTCAGACCTAAATGGTACAACAGTTGATAAATTTTTGTTTTGTTCCCCGAAGGCCTTTACCCCGTCAAATCTTTCCTAAACTTCTTTAATTATGTACAAATGTATATGCTGAAATCAAATTGATAATTGTTTATTGAAGAAACCTACCATTTTTCCTGTTTTCGACCACAAAAAAGTTGGACTATATATCACCCCCTTACTACCGTTTTCATATCTGATTCACCGCTGAATGACTTGAGGCGTAGGATACTTATTATGGCCTGTGTACTTCTTTTGAGTGATTAGTCCGCAATTTGTTTGGGTTCAGAACTCAATTTCTGTGCAGGAATTTCAAAAAGGAAGGCAAATTGGTCGAAAAATCGCTAATCTACACATGAAGTCATTCAGCAGTGAATAACATATTTTGAACCATGGTTACGGGGGTGAGATAAACAGCGAAAAGAAGTTCGATATTTTTCTGGTTGTAAAATTTTAAAAAGTTAGGTTTCGATTTGAGTTCAACATTTACTTTTTCATGGAAATAAGGATGTTTTCAAAAGATTTGAAGGGGTAAAGACCTTCGGGGGAACAAAACCAAAATTTACCCAACAGTTCTCAAAATATCCCCCCTCCCAAAAAAAACAAATTTTGTTTCTTTTATTTAATTTTACATAGATGCTCACATGTTCATATTAGAATAGTCATTTGTAACGGTTATTTAAGAAAATTTATCTCGAAAAAGAACCCCAAAGAAAGAGGAAAGCAAGGATAAAGAAAAGATAGATGATTGATTAATGTAAAGAAGAGAAAAATGGGAAAAAAGAAAAAAAGAAAGAAGAAAAAAGGGGAAACAGAAAAAAATGAATAGAAAGCAAGAAGAAAAAGAAAAAGAAAGGACAAAGAGATACGATAAAAGGAAATCCAGTATCACGAGAAATAAATGTTGACACAATTTCGTTTCAAATCACCTAACTGTTCTCTTAGAAAAACATGGAAAAATTTAACTATGAAATTTAATTTAAAATATACTGGGATATATTTACCGTACAAAAAATTGTACATCATAATTTTAATACAATTTGAACAAATAACCATTCTTACCATTATTTTAAAAATTAATGCTAATTTAAAAAATATTGTTAAAATAATTAAAAATACTAAAATTAAAAAAATATAAATATAGAAACAGGAAAAATTTGATAAGCCTAACAGAAGCGTGGGGGGGGGAATACACAAAAAGAAGGTAAAGAATAAAGAAGAAATCATGATAGACCGGATAATAAAAAAAATTTAAAAAAAACGCTAAATCGAAACCGACGTATGTAATTCATTCTTAGAAACGTGACAAAGGATTTTTACCCTTAAATTAATTTTAAAATTAATTTAAGGATAAAAATCCCTTGTCATGTTTCAGTATATAAAATTAAATAAAAGAAAAGAATTTTTTTTTGAGGACCAACTGTTGTACCATTTGGGTCTGACAAGCCACGATAATAACATCAGAACACGGTGAAATATGTACTACCCATTGTAATAATCTAAAATCTATTATAAATTATATATATATATATATATATATATATATATATATATATATATAATTAGTTAGTATTTGGTCATAATTAAATTAAAGCAGTACACAGTTTTATTAAAAAGTGTTCAATACAATTATATTGTAAAACTTCTTCACAAGCTTCTTAAATGTATTAAATGGTATCTCCTGCTAAGCAGCTTGTATTTGTTCCCAAAGTGTGTCTTGCAAAGTAACATTAGATTTATCAATTCGAGAGGGGGGAATAAGAAAAAAGTCAGTCATATCCAAGGATAAAAGAATAATGAGTAGACTCAAAATAACTTGTTTAATAGAAAAAAGAAAAATTCAATATAACTTCTTTTTAATACATTTCTTTTACACCTAGTTTTAAGTAATCAATATTTATTAGCAAATTACTTGGCTTTTCACAATGTATTTGTATTTAAGTGAGGTTTTTAGGAAAATCTTCCCTGTCCTAATACTTTTGCACACTACCGGTAGCGTGCAGAAGTGTTAGTTACTTAGATTTTGGTCATAATAAGATTAGACCAGTATACATTTGTATTAAAAAGTGTTCAATACACTTATATTGTAAAAATTTAGAATATTTTTCATTTGTTTACAAATGGAATATATATATATATATATATATATATATATATATAACTATAAAAGTCAACAGCTGTGTAGCTTTTTGCTGGGGACAGGGTCTGTATTAGAGGCAGAATTTTCTACCTTCATATGGCCATTAGGGTTATGGGTTATGATGCTATTCTGACACTTCATTTCTATATCATAAATTGATGAACTATTGTTCAAAAGTATTGAAAAAGACACTAATTTGTTTCAAAGGTCATAAGGGTAAAATACCTAAATATTTCAAGATCTTTATTTTTCAATTTGCTAATAATGCAATTTGAAAGTCCTGGCATATTTTAATGCATTTAACAGTTGAAAGTTATAACATAACACACATCTTTACAAATAGATGAAAATTACAAACCTGTAAAAAGCTTTATTTTTCAATTTGCTAATGATGTAACTGGATTGTACTCATGTATTTCTTAATGCATTTAACAACTTACATCTCTAACATAACAGATTATTCTCCTTCTTCTATTTGCCCTGTCTCTTCAGGATGTAGGCGATCATAGCTTTCCAAGTCCTCTATCCCTGGTGGCTCTTAGCATGCCTTCTCCTGTTACACCCTGCAACTCTTGTTCCATCATCCACCTGATTAGGTCCTTCAAATATGTTATCCGTTTCTTTCCCCTGTCTGTTTTTCCCTCTACCTGGCCTATTAGTATCAGGTTCTCCAAGTCCTCCTTCCTCATTGCATGTCCCAGGAACTTCAGCTGTCTCTTCCTGATGCTTAGTATTAATTTCCTTTTCGTTTCCATCATTTCTAAGATCTCATCATTGCTCACATGCTCAATCCATGATATTCGCAGCATCCTTCTGTAGAACCACATTTCTGTTGCTTCAAGTTTTTCCTTCGTCTTCAAAGATATTGTCCAACATTCACTTCCCTATTGAAGAACTGACATCACATAGCAATCCAGTACTCTCTTCTTTGTTTTTAGCGAAATTATCCTGTTTTTTAATATTTTATTCAACTTCTGGAATGCTTCCTTCACCATGCCAATTCGCCTTCGAATTTCTGTGTCGCACTTTCCGTCTTCTGTTATAACACTTCCCAGGTATTTAAATGCACCTGCTTGATTGTAGTATCCCAGACGTGTATTTGGCATTTTGGGCTGCCCTTTTTTTTACTGATAACCATGCATTTGGTTTTCTTGCAGTTTATTTGTATCCCAGATAAATAACCAAAAACAAGTTCCTAGAAGGTTTCAGAATGTTGTAGTACTAATATACTTATATATGATTTCATAAATTTTGTGTTGGGTAGGGGGTGACATTTTTACGAAAATAAACTTAAACCATTTTTCAATATTTTTGAACAAAAGTTGATCAAATTATGATACAGGAAATCAATTATTTTACAAAAAGTCATAACCCTAGTTCCTATAGTATTGATTTTTATTTTATAATCATATTGCCCGAAGCAAGGTGTTTTACTGCCACTGTTTTGCAGAGAGGGTTACATAGGAAGAAAGTTATAAGAAAGAGTGACAGGTTATAAAGGGTGTTAGGAAGTCGGTAAGAGAAGGATGAGAATACTGATTAGAGTGGAGTGGACAGAGAAAGGAGCATGAGAGAGAGAGAGAGAGAGAGAGAGAGAGAGAGAGAGAGAGAGCTCTTAAATCTAGAATATAAATATATAGAAATTTACATTGCCACAAAGTGAGGGATCAGTTTATATATTGATTATAATCGAGAATTGACCCCCCCCACTTTATACCCACATCATGATTTATTTTTTTATTTTATAATCATATTGCAAGGCATTTTACTGCCACTGTTTTGCAGAGGGTTACACAGAAAGTTATGAGAAAGAGTAACAGGTTATAGGGGATGTCAGGAATTGGGTAAGAGAAGGATGAAAATACTGATGAGAGTGGAGTGGATGAAGAGAGGATGCAGGTTAGTGAGATAGGAAATGACAATTGACTTTACATTTAAATTCTTGGAGATTGTAGCTGTCGGGGAAGCAAGTAAATGGAAGGGAAGTCCACAGGTGGGAAGTCTGAAAAAAGAAGCTGCTGGAGTAGAATTTGCATTTACATTTTATTGGTTTCACAGTAAAAGGGTGGAACCTAGTTGCTAATCTTATTTATTTTTTATCTGTGCACACATAATTTCCTGCCTCTCAGTATAAGCATAAAATTTACATGCCTGTACAATTATAATTTTGTATGTCTATGCACCCATAAATTTGCATGTTTGGGCACCTATAAATTTTGCATGTCTTGTTGCTTTTTATCCCAACAATCTGTGTCAATACTCTCTTCATTATTGATATTATTTTATTAGTATGGGATTGTTTTATTATTTTATTATTTTATATTATTATTTCATTATTTATTTCTTTTATTATTCTTATTATTTATAAAAAAATTATAATTTATATAATTTATTTTATTTGATTATCTGATATAATATTCTACATATATTATATTCAATCTTATCTTATTATTTAATATTATATTCTAAATTATATAATACTTGTATATATTATTTACATACATATTCTATATTATCTTATATTATTATTTAATATTATAGTAAATTATATTATACTTGTATATATTCTTTATATATATATTCTATATTATCTTATATTATTTCTTAAAATTATATATTAAATTATATATTTGTATATATTATTTATATATATATTCTATATTATCTTATCAATATTATATATTACATTATATTATAGTATACTTGCATATATTATTGACATATATATTCTATTATATTTTTATTATTTAATATTATACGAAATTATATTATACTTGTATATCTTATATATATTCTATATTATATTATTATTATTCAATATTATATTAAATTATATTATACTTGTATATATTATATATATATTCAATATTATCTCATATTATTATTTAATATTATATGTTATACTTGTATATATTATTTATATATTTATTTATATTCTATATTATCTTATATTATTATTTAATATTCTATATTAAATTATATTATCTTATACTTGTATATATTATTTATATATATATTCTGTATTATCATATTATTATTTAATATTATATTAAATAATATTATAATATATTTGTATATATTATTTATATATATATTCTGTATTATCATATTATTATTTAATATTATATTAAATAATATTATAATATATTTGTATATATCATTTATATATATATTCTATATTATCTTATATTATTTTTAATACTATTTAATTATATTATATACTTGTATATATTATATATATGTTCCAAATTATCTTATTATTTAATATTATATATTAAATTATATTATAGTAAAATTGTATATATTATTTATATGTACATTCTATATTATTTTATATCATTATTTAATATTATATTATACTTGTATATGTTATTTATATATATATTCTATATTATCTTATATTATGATATAATATTATATGTTAAATTATATTATACTTTTACATATCATTTACATATATATTATATAATATCTTATATGATCAGTTAATATTATATATTGTATTATATATTATTATACTTGTATATATCATTTACATATATATTCTATATTATCATATTTAATATTATATATTAAATTATATTATACTTGCATATATTATTTATAAATATATTCTGTATCATCTTATATTTTTATTTAATATTATATATTACATTATATTATATTATACTTGTATATATTATATATATATATTCTATATTTTCTTATATTATTTAATATTATATATTAAATTATTTTATATTTTACTTGTATATATTTTTTACATATATATTCGATATTATCTTATATTACTATTTAATATTATATTAAATTATATTAAATTATACTTGTATGTATGTTCCATATATATATTCAATATTATCTTAGATTTTTATTTAATTTGATATATTAAATTATATTATATTTACTTGTATATATTATTTACATAGATATTGTCTTATATTTTTATTTAATTTTATATATTAAATTATATTATATCATACTTGTATATATTATTTATATATATATGTTCTATATTATCTTAAAATATTTTTTAATATTATATTAAATTTTCTTATATTATACTTGTATATGTTATTTATATATATATTCTATATTATCTTATATAATTTATAATTCATAAAATTTTTGTTATTTTATTAATTTTATTTTATTTATTTAATTTATTCATGTCATTATTCATTTTATTAGTTCATTATTTGATCCCAATATTCTGTGTCAATATTCTCTTCATTATTACATTATTTTATTAGTATTAGGTTGTTCAGAAAATAATATCCAAATTTCTGATCAAATTTTACTCCTATATTAATGTTTTCAAACAGTTTTATAATAAAAAATATGAACTCTTAAGGTTTATATATTTCTTCCAATGAGTTACAGGATCATTTATGAGTTTATGATAAAACCGTATTGGTTCTTCTGGCAAAAAAGCCTTGGATGCATTTTCTGCATCTTCTTTGAAATAAAATCTCTTTTTGCTTAAAAATCTATCAAGATGCTTGGAAAAGTGGTGTTCAGGGGAATATGGTGCACGTAGCAAAGTCTCGTATGCCAAGTCAATGAGCTTCTGCAGGGTCATCCTGGTAATTTGTGGCTGAGAGGTTGTCATGCGGCAGGATTGGACCTCACCAATTATCCAGTTCCAGCCGCACTTTGCTTAACTGATTGTGCATTTCAGTTGTCATGCAGCAGGATTGGACCTCACCAATTACCCAGTTCCAGTCGCACGTTGATTAACTGAATGTGCATTTCAGTTGTCATGCAGCAAGATTGGACCTCACCAATTAACCAGTTCCAGTCGCACTTTGCTTAACTGATTGTGCATTTCAGTTGTCATGCAGCAGGATTGGACCTCACCAATTACCCAGTTCCAGTCGCACTTTGCTTAACTGATTGTGCATTTCAGTTGTCATGCAGCAGGATTTGACCTCACCAATTACCCAGTTCCAGTCGCACTTTGCTTAACTGATTGTGCATTTCAGTTGTCATGCAGCAAGATTGGACCTCACCAATTACCCAGTTCCAGTCACACTTTGCTTAACTGATTGTGCATTTCAGTTGTCATGCAGCAAGATTGGACCTCACCAATTACCCAGTTCCAGTCACACTTTGCTTAACTGATTGTGCATTTCAGTTGTCATGCAGCAAGATTGGACCTCACCAATTACCCAGTTCCAGTCGCACTTTGCTTAACTGAATGTGCATTTCAGTTGTCATGCAGCAGGATTTGACCTCACCAATTACCCAGTTCCAGTCGCACTTTGCTTAACTGATTGTGCATTTCAGTTGTCATGCAGCAGGATTTGACCTCACCAATTACCCAGTTCCAGTCGCACTTTGCTTAACTGAATGTGCATTTCAGTTGTCATGCAGCAAGATTAGACCTCACCAATTACCCAGTTCCAGTCACACTTTGCTAACTGATTGTGCATTTCAATTGTCATGCAGCAAGATTAGACCTCACCAATTACCCAGTTCCAGTCGCACTTTGCTTAACTGATTGTGCATTTCAATTGTCATGCAGCAGGATTGGACCTCACCAATTACCCAGTTCCAGTCGCACGTTGATTAACTGAATGTGCATTTCAGTTGTCATGCAGCAGGATTGGACCTCACCAATTACCCAGTTCCAGTCGCACTTTGCTTAACTGAATGTGCATTTCAGTTGTCATGCAGCAAGATTAGACCTCACCAATTACCCAGTTCCAGTCACACTTTGCTAACTGATTGTGCATTTCAATTGTCATGCAGCAAGATTAGACCTCACCAATTACCCAGTTCCAGTCCCACTTTGCTTAACTGATTGTGCATTTCAATTGTCATGCAGCAGGATTGGACTCACCAATTACCCAGTTCCAGTCGCACGTTGATTAACTGAATGTGCATTTCAGTTGTCATGCAGCAGGATTTGACCTCACCAATTACCCAGTTCCAGTCGCACTTTGCTTAACTGATTGCATTTCAGTTGTCATGCAGCAGGATTTGACCTCACCAATTACATCAGTTCCAGTCGCATTTTGCTTAACTGAATGTGCATTTCAGTTGTCATGCAGCAAGATTAGACCTCACCAATTACCCAGTTCCAGTCACACTTGGTTAACTGATTGTGCATTTCAATTGGTTACCAGCAAGATTAGACCTCACCAATTACCCAGTTCCAGTCGCACTTTGCTTAACTGAATGTACCAGTTGTCATGCAGCAGGATTGACGTCATCAATTACCCAGTTCCTGTCACACTTTGCTTAACTGATTGTGCATTTCAATTGTCATGCAGCAGGATTGGACGTCATCAATTACCCAGTTCCAGTCGCACTTTGCTTAACTGATTGTGCATTTCAGTTGTCATGCAGCAGGATTGACGTCATCAATTACCCAGTTCCAGTCGCACTTTGCTTAACTGATTGTGCATTTCAGTTGTCATGCAGCAGGATTGACGTCATCAATTACCCAGTTCCTGTCACACTTTGCTTAACTGATTGTGCATTTCCTAATTGTCATGCAGCAGGATTGACGTCATCAATTACCCAGTTCCAGTCGCACTTTGCTTAACTGATTGTGCATTTCAGTTGTCATGCAGCAGGATTGGACGTCATCAATTACCCAGTTCCTGTCACACTTGCTTAACTGATTGTGTATTTCAATTGTCATGCAGCAGGATTGGGACGTCATCAATTACTCAGTTCCAGTCGCATTCTTTGCTTAACTGATTGTGCATTTCAGTTGTCATGCAGCAGGATTGACCACCAATTCCCTGTTCCAGTCGCACTTTTCTTAACTGAATGTGCATTTCAGTTGTCATGCAGTGTGATTGGGTCCTCACTAATTCCCCAGTTCCAGGCCGCATTTTCATCTGAATGTGCATTTCAGCTGTCATGCAGCAGGATTGGACCTCACCAATTACCCAGTTTCAATCACCCACTTTTCTTAACTGATTGGGCATTTCAATTGTCATGCAGCAGGATTGGACCACCAATTACCCAGTTCCAGTCGTGACTTTGATTAACTGAATGTGCATTTCAGTTGTCATGCAGCAAGATTCAACCTCACTAATTACCCAGTTCAGAAATACAATTTTCGTTTAACTGATTGTGCATCTCAGTTGTCATGCAGCAGGATTGGACGTCATCAATTACCCAATTCCAGTCGCACTTTGCTTAACTGATTGTGCATTTCAGTTGTCATAATCCAGCCATTGAACCTAACTTTAAGGATTGTCATAAACAACCGATTTCTCATCACAAGTTGACATTTGATAAAAAATTAAATTCAAATTCTACAGAAACAGCATTGAAAACACTTCAAAACATCAAACTATTTGACTTTCACTTAATTCATTTATCAAGTTTTACACTTAGCCAATTTTTTTGAGAATTGCTCAGTATTATTGAAATGCTGACACACATTACACCGTGTAACACGATCTTTGTCATCGGTTAGCATTTCTGATTTGCTTATTCTTAGAAAGTATAAAAAAATGGCTTATATTAGATTGTTACAAAAATAATGGCTGATTTCAGAAACATAATTTTCTTCTTGTAAAATTGATTGTAGAAATGTTGAAATTCGTCAAAATATGAGCCTTGTGCATCTATGCACCTCTGCCATTGATTGAATGATTCCCTGTTGATAAAAAAAAGTTATTGCAACAAAATCTTTGAAAGCTGATTCCACCTCTGGTTTGGACCTAAGAGTTTTACCATTTAAAAATGTGCTTAAAAAAATGATAATCAGTGGATGAAAGATCAGAAGAATATGGATGATGGAGTAAACACTTGTATCCCAAGTCTGTGAGTTTTTGTAACATCATTCTCACAATATGTGGGTCTCATTTTTTGTAGGCATGCATGCATTTCAGCAAGTTGATTGCAGTAAAGCTCTGTATTAATACTTTGGTTGGCTTCCAAAAAGCTGTAATAGATATCATCGATTGCAGACCACCAAAAAGTCACCATAATCTTTTGCTGATGCAACTTTGGCTTTGGGAAATGTTTAGGGGACTCATCACCATCAAGTCATTAACCTGATTGTTTATTGTTATCATTAAAGATCCACTTTTCATCAGAAGTGACTATTTAGTCACAAAAAGGATAATTGGTGTTATGTAGAAAGAGCATCAAGCACACTTCAAAACGATTAAATTTTTGATTTTCATTAAGATTATGAGGAACTCGTTTACTGAGATCTTTCACCATGCTAGGACTCTGAAAATGGCATGAGACTTGCAATGCTGATACCAGGCATCTGAAAGATTTCTTTGTCAAAGTGACATGGGTTTTATGCAACAACTGCTTGCAATTGTCGTTGTCAAGACCACATAACCATTCTCTACCTTCTTCATCTTCAAGACTCTTATCAACAGTATAGAATTTCTGGAACCGTTTTCATACTGCCTGATCACATGTGGACCCATCTCCCCATGCTCTTTTGATATTGGCAGAAGTTTGGGAGTCCCTGTGCCCAAGTTTGGATTCATGTAAGAAAAGTAAACGAAGATCATGTTTTGTCATGTTCATAATTAAGGACTTCTATGCTTCAAGAATATTTCCGTCTGAAAATAACTTAAAAATTATTAAAGAGCACACATCAATTATTATGTATACCAAAATTCACCTAATATATACCGTGAATACTATGTTAAAATGGCTTTTCAAGATACAACACTTTGAGTGGCTATCTTTTTTGTAACAATTTAATATTTCCTTTAAATTTTGCATTTGTGACATCGATTTAAGTTGTCATGATCCGACCATTGAACTGCTTGTAAACATTGTCATAAACACTCCATTTCTCATCATGAGTCAATATTTGATCAAGAAATTTAACAGATGCAGTATCAAACACACAGCAAAACATTCAACTCCTTGACATTCACTGAGTTTATATGGCATCCATTTATTCTGTTTCTCCATCTACCCAATTTTCTGGAGATGGTCTGATATTGTTGAAATACTGACACTCATTATCTGAAATATTTCTCAGACAATTTGACATGAGTTTGGTTTAAAAAGTGTTTCCAAATGTTGATTGCTAATTGCAGATGAACGTCCTCTACCACCTTGACCTCCAAGGTTCATATCTGTAGAACTTCAGAAACCAGTGCCATACTGTCCAAACACAATTGGTTCCTTCACTTCCAGGCTGTGTTAATATTAGCAGCAGTTTAAGAAGCATTATAACAAAGCTAATTTTATTCCATCTTATTGTTGCTTTTTGTCCCAACACTCTGGCTCTATACACTCTTCATTATTACTATTATTTTTATTATTAGTTTTATTCCATCTTATTATTGTTGCTTTTTATCCCAACACTCTGGCTCTATACACTCTTCATTATTACTATTATTTTATTATTACTTTTATTTAATCTTATTATTGTTGCTTTTTGTCCCAACACTCTGGCTCTATACACTCTTCATTATTACTATTATTTTATTATTAGTTTTATTTAATCTTATTATTGTTGGTTTTTGTCCCAAAACTCTGGCTCTATACACTCTTCATTGTTACTATTATTTTTATTATTAGTTTTATTCCATCTTATTATTGTTGCTTTTTATCCCAACACTCTGGCTCTATACACTCTTCATTATTACTATTATTTTATTATTAGTTTTATTTAATCTTATTATTGTTGCTTTTTGTCCCAACACTCTGGCTCTATACACTCTTCATTATTACAATTATTTTTATTATTAGTTTTATTCCCTCTTATTATTGTTGCTTTTTATCCCAACACTCTGGCTCTATACACTCTTCATTATTACTATTATTTTATTATTAGTTTTATTTAATCTTATTGTTGCTTTTTGTCCCAACACTCTGGCTCTATACACTCTTCATTATTACTATTATTTTTATTATTAGGTTTATTCCATCTTATTATTGTTGCTTTTTATCCCAACACTCTGGCTCTATACACTCTTCATTATTACTATTATTTTATTATTAGTTTTATTTAATCTTATTATTGTTGCTTTTTGTCCCAACACTCTGGCTCTATACACTCTTCATTATTACTATTATTTTATTATTAGTTTTATTTAATCTTATTATTGTTGCTTTTTGTCCCAACACTCTGGCTCTATACACTCTTCATTATTACTATTATTTTTATTATTAGTTTTATTTAATCTTATTATTGTTGCTTTTTATTCCAACACTCTGGCTCTATACACTCTTCATTATTACAATTATTTTTATCATTAGTTTTATTCCATCTTATTATTGTTGCTTTTTATCCCAACACTCTGGCTCTATACACTCTTCATTATTACTATTATTTTATTACTAATTTTATTCCATCTTATTATTGCTGCTTTTTATCCAAACACTCTGGCTGTATATACTCATTATTATTAGTATTATTTTACTACATATTTAATGAAATATTTCCTGTTAAATCTTAATTCATAACTTACCTTTTTTTTATGGATGTCACCTTAACCAATCTAGCCATGAAATCCGAAGTGATTAAAAATAGCTGAAATTTGCTGTCATTCTGACAATCCATTTTGATTAAATATAGAAACATTTTGAATAAATCATTTTTTCCTATATTTGCAGGAATAACCTTTTTGACAGCTTCTCTTAGCGGAATGTTAATGACCATCATTCCATCACCACCAATCAGAAAGCAAGAGAATGATGACTTGAAGCTTGACACTCTTATTGTCACTGAAAAAATACTTATTATTTCGGATGATGCTGAAGCTCTACCTTCAAATACCAAAAGGCATTCACCAGAAGAAGCAAATCCAATGCTTGTTTGAAATAATTTGAGTATATATAAATTTGATGCAACAAATCCCAATATCATCCTTTGTATTATGTTAGGGAAATTTGAGAAGTGTCTTCTGATTTTATTCAGCATTTTATTGCCATTGAAATTAGTTAATTGTTTTATAGTTCTATGTTTTATTTAAAAATGAAGAAAATGACTTTGGCTTAAAATCTAATATTGGTCAATTTTTGCCTTTTCTGGCAAAAAACAGAAAATAATAATTTTTAACAAAATAGCTATTAGTGAGAAGAAATGGATTCTGAGAATTCAAAGTGAAGAATATCATCCAAGAAAGCCTTCAACATACAAATCTAAATGGAATCTATTAGAAAATGGATTTATTAGAAGAATCCAAAATGTAGAATATTATGGTTAGTTCCAGAAGAACCTTCAACATCTCAATCCAAATGGAATCTGTTTAAGACAAAAGATTGTTACTGACAATGGAAAGTGGATTTATTAGAAAAACCCGAAATGAAGAATAGCATGGCTAAATCTAGAAGAGCCTTCAACATATCAATATATACAGATTCTATTTGGTTGGCAGTGGTTGGGGGGGGGGGTCTCACTGTCAATTCTGGGTCAATAACTTTTAAATATTATTATTAATTAAGTAATATTAATTGCTACTATTAATATTATTTAATTATTAATATTATTAATAATATTAATTATTTAATTATTATTATTAATATTATTTAATTATCATTATTAATATTATTAATAATATTAATTATTTAATTATTAATATTATTAATAGTAATATTAATTACTATTATTAAATGGAGTAGATAGACTGAACTATTGCCCGGTTCACACTCCGCCCACGTCTATTGAAGAGGTGAAGAGGCTCATCCCTTGTTCTCTGTTTAGGATGTGGTTTCCGGCTTCCTCTTTTCCAATCTTTTTCCTTTTTGTTTTATTTATTTATTTTTTTTTCAATTGGTGTAGATAGACTAAACTATCGCCCTGTTCACACTCCACTCACAGCTATTGAATAGGTGAAGAGGCTCATCCCTTGTTCCCTGTTTAGGATGTGGTTTCCGGCTTACTCTTTTCCAATCTTTTCATTTTTACGTAGCCCCCTGCACATCAGTGGTGTTACCGCCTTGCTCGGAGTGATATGATTAAAAAAAAAAAAATTACTTTTTTTTTATTTAATTCTGTTATTAATTTTTGTCTTAATTTCTGTCTGAAAAATGACTTACATTCTGTTATTAACTGGGACAGAGAATGGCTCGTTAATTTTAATGAAACTGAACTGTCTGGGAGAAGCTTTTCTACTGACCATCAGCAGGGTTGATGCTAACCTTCAGGAGAATGACTCACTGCATCTTCTTGAGCTAATATTATATTACAATATAATATTATATTACAATATAATATTATATTACAATATAATGTTATATATTAATATAAAATGTATATTATTATAATATAATATATATAGTTATATTATATTATAATATAATATTATTATATAATATAATATAATATATTAATATTATATTAATATATAAAATTATATATTATATATATATAATATATATTAATATTATATTAATATATAAAATTATATATTATAAATATATTATATAATATTATTAATAATATAATATTATATTACAATATAATACAATATATTAATATTATATTAATATATAAAATTATATATTACATAATATAATAATATATTAATATTATATTAATATATAAAATTATATAATATAATATAATACAATATATTAATATTATTATATTATAATATAATATTATATTATAATATAATAATATATTAATATTATATTAATATATAAATATATATTATAATAATATAATATAATATTAATATTATATTAATATATAAAATTATATATTACAATATAATACAATATATTAATATTATATTACAATATAATATTATATTATATAATATAATAATAATATATTAATATTATATTAATATATAAAATTATATATTATTATTATAATATAATATATTAATATTATATTAATATATAAAATTATATTATAATATAATACAATATATTAATATTATATTACAATATAATATAAAATATAATATAATACAATATATTAATATTATATTAATATATAAAATTATATATTACAATATAATATAATATATTAATATATTAATATTAATAAAATATATATTACAATATAATACAATATATTAATATTATAATATAATATAATATTATATTACAATATAATACAATAATATATTAATATTATATTAATATATAAAATTATATATTACAATATAATATAATATATTAATATTATATTAATATATAAAATTATATATTATAATATAATACAATATATTAATATTATATTAATATAGAAATTATATATTACAATATAATACAATATATTAATATTATATTAATATATAATATACCACATAATATTATCTGCTGACATGAAGTGGAAAAATTATATTGAATCAATTTCTAGGTCTACTGTCAGGAAAGTTGGTTTTCTTATGTTAATCTAGACATTTTTCCTTGCCTGAATCTATTTTGCATATCTATAAGTTTACCATTCCTCCATGCATATATTAATGCCACCAAATACGATCTGGTGCACCTACACTCTATTTGAAGAGATTTAATAAAACCCAAAGAAGAATCTACAGTGTTAGGTATACTGACTTGGTATTTCAGTCACTTTCTCACAGCTGTTATGTAGCTTCCCTCTGCCTTTTCTCTAAATACTTTCATGATAATTGTTCTGATGAACTTTCCTCTATGGTACCGAGACTTCATGAATTTAAGCACAGTACTAGATTGGTGGCACGTCTCATCATTTTACACTTGAAATGGATAGATGTAACCTTCCCTTAGAATACTTTCATGATAATTGTTCTGATGAACTTTGAACATGTTACCTAGACTTTGAGAATTTACATGCATATACTAGATTGGCAGCTAGGTCCCATCATTTCACTGTTGAATTGGCTAGATGCAACTGTAAGTTATTTAGAAACAGTCGGCTTTTTCACACCTTTTGACCATGGAACTTTCTTCTGGCTTTTTGGTTTCCAGTCAATTTTAATCTTCAAACGTTTAGATACAATGTCAGTCGTTCGTTCATTTCTGTTTTCTTAACTTCCGTTCTTTTATTGTCCTAATGCAATGATAATGTTTTCATTTTTATTCTATTCATTCACACCCAGTAATCGCCTGCATTTTAGAGGATTTTTTGCTTTGCATGGGGTGAAATGATTACAAAACACACTCAGTGTCACTACACTGTTCATCATTACTGTTATTTTAGTAGTTTCATTCCATCTTATTGTTGTTTTTTTTATCCCAACACTCTGGCTCTATACACTCTTCATTATCCCTTTTATCTTATTACTAGTTTATTCTATTTTATTATTGTTGCTTTTTATCCCAACACTCTGGCTCTATACACTCTTCATTATCCCTTTTATCTTCTTACTAGTTCTATTCCATTTTATTATTGTTGCTTTTTATCCCAACACTCTGGCTCTATACACTCTTCATTATCCCTTTTATCTTATTACTAGTTTTATTCTATTTTATTATTGTTGCTTTTTATCCCAACACTCTGGCTCTATACGCTCTTCATTATTCCTTTTATCTTCTTACTAGTTTTATTCTATTTTATTATTGTTGCTTTTTATCCCAACACTCTGGCTCTATACACTCTTCATTATCCCTTTTATCTTCTTACTAGTTTTATTCCACTTTATTATTGTTGCTTTTTATCCCAACACTCTGGCTCTATACACTCTTCATTATCCCTTTTATCTTCTTACTAGTTTTATTCCATTTTATTATTGTTGCTTTTTATCCCAACACTCTGGCTCTATACACTCTTCATTATCCCTTTTATCTTATTACTAGTTTATTCTATTTTATTATTGTTGCTTTTTATCCCAACACTCTGGCTCTATACACTCTTCATTATCCCTTTTATCTTCTTACTAGTTCTATTCCATTTTATTACGGTTATTTTTTATCCCAACACTCTGGCTCTATACACTCTTCATTATCCCTTTTATCTTACACAGTTTTATCTCTATTTATTATTGTTGCTTTTTATCCCAAATACTGACTCTGGCTCTATACTCTCTTCAGCTATTCCTTCTTTTATCTCTTACTAGTTTTATTCTATTTTATTATTGTTGTTTTTATCCCAACACTCTTATTTTATACACTCTTTCTTCATTATCCCTTTATCTATTACTAGTTTTATTCTATTTTACATGTTTGCTTTTATCCTAACACTGGACTATACACTCTTCATTATCCCTTTTATCTTTACTAGTTTTATTCTATTTTATTATTGTTGCTTTTTATCCCAACACTCTGGCTCTATATACACTTTTCATTATCCTTTTATCTTTATTACTAGTTTTATTCATTTATTATTAGTTGCTTTTATCCCAACACTTGACTCTATACACTCTTCATTATCCCTTTTATCTTCTTACTAGTTTTAATTCTTATTTATTATTGTTGCTTTTTATCCCAACACTCTGGCTCTATACACTCTTCATTATCCCTTTTATCTTATTACTAGTTTTATTCCATTTTATTATTGTTGCTTTTTATCCCAACACTTGGCTCTATATACACCTCTTCATTATCCTTTTTTATCTTCTTACTAGTTTTATTCCATTTTATTATTGTTGTTTTTTATCCCAACACTCTGGCTCTATACACTTTTCATTAATTTTATCTTCTTTACTAGTTTTATTCTACTTTTTATTATTGTTGCTTTTTATCCCAACACTTGGCTCATGTACACTCTTCATTATCCCTTTTATCTTATTACTAGTTTTATCTCCATTTTATTATTAAGCTTAAGCTTTTTATCCCAACACTCTAATTTATACACTCTTCATTATCCTTTTATCTTATTACTAGTTTTATTCATTTTATTATTGTTGCTTTTTATCCCAACACTCTGGCTCTATACACTCTTCATTATCCCTTTTATCTTATTACTAGTTTTATTCTATTTATTATTGTTGTTGTTTAATCCCAACACTCTGGCTCTATACACTCTCTTCATTATCCCTTTTTATCTCTCTTACTAGTTTTATTCCATTTTATTATTGTTGCTTTTTATCCCAACACTCTGGCTCTATACACTCTTCATTATCCCTTTTATCTTCTTACTAGTTTTATTCCATTTTATTATTGCTTGCTTTTTATCCCAACACTCTTGGCTCTATACACTCTTCATTATCCCTTTTATCTTCTACTAGTTTTATTCCATTTTATTATTGTTGTTTTATCCCAGTACCACTTGGCTCTATACACTTTTCATTATCCCTTTTTATCTTCTTAATAGTTTGGTTCTATTTTATTATTGTTGCTTTTTGTCCCAACACTTGGCTCTATACACTCTTCATTATCCCTTTTATCTCTTCTACTAGTTTTTATTCCATTTTATTATTGTATATTTTTATCCCAACACTCTGGCTCTATACACTCTTCATTATCCCTTATCTTCTTACTGGGTTTATTCATTTTATTATTGTTGCTTTACATCCCAACACTTCATTTTATTCTATACACTCTTCATTATCCTCTTTTATCTTCTTACTAGTTTTATTCCATCTCTTATTATTGTTGCTTTTTATCCCAAACACCTGGCTCTATACACTCTTCATTATCCCTTTTATCTTTATTACTACTAGTTTTATTC
This sequence comes from Ascarosepion bandense, assembly GCA_037127315.1. NCBI lineage: Eukaryota > Metazoa > Mollusca > Cephalopoda > Sepiida > Sepiidae > Ascarosepion > Ascarosepion bandense. Next base: position 60,568 of record JBBBDQ010002342.1, read on the forward strand.
TATTTTATTATTGTTGCTTTTTATCCCAACACTCTGGGGACTTATACACCTTATTATCCCTTTTATCTTATTACTAGTTTTATTCATTTTATTATTGTTGTTTTTTTATCCCAACACTCTGGCTCTATACACTCTTCATTATCCCTTTTATCTTCTTACTAGTTTTATTCCATTTTTTATTATTGTTGCTTTTATCCCAACACTCTGGCTCTATACACTTTCATTATCCTTTCTTTTTATCTTCTTACTAGTTTTATTCCATTTTATTATTGTTGCTTTTTATCCCAACACTCTGGCTCTATACACTCTTCATTATCCCCTTTATCTTCTTGCATTAGTTTTATTCCATCTTATTATTGTTGCTTTTTATCCCAACACTGGCTCTATACACTCTTCAATATCCCTTTATCTTCTTACTAGTTTTATTCTATTTTATTATTGTTGTTTTTTATCCCAACACTGTATTCTATACACTCTTCATTATTCCTTTTATCTTCTTACTAGTTTTATTCCATTTTATTATTGTTGTTTTTTATCCCAACACTTGCCTTATACACTCTTCATTATCCCTTTTATCTTTATTACTAGTTTTATTCCATTTTATTATTGTTGCTTTTTATCCCAACACGTTGGTCATACACCTTTCATTATCCCTTTTATCTTTATTACTAGTTTTATTCCATTTATTGTTGCTTTTTATCCCAACACTCTGCTCTATACACCCCTTTCATTATCCCTTTCTTTATCTTCTAACAGTTTTATTCCAGCCTGCATATTGTTTATTTTTATCCCAACACTCTGCCTTATACACTCTTCATTATCCCTTTTATCTTATTACTAGTTTTATTCTATTTTATTATTGTTGTTTTTTATCCTAACACTTCAGCTCTATACACTCTTCATTATCCCTTTCATCTTCTTACGTAGTTTTATTCATTTATTATTGTTGCTTTTTATCCCAACACTCTAATTATATACACTCTTCATTATCCTCTTTATCTTCTACTAGTTTCTCTTGTCTATCTCCATTTATTATTGTTGCTTTTTATCCCAACACTCTGGTACCATACACTCTTCATTATCCCTTTTATCTTCTTAATAGTTTTAATTTATTTTATTATTGTTGTTTTATCCCAACACTCTGGTCAAGTACACTCTTTCATTACCTTTATCTTTCCTTTTAGCTAGTTTTATTCTATTTTTATTATTGTTGTTTTTTATCCCAACACTCTGGCTCTATACACTTCTTCTGCATGTCATCCCCTTTATCTTATTATTGAATGTTTTAATTTATTTGCATATTGTTGCTTTTTATCCCAACACTCTGGCTTCACACTCTTCATTATCCTCTTTATCTTATTATTACTAGTTTTATTCTATTTTATTATTGTTGCTTTTTATCCCAACACTCTGACTTATACACTCTTCATTATCCTCTTTATCTTCTTATTAGTTTTATTCCATTTTATTATTGTTGCTTTTATCCCAACACTCTGGCTCTATACACTCTTCATTATCCCTTTTTATCTTCTTACTAGTTTTAATTCATTTTATTATTGTTGTTTTTTATCCCAACACTCTATTCTGTTACACTCTTCTATTATCCCTTTTATCTTCCTTTTTACTAGTTTTATTCTATTTTATTATTGTTGTTTTTTATCCCAACACTCTGGCTCTACACTCTTCATTATCCCTTTTATCTTATTACTAGTTTTATTCTATTTTATTATTGTTGCTTTTTATCCCAACACTTGGCTCTATACACTCTCTTTTCATTATCCTCTTTATCTTATTATTACTAGTTTTATTCCATTTTATTATTATGTTTTTATCCCAACACTTGGCTCTATACACTCTTCTTAGTCATTCCCTTTTATCTTCTTACTAGTTTTATTCCATTTTATTATTGTTGCTTTATCCCAACACTCTGGCTCTATACACTCTTCATTATCCTTTTATCTTATTACTAGTTTTATTCTATTTTATTATTGCTTTTTATCCCAACACTCTGGCTCTATACAATTTCTTCATTATCCCTTTTATCTTATGCCAGTTTTATTCCATTTTAGCTATTGCTTTTTATCCCAACACTCTGGTTCTATACACTCTTTCATTATCCCTTTTATCTTCTTACTAGTTTTATTCCATTTTATTGTTGCTTTTTATCCCAACACTCTGGCTCTATACACTCTTCATTATCCATTTTATTCTCATTACTAGTTTTATTCTATTTTATTATTGTTGCTTTTTATCCTATCACTCTGGCTCTATACACTCTTTCATTATCCTTTTTATCTTATTACTAGTTTTATTCCATTTTATTATTGTTGCTTTTTATCCCAACACTCTGGCTCTATACACTCTTCATTATCCCTTTTATCTTCTTACTAGTTTTATTCCATTTATTATTGTTGTTTTTTATCCCAACACTTGGCTCTATACATCTTTCATTGGTCCCTTTTATCTTATTACTAGTTTTATCTTTATTTTATTATTGTTGCTTTTTATCCCAACACTTGGCTCTATGTTGCCCTTCATTATCCCTTTTATCTTATTACTAGTTTTATTCCATTTTATTATTGTTGCTTGTTCCAAATACCTAGCTCTATACACTCTTCATCCATTTTATCTTATTACTAGTTTTATTCCATTTTATTATTGTTGCTTTTTATCCCAACACTCTGGCTCTATACAATTTCTTCTGTTGTCCTTTTATCTTCTTACTAGTTTTATTCCATTTTATTATTGGTTATTGTTGCTTTTATCCCAACACTCTGGCTCTATACATCCTTCATTATCCCTTTTATCTTATTACTAGTTTTAATTTTATTTTATTATTGTTGCTTTTTATCCCAACACTCTGGCTCTATACACTCTTCATATCCTCTTTATCTTTGTCATTACTAGTTTTATTCTATTTTCTTATTGTTGCTTTTTATCCCAACACTCTGGCTCTATACACTCTTCATTATCCCTTTTATCTTATTACTAGTTTTATTCCATTTTATTATTGTTGCTTTTTATCCCAACACTCTGGCTCTATACACTCTTCATTATCCATTTTATCTTATTACTAGTTTTATTCCATTTTATTATTGTTGCTTTTTATCCCAACACTCTGGCTCTATACACTCTTCATTATCCCTTTTATCTTCTTGCTAGTTTTATTCCATTTTATTATTGTTGCTTTTTATCCCAACACTCTGGCTCTATACACTCTTTCATTATCCATTTTATCTATTACTAGTTGCTCTATTTTATTATTGTTGCTTTTTATATCCCAACACTCTGGCTCTATACACTCTTCATTATCCCTTTTATCTTCTTACTAGTTTTATTCCATTTAGTTATTGTTGCTTTTTTATCCAACACTCTGGCTCTATACACTCTTCATTATTCATTTTATCTTATTACTAGTTTTATTCTATTTTATTATTGTTGCTTTTTATCCCAATATTCTGGCCTTTGTATATACCTTCATTATTATCCCTTTTATCTTCTTACTAGTTTTATTCCATTTTATTATTGTTGTTTTTTATCCCAACACTCTGGCTCATACACTCTTCATTATCCCTTTTATCTTCTTACTTAGTTTTATTCTATTTTATTATTGTTGCTTTTTATCCCAACACTTTATATTCTATACACTCTTCATTATCCCTTTTATCTTCTTACTAGTTTTATTCCATTTCCTATTATTGTTGCTTTTTATCCCTAAATACCTCAGTTCTATACACTTTCATTATCCCTTTTATCTTCTTTTTACTAGTTTTATTCCATTTTATTATTGTTGCTTTTTATCCCAACACTCTGGCTCTATACACTCTTCATTATCCCTTTTATCTTATTACTAGTTTTATTCTATTTTATTATTATTGCTTTTTATCCAATATCGGCCCTATACACTTTTCCATACCCTTTTATCTTATTAACAGTTTTATTCCATTTGGTTGTTGCTTTTATCCCAACACTCTGGCTCTATACACTCTTCATTATCCCTTTTATCTTTCTTACTAGTTTTATTCCATTTTATTATTGTTGCTTTTTATCCAACACTCTGGCTCTATATATTCCCCATTATCCCTTTTATCTTATTACTAGTTTTACACTATTTTATTAGCAGTTAATCCTGGGCCACTCTGGCTCATACACTCTTCATTATCCCTTTTATCTTATTACTAGTTTTACCCCATTTTATTATTGTTGCTTTTTATCCCAACACTCTGGCTCTTACACTCTTCATTATCCCTTTTATCTTCTTACTAGTTTTATTCTATTTATTATTGTTGTTTATCCCAATAATTTGGCTCTATACACTTCTAGGCTTGTCCTTATATTATTACTAGTTTAATTCTATTTTATTATTGTTGCTTTTTATCCCAACACTCTGGCTCTATACATAATTTTCAAAATCCCTTTTATCTTATTACTAGTTTTATTCATTTTATTATTGTTGCTTTTTACTCCAACACTCTGGCTCTACAGACTCTTCATTATCCCTGTTATCTTCTTACTAGTTTTATTCTATTTTATTATTGTTGCTTTATCCAACACTCTGGCTCTATACACTCTTTCATTATCCCTTTTATCTTCTTACTAGTTTTATTTATTTACATATATGTATCCCAACACTCTGGCTCTATACACTCTTCTATTGTCTTTTATCTTATTACTAGTTTTATTCCATTTTATTGTTGCTTTTTATCCTAACACACTACTTTTACACTCTTCATTATCCCTGTTATCTTCTTACTAGTTTTATTCTATTTTTATTGTTGTTTTTTATCCCAACACTTGGTCTATAATTCTTCTTATTAAACCTTTTATCTTCTTAATAGCGACACTATTTTATTATTGTTGCTTTTTATCCCAACACTACTCTATACATTCTTCATTATTCCTTTTATCTTATTACTAGTTTTATTCCATTTTATTATTGTTGCTTTTTATCCCAACACTCTGGCTCTATACACTCTTCATTATCCCTGTTATCTTCTTACTAGTTTTATTCTATTTTATTATTGTTGCTTTTTATCCCAACACTCTGGCTGTATACACTCTTCATTATTCCTTTTATCTTATTACTAGTTTTATTCCATTTTATTATTGTTGCTTTTTATCCCAACACTCTGGCTCTATACACTCTTCATTATTCCTTTTATCTTATTACTAGTTTTATTCTATTTTATTATTGTTGCTTTTTATCCCAACACTCTGGCTCTATACACTCTTCATTATTCCTTTTATCTTATTACTAGTTTTATTCTATTTTATTATTGTTGCTTTTTATCCCAACACTCTGGCTCTATACACTCTTCATTATCCCTTATATCTTATTACTAGTTTTATTCTATTTTATTATTGTTGCTTTTTATCCCAACACTCTGGCTCTATACACTCTTCATTATCCCTTTTATCTTATTACTAGTTTTATTCTATTTTATTATTGTTGCTTTTTATCCTAACACACTGGCTCTATACACTCTTCATTATTCCTTTTATCATATTACTAGTTTTATTCCATTTTATTATTGTTGCTTTTTATCCCAACACTCTGGCTCTATACACTCTTCATTATCCCTTTTATCTTCTTACTAGTTTTATTCCCTTTTATTATTGTTGCTTTTTATCCCAACACTCTGGCTCTATACACTCTTCATTATTCCTTTTATCTTATTACTAGTTTTATTCTATTTTATTATTGTTGCTTTTTATCCTAACACTCTGGCTCTATACACTCTTCATTATCCCTTTTATCTTATTACTAGTTTTATTCTATTTTATTATTGTTGCTTTTTATCCCAACACTCTGGCTCTATACACTCTTCATTATCCCTTTTATCTTCTTACTAGTTTTATTCTATTTTATTATTTTTGCTTTTTATCCCAACATTCTGGCTCTATACACTCTTCATTATTCGTATTATTTTATTACTAGTTTTATTCCATTTTATTATTTTTGCTTTTTATCCCAACATTCTGGCTCTATACACTCTTCATTATTCGTATTATTTTATTACTAGTTTTATTCCATTTTATTATTTTTGCTTTTTATCCTAACATTCTGGCTCTATACACTCTTCATTATTCCTATCATTTTATTATAATTTTTATTCCATTTTATTATTGTTGCTTTTTATCCCAACACTCTGGCTCTATACACTCTTCATTATTCCTATTATTTTATTACTATTTTTGTTCCTTTTTATTATTGTTGCTTTTTATTCCAACACTCTGGGGCTATACACTCTTCATTATTCCTATTATTTTATTACTACTTTTATCCCATCTTATTGTTGTTGCTTTTTATTCCAACACTCTGGCGCTATACACTCTTCATTATTCCTATTATTTTATTACTACTTTTATTCCATCTTATTATTGTTGCTTTTTATCCTAACACTCTGGCTCTATACACTCTTCATTATTCCTATTATTTTATTACTACTTTTATTCCATCTTATTATTGTTGCTTTTTATCCTAACACTCTGGCTCTATACACTCTTCATTATTCCTATTATTTTATTACTACTTTTATTCCATCTTATTATTGTTGCTTTTTATCCTAACACTCTGGCTCTATACACTCTTCATTATTCCTATTATTTTATTACTACTTTTATTCCATCTTATTATTGTTGCTTTTTATCCTAACACTCTGGCTCTATACACTCTTCATTATTCCTATTATTTTATTACTACTTTTATTCCATCTTATTATTGTTGCTTTTTATCCTAACACTCTGGCTCTATACACTCTTCATTATTCCTATTATTTTATTACTACTTTTATTCCATCTTATTATTGTTGCTTTTTATTCCAACACTCTGGCTCTATACACTCTTCATTATTCCTATTATTTTATTACTATTTTTATTCCATTTTATTATTGTTGCTTTTTATTCCAACACTCTGGCACTATACAGTCTTCATTATTCCTATTATTTTATTACTACTTTTATTCCATCTTATTATTGTTGCTTTTTATTCCAACACTCTGGCACTATACAGTCTTCATTATTCCTATTATTTTATTACTACTTTTATTCCATTTTATTATTGTTGCTTTTTATTCCAACACTCTGGCTCTATACACTCTTCATTATTCCTATTATTTTATTACTACTTTTATTCCATCTTATTATTGTTGCTTTTTATTCCAACACTCTGGCACTATACAGTCTTCATTATTCCTATTATTTTATTACTACTTTTATTCCATCTTATTATTGTTGCTTTTTATTCCAACACTCTGGCTCTATACACTCTTCATTATTCCTATTATTTTATTACTATTTTTATTCCATTTTATTATGTTAGCTTTTTATCTCAAAACTCTGGCTCTATACACTCTTCATTATTCCTATTATTTTATTACTAGTTTTATTCCATCTTATCATTGTTGCTTTTTATCCCAACACTCTGGCAGTATACACTCTTCATTATTCCTATAATTTTATTACTAGTTTTATTCCATTTTATTATTGTTGCTTTTTATCCCAACACTTTGGCTCTATACACTCTTCATTATTCCTATTATTTTATTACTAGTTTTATTCCATCTTATTATAGTTGCTTTTTATCCTAATACTCTGGCTCTATAAACTCTTCATTATTCCTATTATTTTATTACTAGTTTTATTCCATTTTATTATTGTTGCTTTTTATTCCAATACTTTGGCTCTATACACTCTTCATTATTCCTATTATTTTATTACTAGTTTTATTTCATTTTATTATTGTTGCTTTTTATCCCAACACTTTGGCTCTATACACTCTTCATTATTCCTATTATTTTATTACTAGTTTTATTCCATTTAATTATTGTTGCTTTTTATTCCAACACTTTGGCTCTATACACTCTTCATTATTCCTATTATTTTATTACTACTTTTATTCCATCTTATTATTGTTGCTTTTTATCCCAACACTCTGGCTCTATACACTCTTCATTATTCCTATTATTTTATTACTACTTTTATTCCATCTTATTATTGTTGCTTTTTATTCCAACACTCTGGCTCTATACACTCTTCATTATTCCTATTATTTTATTACTACTTTTATTCCATCTTATTATTGTTGCTTTTTATCCCAACACTCTGGCTCTATACACTCTTCATTATTCCTATTATTTTATTACTACTTTTATTCCATCTTATTATTGTTGCTTTTTATCCCAACACTCTGGCTCTATACACTTTTCATTATTCCTATTATTTTATTACTAGTATTATTCCATCTTATTATTGTTGCTTTTTATCCTAACACTCTGGCTCTATACACTCTTCATTATTACTAATATTTTATTACTAGTTTTATTCCATCTTATTATTGTTGCTTTTTATTCCAACACTCTGGCTCTATACACTCTTCATTATTCCTATTATTTTATTACTAGTTTTATTCCATCTTATTATTGTTGCTTTTTATTCCAACACTCTGGCTCTATACACTCTTCATTATTCCTGGTATTTTATTACTATTTTTATTCCTTTTTATTATTGTTGCTTTTTATTCCAACACTTTGGCTCTATACACTCTTCATTATTCCTATTATTTTATTACTAGTTTTATTCCATCTTATTATTGTTGCTTTTTATTCCAACACTCTGGCTCTATACACTCTTCATTACTCCTGGTATTTTATTACTATTTTTATTCCTTTTTATTATTGTTGCTTTTTATTCCAACACTTTGGCTCTATACACTCTTCATTATTCCTCTTATTTTATTACTAGTTTTATTCCATCTTATTATTGTTGCTTTTTATTCCAACACTCTGGCTCTATACACTCTTCATTATTCCTGGTATTTTATTACTATTTTTATTCCTTTTTATTATTGTTGCTTTTTATTCCAACACTTTGGCTCTATACACTCTTCATTATTCCTATTATTTTATTACTAGTTTTATTCCATCTTATTATTGTTGCTTTTTATCCCAACACTCTGGCTCTATACACTCTTCATTATTCCTATTATTTTATTACTACTTTTATTCCATCTTATTATTGTTGCTTTTTATTCCAACACTCTGGCTCTATACACTTTTCATTATTCCTATTATTTTATTACTAGTATTATTCCATCTTATTATTGTTGCTTTTTATCCTAACACTCTGGCTCTATACACTCTTCATTATTACTAATATTTTATTACTAGTTTTATTCCATCTTATTATTGTTGCTTTTTATTCCAACACTCTGGCTCTATACACTCTTCATTATTCCTATTATTTTATTACTAGTTTTATTCCATCTTATTATTGTTGCTTTTTATTCCAACACTCTGGCTCTATACACTCTTCATTATTCCTGGTATTTTATTACTATTTTTATTCCTTTTTATTATTGTTGCTTTTTATTCCAACACTTTGGCTCTATACACTCTTCATTATTCCTATTATTTTATTACTAGTTTTATTCCATCTTATTATTTTTGCTTTTTATTCCAACACTCTGGCTCTATACACTCTTCATTATTCCTGGTATTTTATTACTATTTTTATTCCTTTTTATTATTGTTGCTTTTTATTCCAACACTTTGGCTCTATACACTCTTCATTATTCCTATTATTTTATTACTAGTTTTATTCCATCTTATTATTGTTGCTTTTTATTCCAACACTCTGGCTCTATACACTCTTTATTATTCCTGGTATTTTATTACTATTTTTATTCCTTTTTATTATTGTTGCTTTTTATTCCAACACTTTGGCTCTATAAACTCTTCATTATTCCTATTATTTTATTACTAGTTTTATTCCATTTTATTATGTTTGCTTTTTATCTGAACACTCTGGCTCTATACACTCTTCATTATTCCTATTATTTTATTACTAGTTTTATTCCATTTTAGTATTTTTGCTTTTTATCTCAACACTCTGGCTCTATACACTCTTCATTATTCCTATTATTTTATTACTAGTTTTATTCCATTTTATCATTTTTGCTTTTTATCCCAACACTCTGGCTCTATACACTCTTCATTATTCCTATTATTTTATTACTAGTTTTATTCCATCTTAATATTGTTGCTTTTTATCCCAACACTCTGGCTCTATCCACTCTTCATTATTACTATTATTTTATTCCTAGTTTTATTCCATCTTATTATTGTTGCTTTTTATCCCAACACTCTGGCTCTATACACTCTTCATTATTACTATTATTTTATTACTAGTTTTATTCCATCTTATTATTGTTGCTTTTTATTCCAACACTCTGGCTCTATACACTTTTCATTATTCCTATTATTTTATTACTAGTATTATTCCATCTTATTATTGTTGCTTTTTATCCTAACACTCTGGCTCTATACACTCTTCATTATTACTAATATTTTATTACTAGTTTTATTCCATCTTATTATTGTTGCTTTTTATTCCAACACTCTGGCTCTATACACTCTTCATTATTCCTATTATTTTATTACTAGTTTTATTCCATCTTATTATTGTTGCTTTTTATTCCAACACTCTGGCTCTATACACTCTTCATTATTCCTGGTATTTTATTACTATTTTTATTCCTTTTTATTATTGTTGCTTTTTATTCCAACACTTTGGCTCTATACACTCTTCATTATTCCTATTATTTTATTACTAGTTTTATTCCATCTTATTATTTTTGCTTTTTATTCCAACACTCTGGCTCTATACACTCTTCATTATTCCTGGTATTTTATTACTATTTTTATTCCTTTTTATTATTGTTGCTTTTTATTCCAACACTTTGGCTCTATACACTCTTCATTATTCCTATTATTTTATTACTAGTTTTATTCCATCTTATTATTGTTGCTTTTTATTCCAACACTCTGGCTCTATACACTCTTCATTATTCCTGGTATTTTATTACTATTTTTATTCCTTTTTATTATTGTTGCTTTTTATTCCAACACTTTGGCTCTATACACTCTTCATTATTCCTATTATTTTATTACTAGTTTTATTCCATTTTATTATGTTTGCTTTTTATCTGAACACTCTGGCTCTATACACTCTTCATTATTCCTATTATTTTATTACTAGTTTTATTCCATTTTAGTATTTTTGCTTTTTATCTCAACACTCTGGCTCTATACACTCTTCATTATTCCTATTATTTTATTACTAGTTTTATTCCATTTTATCATTTTTGCTTTTTATCCCAACACTCTGGCTCTATACACTCTTCATTATTCCTATTATTTTATTACTAGTTTTATTCCATCTTAATATTGTTGCTTTTTATCCCAACACTCTGGCTCTATCCACTCTTCATTATTACTATTATTTTATTCCTAGTTTTATTCCATCTTATTATTGTTGCTTTTTATCCCAACACTCTGGCTCTATACACTCTTCATTATTACTATTATTTTATTACTAGTTTTATTCCATCTTATTATTGTTGCTTTTTATTCCAACACTCTGGCTCTATACACTTTTCATTATTCCTATTATTTTATTACTAGTATTATTCCATCTTATTATTGTTGCTTTTTATCCTAACACTCTGGCTCTATACACTCTTCATTATTACTAATATTTTATTACTAGTTTTATTCCATCTTATTATTGTTGCTTTTTATTCCAACACTCTGGCTCTATACACTCTTCATTATTCCTATTATTTTATTACTAGTTTTATTCCATCTTATTATTGTTGCTTTTTATTCCAACACTCTGGCTCTATACACTCTTCATTATTCCTGGTATTTTATTACTATTTTTATTCCTTTTTATTATTGTTGCTTTTTATTCCAACACTTTGGCTCTATACACTCTTCATTATTCCTATTATTTTATTACTAGTTTTATTCCATCTTATTATTTTTGCTTTTTATTCCAACACTCTGGCTCTATACACTCTTCATTATTCCTGGTATTTTATTACTATTTTTATTCCTTTTTATTATTGTTGCTTTTTATTCCAACACTTTGGCTCTATACACTCTTCATTATTCCTATTATTTTATTACTAGTTTTATTCCATCTTATTATTGTTGCTTTTTATTCCAACACTCTGGCTCTATACACTCTTCATTATTCCTGGTATTTTATTACTATTTTTATTCCTTTTTATTATTGTTGCTTTTTATTCCAACACTTTGGCTCTATACACTCTTCATTATTCCTATTATTTTATTACTAGTTTTATTCCATTTTATTATGTTTGCTTTTTATCTGAACACTCTGGCTCTATACACTCTTCATTATTCCTATTATTTTATTACTAGTTTTATTCCATTTTAGTATTTTTGCTTTTTATCTCAACACTCTGGCTCTATACACTCTTCATTATTCCTATTATTTTATTACTAGTTTTATTCCATTTTATCATTTTTGCTTTTTATCCCAACACTCTGGCTCTATACACTCTTCATTATTCCTATTATTTTATTACTAGTTTTATTCCATCTTAATATTGTTGCTTTTTATCCCAACACTCTGGCTCTATCCACTCTTCATTATTACTATTATTTTATTCCTAGTTTTATTCCATCTTATTATTGTTGCTTTTTATCCCAACACTCTGGCTCTATACACTCTTCATTATTACTATTATTTTATTACTAGTTTTATTCCATCTTATTACAGGGCCATCTGAACAGTCTTATAGGCATGCCAGTGAGGCTTGGGTGCCAATGACAAACAGTGACAGAAATAAAAAGTAAATAATTGATGACATTAAACTTATTTATTTTATTCACACTTCAACACAACTGGTGTTAAATCATTAAAAACATGCTGAACTGCAGAGCAGTAACTAATCAACATGATAAACAATTAAACAAGAGACTTGAAAAATGCAATAATACTCAGTAAACCACACAGCTTAGATGGCACAGTATGAAATTATTAACAACTTCTCATTATAACAAGAATTTTTCAGAGATGTTTTATTATTGGCTTGAAGTTAATATTTGACTTTTGGAATAGGATGACATTTCCCATGCAGATAAGTGAAAACCAGTTCAAATGATGCTGCCCAATTGTGCTATGAAGCATATTTTTTTTTAAAGTTTCAGTCTAGAAAAAGAACATTCTACTGTACACCATCACCATCATGTATATGAACTGTGAGTGCAATTTCAACATTCTTGTATACATATTGCAAATTGTCTGAATTCATTGCATTCACTTACACGCAAATACCCTTAATCCATCTCTTCCCTCCAGTCATGGGTTAAATAACAGGACAGATTGGGTTCTATAACCTTGGCTGGCAACCACTCTACCACAGAAAGCAATGGCAACCTACTGCGGGATATTCTTCTGCCCAGTCAGTCATGTCTCAAAAGAGACATGATAGCCCAAGTGTGTTTCACATATGGCACTTGACTGTACATTGAAGGGAGTGTCTCAATTTTAATCAAGAGCCATTTAGTGCATGAGATGCTCAGATTCATTTAAATGGTCATCATTATTCAGATCTATGTTTTACATATTAGCCAGTTGTTGTTTAGTATATTAGAAGTAGCGGTTTTCAATTCATTGAAGAAAGAAGAGACTTCCAATCTGTGAAGAAGCCTCTACACATTTTGTCAGTTCAAAGATTAAAATGTCTAGAATAAAAACGAATAAAAAGTAAATATATTTATATTAAACATATTTATTTTATTGGCATTTCAATAATACTGGTTTTTAAACATTAAAATTATATTGTACAGCAGTGTAGCAACTAATCAACATGATAAACATTTGAACAATACACAAGGCTTGAAAAACCCAATAATATTCAGTAGGACATGCAAATTAGATGGCACAATATGAAATTACTACAAACTTCTTATTATAACAAGTATTTTGTAGCATTTCTTTTCAGAGAATCGTTTTATCATTGGCTTGAAGTTAATAGTCTTCAGGAGTAGGATGTCATTTTCCATGCACTTGTGCGAAAACCAGTTCAAATGCTTCTGCCCAGTTGTGCTACGAAGCTGAATTTTTATTAGTTTTAGTTTTGAAAAAGAATGTTCTCCTGCACAATGTCACTATCATGCACACGAACACTCTGAGTGCAATTTCAACATTTGGAAATACAGATTTCAGATTGTCTAAAAATATTTTTTATTTTACAGTCCAGGGAGAGTCTCAATTTTCATCAAGAGCCATGTAGTGCTTGAGATACTCACATTAATTTAAAAGGCCATCATAATTCATGTCTTTCTGATACATATTAGTCAGACATTCACACTTTTTTTAGTGCATCAGAATGTAGTGGACGAAGCGTCCACTTACTAATTTAGATTTGACAAGTCGACTCGACGTAACATGGGGTCATGATTTAAAGCAGGTTTTAAGAAAGAACAAAAAGGCGAAAGTAACCGGAAAAACAATGTATTGACAAAGGTTACATGGGGTTGAGGGAGCATGCATAAGAAAGTGAAAAGGAAAGAGTCATTCCCCTTCGTCTGTTCGTAGAAACAAAATAAGATGTATGAAGTTTTTTCTCTAGCTGAAAGAAAGGTTTGTAACAATTGTTAAGATTATCGTAAAGAGTTCAAAGTTCAAATCCTTGATGAAGAAAGTCAGACAGAAGACAAAGTTCTGTGTCTGTGTGTGCGTTGAGTAGAGAGAGAGAGAGAGACTTACATGCGAATGTAGCAGTCTTAGTCAGTCTGTGGATTTCTACTGACGAAGGTTGGAAAAATGTGAATTTATGTGTAGAAAGTTATTTTATGTAAGGTCCAGTTTGAAGGAAAGTTAATGTGCATAGTGTTAATGTAGGAGAAGAAAAATAAAAGAAATTTTGCGCCACTAATTGCTACACGCAATTAGTGCGCGTGTGTTTGTGTGAGTTAGGAAGACATGTCTGCACTTGTCCCGGGACGAAATCCTAACTGACTTACCACGTGATGTTCTTCGCTTTTATTGGCATCGTTTTTGGCGGGAACCAGTCATCACGTGGACACCGAGTGACCATGCGTGTGTGTGTGGGTGTCAATGTATGAAACCCCACAAGAAGCAATGGTTTTCAATTCACTGAAGAAAGAAAACAGATTTTCAATCTGTAAATAAGCCTCTGCACATTTTGTCCATTCAAAGATTAGCATGTCCAGAATACGGAGAAATGTTTCTACCTTGAACTTTTCAGTTTTACTGAGAAGTACCTTTTCTGTTGATTTATTATATCTATTAAAACACACACTTCATTTTTGGTCCTTCTTAATACCTTTCTCAAGGGTATTTGCGTGTAAGTGAATGCAACAAATTCAAATGAAATTTGAACTTGGCTCTTCGATTTCTTGTGCCGAGCTGATATCTGCAGCACCACAATGCATATCTGCAAAAGTATTGTCTACAAGCTGTAAAAATATTTGACTTTGTTCAGCATTTGTATTCATCTTTTGCTAGTTCTATTCTTCACTGTAATATATATCTGGTCATATAGTTCTGGTTTTGAATTTATATTCATTAAATTTATCTCTAGTTTCTTAAAGATAGTCTTTCATAGACTCATGAAGATTCATGACAACAAGAATGTTCACATCCTTTTATTGCTTGTTTTGTTCATTCTTTTTAGCATGAATTGTGTGAACGATTTGTGAGAAAAACTGCTTCCAAGTTTTCCATTTTTTCATTCGATCTTTCTGCCTCTTGTCTTGTATTCATTCGGTATTCATTGTCAGCTGATAGAAAATCCAGTGCATATTTTATTTTCTCAAAACCGTCTTACAGAGTATGAAAATGTTCTGACCATTGTTAGTCAGAGAAATGGTTGACTACAAAATCTTTTTTAGAGATGATGTCAATGAAATTCCATTGAAGAATAGAACTAGCAAAAGATGAATACAAATGCTGAACAAAGTCAAATATTTTTATGGCTTGTAGACAATACTTTTGCAGATATGCATTGTGGTGCTGCAGATATCAGCTCGGCACAAGAAATCGAAGAGCCAAGTTCGAATTTCATTTGAATTTGTTGCATTCACTTACACGCAAATACCCTTGAGAAAGGTATTAATCCATCACTTCTCCCTTCAGCTATGGGTTAAATATCAGAACAGATTGGGTTCTATAGTGTTGGTTGGCAATCAGTCTACCGCAGAAAATAATGGCAACATACTGTGGGAAAATCTTCTGCCCGGTCATGATCGCCCAACGAGCATGCATCAGGTATGGCACTTAGACAACACGTTGCTGCTTTAACGTCAATCAAGTTCAGGATGTGTAAAGCACAGGAGACAACATAGATACCAAATTCATTGGGTTGATGAATTTGTGCACGCAATCCAGTATATCGTCCAGACCTATTTGAGGCATTATCGTATGACTGACCACAACAGTTTGATAGTGGAATTTTGTTCTCATTACAAAAATTCACAACAGAGTCTGTTAAATCCTTTGATCCATGAGAACAGGTGTGGGGAGAAACATCAAGAAAATTTCCACAGGCTCATAGCTTTTAATGTCAATCAGTTAAGTGCCATATGTGATATACGCTTGGACAATCACGTCTCAAATGAGACATGACTGACCTGGCAGATGATTATCCTGCAGTAAGTTGCCATTGCTTTTAGCAGTAGACTGGTTGCCTGCCAAGGCTATAGAACTCAATCTGTCCTATTATTTAACCCATAACTAGAGGGAAGAGACAGATTAATACCATTCCCAAGGGTATTTGTGCATAAGTGAATGCAAGGAATTCAAAAGGAATTCAAAAGGAATTCGAACTTGGCACCCCGATTTGTCTTTCCGAGTCAATATCCACTGCACCGCAATGCCCATCCTGGTTTTAATGTATTGGACAGTAAATGTCAGTTGATATTGTGTGTGAGATGGCTGGAGTGGAATCTACACCTAGTGCTTAGTACTTTGACTCTTTGACTTCTTCAAGAAAAGTACAAAGAACCTGTTGTTCCATTAATTCAATAAATTCCTCACAAATATTTGCAGATTACTTTTCCAGAATTTATATACATTTGAGATGATCTTCCAAAAATGGTCAAATTCACTCAACAGCACTAGTATACCTAAATAGTAAAGTAAAATAGTTTGAAAAGTTGCTATCATGATTTTGACATAATAAGTGCCCACTATGAATCCAGTAATCTATTGTGTTAGTATCATCAATGTTCCATAGCCCCTGATCTGATTGCAAGCTTCTTTACTGTTACAGATCTGGGTATTTCCTTTTGTAAAATGTCACCAGCAGCAGCAGCAACAGGCAATGATGGTATGTCTGCTGAAACTGGATGATTGGTAGCAGGAATGGATGTAGTTGTAAATGTTATATCTAAAGGAACAGTCAGTCAGTCAGTTAAGTGCCATACGTGATACACGCTTGGGCGATCATGTCTTGAAAGAGACATGACTGACTGGGTAGAAGATTATCCTGCAGTAGGTTGCCATTGCTTTCTGTGGTAGATTGGTTGTCGACCAAGGCTATAGAACCCAATCTGTCCTGTTATTTAACCCATAACTGGAAGGAATAAATGGATTAATACCTTTCCCAAGGGTATTTGCACGTAAGTGAATGCAATGAATTCGGAGACTCTCCTATCATTCAATTTGTTCTTCTCCCTCTTCCCCTAAACAGGAGTAGAGGCACACCCCTTGTTTAGAAAGGTGGTCCCAGTTTCTCTCATCTCCTCAAGTCTTAATAGTGGTACTGTCACAAGTTTTTTTGTAATGTGTGTGAATAGCATTACCGCCTTGCTTGGGGTGAAACGATTAAAAAAAAAATTTAAATGTTACCCCTCTTCCACTCTAATAGTATCTTTTCTTGCACTTCTTGTTTGTGGAACACCCTTATGTTTGCTTGTTTCCCTGATAACTACAATTTCCAAAACTTTAAATGCAACATCAATCACCATCTTTAATCTATTTGAATTCAATCCATCTCTTATCTTTCTTCAACATACCCTGTACCTTGTTTTTTCTCTCATCATAATCCAATGCACACCTGTAGTGTTTCTGTCTTGCTTGGCATAAAATGATTATGAAAAAAAATATTGCGGGAGCGAATGCTTATATGGATGCTACATCTAAAGAAATGGTATGAGTGGCTGTCATTGAACCTGCATTAATTTTGGAAGTTTTCCTATTTTATTCTTCTCCTCTGCAGCTCTCTTCTTCTGTGCTCCACTCAAAACATTGCATTATATTTCTGCTTAAAGGTTTAATCACTTGGAAATATATATTTTAAATATTTAGTATTTAGTACCATACTAAGATGTAGAATTATCTAAACTTATTTATAAATGGAACTTTGTCTGTGTGTGTGTGTGTGTGTGTATCAGTTACCTATAGACTCCGAAATGGCTGAACCAATTTTCTTGAAAATTTACACAGTTATACTATAAGCGTCTGCGAGTGTTCTTAGCTAGGTTTTTGTGTCGAGGTACTCCCAATAAATATCGATAATCGAAAAAATTGGGTTATAGAAGGAGTGGTTCGATTGTAATCAAATTTGATACACTCATAGACAAAGACATAAGAAACGACATTCAGAAGTTTCAAGGTTGCAGTTCTTACAATAGTGCAGAAAATCGATAACATATATAAAAGGCAAGATGTTTGTGTGTGTCTGTGTCTGTGTGTGTGTGTGTGTGTGTATGTTTATCTGCCTGTATGTCTGTATTTTTTTCTGCCCTTTTATTTTAGTTTTTGCTTCGGGTTTGGCTCTAAGTAGGTATAATTGTAGTTCTTAGTCTCAGCCATGATACCATTAACTCAGAGGACTTATTTAGCCTTCAAAATTCAGTTTACGACAGAAAAAACTTATTTGATATCGATACCAGGAAATCAAAATCTGACTTACATCCATTCATTTTTCTTTCAGTCTACGGTTTCGCTTTAACTGGAAACAACTATTGCTTTTTAGTCTTTCGTGCTAACGTCCAAAGTGTCTGAGCTCCAGGACCATAGATTAGTTTTAAAGCTTTCATAACACCTGAGCAATGCCGGGCTATATTGCTAGTATATATATATATATATATATATATATATATATATATATATATATATATACATACATACTAGGTGCGATTGGTAAATTGTCGCAATTATTTTATCATTTCAAATATTCTTTAGGCTGAGTCTGAGCTCCAGGACCATGGATTAGTTTTAAAGCTTTCATTACACCCGAGCAATGCCGGGTTATACTGCTAGTTACTAATATTTCACTCCTAGTTTTAATCCATCTACTTTTTGTTCCAACACTCAGAATCTATACACTCTTCATTATCTCTATTATTTTATTCCTAGTTTGATTCCATTTTATTGTTACTTTTTGCTCCAACCCTCAGAAGCTATACAGTCTTTATTATTTGTATGCATTTTACTACTAGTTTCATTCTATCGTATTGTTGCACTTTAATCTAACACTCAGGTTTAGTACGCTCTTTGTTATTATTTTTATTTTATTACTAGTTTCATTCAATTTAATTTTTACTGTTTATCCCAACATTCAAGATCAATACACTATTCATTATTACTATTATTTTATGTTGTGGTGAAATATCCTGTCCTACCCAGAAATGGGTATGGCCCGGGTTTTAAAAAACCGGGACTAGAATGAACTACAGAGAGATTGAGAGTGTTCGTGACTATACGAGAGTCTTTGTCATTACATGGGAGTGATCGAGATTATTCGTCATTATACAAGAGAGACTGAGGGCCATCGGCCTTAGACGAGAGTTAGACATCACTAGACGGAAGCCTTCTTCTCAAGACGGACGCATACATCCTATACAGAGACATTGCCTTCTTTTTTTTTTTTCAATCCTCTTTCACTTTTTTTTAAATTTTTTTCACACTCTACCCATATCTATTGAACAGGTGAAGAGGCTCATCCCTTGTTCCCTGTTTAGGGTGTGGTTTCTGGCTTTCTCTTTTCCAATCATTTTACTCTTAAGTAGCCCCATGCGCATCAGTGGTGTCACCGCCTTGCTTGGGGTGATATGATTAAAAGAAAAAAAAATTGTTATTCGTGTTAATTGTTCGTTGGTGTACTTGTATTTGGTTTATTGTCAGTCAGTCAGTTAAGTGTCATATGTGATACACGCTTTGGCGATCATGTCTCAAAAGAGACATGACTGACTAGGCAGAAAATTATCCCACAGTAGATTGGTTACCGACCAAGGCTACAGAAGCCAATCTGTCCTGTTATTTAACCCATAAGTGGAAGGAATAGATGGATTAATACCTTTCCCAAGGTTATTTGCATGTAACTGAGTGCAATGAATTCAGCTGGAATTCGAACTCGGCTCCCCGATTTCTCGTTCCGAGCTGACATCCAATGCACCACAATGCACATGGTTTATTGTACTGAGGTATAATAAATCTCTATTCATATATCCTCAGTGTTAAGAGTTATTTCTTGCACTATTTTTGCTCTGTTTATCCCCAACCCGGGATATAACATTTTATTGCAAGTTTTGTTTCATCTTATTGTTATATTTTATCCCATCAATCAGG
Source organism: Ascarosepion bandense (assembly GCA_037127315.1). Taxonomy (NCBI): domain Eukaryota; kingdom Metazoa; phylum Mollusca; class Cephalopoda; order Sepiida; family Sepiidae; genus Ascarosepion; species Ascarosepion bandense. The sequence continues at coordinate 80,981 of JBBBDQ010002342.1, forward strand.
GTCAATACAATCTTTTTTATTCTTATTATTTTACTCCAAGTCTTGTTCCATTTCCTTGTTCATTTTTATTTTAAAGCTCACATTCCATACATTTTTTCTTACTACAAGTGGCTTATTGTTAGTTTTATTCAGTTTATTATTACTTTTTATTTTATTCAGTTTCAGTACACTTTTTACTAATATTAGTTTATTGCTAGTTTCATGTCATCTTATTTTTTACTTCATATCCGACCACTCAAATTCAATACACTCCTCATTATTACTTTTATTATAATCCAAGTTCCATTCCATCTTGTTTTTACTTTTTATTATAATTTTATTGCTAATTTTATTCCATATTATTGTTATTTTTTGTTCTACTATTTGTTTATTCCAAGATTTATTTATCGTACTGATACTATTTTATCCCAACCACAGGTTTAGTACACTCTTCATTACTACTATTGTGTAATTGCTAGTCTAATTTCATCTTATTGTTGTTTCTTATTTGACTACTCAAAACCAAACACTTTTCATTATTACTATTATTTTACTAATAGTGTGATTCCATCTTATTGTTACCTTTTCTTCCAACACTCAGAATCTAGACACACTTCACAATTTCTAATATTTTACTTCTCGTTTGATTCAATATTATTGTTTATTTCCTGTAACACTCAGAATCTATACACTCTTTGTAATTTCTATCATTTTACTCCTCGATATATCACATCTTATTGCTACTTTTTGTTCTGTTGCTCAGAATCTATAAATTCTTCATTATTTCTATTGTTTTACTCCTAGTTTGATTCCATCTGTTTGTTACTTTTTGTTCTAACACTCACAATCTATAAACTCATTATTATGATTATATTACTCCTAGTTTGATTCCATCTGTTTGTTACTTTTTGTTCTAACACTCACAATCTATAAACTCATTATTATGATTATATTACTCCTAGTTTGATTCCATCTGTTTGTTACTTTTTGTTCTAACACTCACAATCTATAAACTCATTATTATGATTATATTACTCCTAGTTTGATTCCATCTGTTTGTTACTTTTTGTTCTAACACTCACAATCTATAAACTTATTATTATGATTATATTACTCCTAGTTTGATTCCATCTGTTTGTTACTTTTTGTTCTAACACTCACAATCTATAAACTCATTATTATGATTATATTACTCCTAGTTTGATTCCATCTGTTTGTTACTTTTTGTTCTAACACTCACAATCTATAAACTCATTATTATGATTATATTACTCCTAGTTTGATTCCATCTGTTTGTTACTTTTTGTTCTAACACTCACAATCTATAAACTCATTATTATGATTATATTACTCCTAGTTTGATTCCATCTGTTTGTTACTTTTTGTTCCAACACTCACAATCTATAAACTCATTATTATGATTATATTACTCCTAGTTTGATTCCATCTGTTTGTTACTTTTTGTTCTAACACTCACAATCTATAAACTCATTATTATGATTATATTACTCCTAGTTTGATTCCATCTGTTTGTTACTTTTTGTTCCAACACTCACAATCTATAAACTCATTATTATGATTATATTACTCCTAGTTTGATTCCATCTGTTTGTTACTTTTTGTTCCAACACTCACAATCTATAAACTCATTATTATGATTATATTACTCCTAGTTTGATTCCATCTGTTTGTTACTTTTTGTTCCAACACTCACAATCTATAAACTCATTATTATGATTATATTACTCCTAGTTTGATTCCATCTGTTTGTTACTTTTTGTTCCAACACTCACAATCTATAAACTCTTCATTATTTCCATTTTTTAACTCCTAGTTTTATTCAATCTTATTGTTACTTCTTTTCCCAACATTCCAAATCACTTTCATTATAACTATCATTTTACTCCTAGTTTTATTCCATCTTATTGTTACTTTTTATTGACATTCAGAGGCTATACTCTTCATCATTTATATTGTTTTACTCCATATTGTTACTTTTTGTTCCAACACTAAGTATCTATCCATTCTCCATTTTTTTCTATTGTTTTTTTCTTAGGGTGATTCCAAATTATTGTTACTTTTGGTTCCAACATTTTGAATCATTAGTCTTCATTATTACTAAAATTTCACACCTAGTTTAAATCCATGTAATTGTTACTTTTGTAACAACACTCAGAATTTATACATGCTTCATTATTTTTTATTTTATTCCAAGTTTGATTCCATTTTATTGTTACTTTTTGCTCCAACCCTCAGAATCTATACAGTCGTTATTCTTTGTATGCATTTTACACCGAATTTGATTCCATCTTATTGTTTATTTTTTGTTCCAACATTCAGAATCTAGACTGTCTTTATTATTTCTATTTTTTTATGCCTCGTTCAAAACAATCATATTCTTACTTTTTGCTCCAACACTAAGGATCTATGGACTCTTCATTATTTTTGTAATTTTTCCTCCTAGTCTTAATCTATCTTTTTTTTTACTTTTTTTTCGAACACTGAAAATCTATAGACTTTATTGTTTCTATTATTTCATCCTTAGTTTGATTTTGTCTTTTTTGTTTTTTTAATCATATCACCCCGAGCAAGGCGGTAATGCCACTGATGTGCAGGGGGCTACGTAAGAGTGAAAAGATTGGGAAAGCCGGAAACCACATCCTAAACAGGGAACAAGGGATGAGCCTCTACACCTGTTCAATAGACGAGGGTGGAGTGTGAACCGGGCGATAATTTAGTCTATCTACTCTAATTAAAAGAAAAAAGGAAAGAGTGAAAAGGTTGGGAGAGAGAAAGCTGGAAACCACATCCTAAACAGGGAACAAGGGATGAGCCTCTACACCTGTTCAATAGACGAGGGTGGAGTGTGAACCGGGCGATAGTTTAGTCTATCTACTCCAATTGTTTAGTCTATCTACTCCAATTAAATTTTCATCTTATCGTTATATTTTGTTCACACAGAATCTATACACTCTTCATTAATTTTATTATTTCACTCCTCGTTTGATTCAGTCTGATTGTTCAGAATCTATACAGTCTCATTATATCTATTATTTTATTCCTAATTTGATTCCATCTTATTGTTACTTTTCGTTACAACGTTCAGAATTTATCCACACTTCATCATTTCTATTATTTTACCCCGAGTTTTATTTCTTCTTGTTACTTGTTTGAACACTCAGAATCTTTAGTCTTCATTTCTATTATTTTACTCCTAGTTTTATTCCATCTTATTGTTACTTTTTGTTCCAAGTAGAATCAATATTGTTTTCTTTATTAAGATCAATTTATTGCTAGCTTTATTCCATCTTATTGTTACATTTTATACTAATTCTCAGGATCAGTAAACTCATATTATTACTACTATTTTATTACTAGTTTTATTCCATCTTCTTATTGTTACTTTTTATCCTAACACTCTGGCTCTATACACTCTTCATTATTACTACTATTTTATTACTAGTTTTATTCCATCTTCTTATTGTTACTTTTTATCCTAACACTCTGGCTCTATACACTCTTCATTATTACTACTATTTTATTACTAGTTTTATTCCATCTTCTTATTGTTACTTTTTATCCTAACACTCTGGCTCTATACATTCTTCATTATTACTACTATTTTATTACTAGTTTTATTCCATCTTCTGGTTGTTACTTTTTATCCTAACACTCTGGCTCTATACACTCTTCATTATTACTACTATTTTATTACTAGTTTTATTCCATCTTCTTATTGTTACTTTTTATCCCAACACTCTGGCTCTATACATTCTTCATTATTACTACTATTTTATTACTAGTTTTATTCCATCTTCTGGTTGTTACTTTTTATCCTAACACTCTGGCTCTATACACTCTTCATTATTACTACTATTTTATTACTAGTTTTATTCCATCTTCTGGTTGTTGCTTTTTATCCTAACACTCTGGCTCTATACACTCTTCATTATTACTACTATTTTATTACTAGTTTTATTCCATCTTCTTATTGTTAGTTTTTATCCTAACACTCTGGCTCTATACATTCTTCATTATTACTACTATTTTATTACTAGTTTTATTCCATCTTCTGGTTGTTACTTTTTATCCCAACACTCTGGCTCTATACACTCTTCATTATTACTACTATTTTATTACTAGTTTTATTCCATCTTCTTATTGTTACTTTTTATCCCAACACTCTGGCTCTATACACTCTTCATTATTACTACTATTTTATTACTAGTTTTATTCCATCTTCTGGTTGTTACTTTTTATCCCAACACTCTGGCTCTATACACTCTTCATTATTACTACTATTTTATTACTAGTTTTATTCCATCTTCTGGTTGTTACTTTTTATCCTAACACTCTGGCTCTATACACTCTTCATTATTACTACTATTTTATTACTAGTTTTATTCCATCTTCTTATTGTTAGTTTTTATCCTAACACTCTGGCTCTATACACTCTTCATTATTACTACTATTTTATTACTAGTTTTATTCCATCTTCTGGTTGTTGCTTTTTATCCTAACACTCTGGCTCTATACACTCTTCATTATTACTACTATTTTATTACTAGTTTTATTCCATCTTCTTATTGTTAGTTTTTATCCTAACACTCTGGCTCTATACATTCTTCATTATTACTACTATTTTATTACTAGTTTTATTCCATCTTCTGGTTGTTACTTTTTATCCCAACACTCTGGCTCTATACACTCTTCATTATTACTACTATTTTATTACTAGTTTTATTCCATCTTCTGGTTGTTACTTTTTATCCTAACACTCTGGCTCTATACACTCTTCATTATTACTACTATTTTATTACTAGTTTTATTCCATCTTCTTATTGTTAGTTTTTATCCTAACACTCTGGCTCTATACACTCTTCATTATTACTACTATTTTATTACTAGTTTTATTCCATCTTCTGGTTGTTGCATTTATCCTAACACTCTGGCTCTATACACTCTTCATTATTACTACTATTTTATTACTAGTTTTATTCCATCTTCTTATTGTTAGTTTTTATCCTAACACTCTGGCTCTATACATTCTTCATTATTACTACTATTTTATTACTAGTTTTATTCCATCTTCTGGTTGTTACTTTTTATCCCAACACTCTGGCTCTATACACTCTTCATTATTACTACTATTTTATTACTAGTTTTATTCCATCTTCTTATTGTTACTTTTTATCCCAACACTCTGGCTCTATACACTCTTCATTATTACTACTATTTTATTACTAGTTTTATTCCATCTTCTGGTTGTTACTTTTTATCCCAACACTCTGGCTCTATACACTCTTCATTATTACTACTATTTTATTACTAGTTTTATTCCATCTTCTGGTTGTTACTTTTTATCCTAACACTCTGGCTCTATACACTCTTCATTATTACTACTATTTTATTACTAGTTTTATTCCATCTTCTTATTGTTAGTTTTTATCCTAACACTCTGGCTCTATACATTCTTCATTATTACTACTATTTTATTACTAGTTTTATTCCATCTTCTGGTTGTTACTTTTTATCCCAACACTCTGGCTCTATACACTCTTCATTATTACTACTATTTTATTACTAGTTTTATTCCATCTTCTTATTGTTACTTTTTATCCCAACACTCTGGCTCTATACACTCTTCATTATTACTACTATTTTATTACTAGTTTTATTCCATCTTCTGGTTGTTACTTTTTATCCCAACACTCTGGCTCTATACACTCTTCATTATTACTACTATTTTATTACTAGTTTTATTCCATCTTCTGGTTGTTACTTTTTATCCTAACACTCTGGCTCTATACACTCTTCATTATTACTACTATTTTATTACTAGTTTTATTCCATCTTCTTATTGTTACTTTTTATCCTAACACTCTGGCTCTATACACTCTTCATTATTACTACTATTTTATTACTAGTTTTATTCCATCTTCTGGTTGTTACTTTTTATCCTAACACTCTGGCTCTATACACTCTTCATTATTACTACTATTTTATTACTAGTTTTATTCCATCTTCTGGTTGTTACTTTTTATCCTAACACTCTGGCTCTATACACTCTTCATTATTACTACTATTTTATTACTAGTTTTATTCCATCTTCTGGTTGTTACTTTTTATCCCAACACTCTGGCTCTATACACTCTTCATTATTCCTATTATTTTATTACTAGTTTTATTCCATCTTCTGGTTGTTACTTTTTATCCTAACACTCTGGCTCTATACACTCTTCATTATTACTACTATTTTATTACTAGTTTTATTCCATCTTCTGGTTGTTACTTTTTATCCTAACACTCTGGCTCTATACACTCTTCATTATTACTACTATTTTATTACTAGTTTTATTCCATCTTCTTATTGTTAGTTTTTATCCTAACACTCTGGCTCTATACACTCTTCATTATTACTATTATTTTCTTACTAGTTTCATTCCATTTTATTATTGTTACTTTTTATCCTAACACTCTGGCTCTATTTGATCATAAATCTTAATTTCATATGAAAACCTATGAAAGTTAATGACATCTTTGAATAAAATTTTAACCTTACATCAACTGATGAAAAAGATTTTGTCTCATATTCAAGTTTTTTTTTTTTTTACATAATTGAAAAAGCTTTAAAAGTTTTATAAAAAAACTTATATCTTCTTTAATGTGCCATGGCCCTTCAGAACATAGCCGATCATGGCCTTCCACATCTTCCTATCTCTGGTAACTTTTACACCCCTTCTCCTGATATCTCACTCAACCTCCACTCCACTATTCATCTGCATAAGTCCATCAAGTATGTCATGCATTGCTTTCTCCTGTCGCTACTTTCTTCTTATCCATCCTGTGAGTATCAGATTCTCCAAGCCCCCTTTCCTCATTATGTCCCAGAAACTTCAGTTGTCTCTTCTTGATGTTAAATATAAGTTTCCTTTCCTTGTCCATCCTCTCATAAAACATTGCAGTTTCTCACATGTTCTGTGATGGTATCCTCAACATCCTTCTGTAGAACCACATTTCACTTTGCTTCCTTAATCTCTGATGAGATTATCCAGTATTTGCCGCCATATAGAAGGACAGACAAACATCACATAACAATCCACTACTCTTTTGTTTCCAATGAAATCTTCCTGTCTCTCAGTACTCAACTTCCGGAATTCTGGTTTTTAATAATAATGTCTGGCCTATTTGCTTCAATTTTTCTGTCTGTGTAGATGGTGTAATCCCATAGGATAGGGATTATTATTATTATCATTATTATTATTATTATACTCGAAGTGTGTTTGTGTTTTGCTTCGGCCACAGAAATGCAGGTATCATTCTTGTGAGGCAACAGCTGTCCATCATGCAATTGGGCACAAATCTGAGGCAACTTTCTCCTAGACCCTGTGTGTGCCCAATATGTCTTCGAATCTCAGTGTCACACTTTCCGTCCTCTGTTAGAACACTTCCCTGGTATTTAAATTTCTGTGCCTGCTTGATTTTAGTATCCCTGACCTGTAGTTAGCATTTTAAGCTCCACTTTTTACTGATGACCCCCACATCCGGTGTTTGTAAAAAAGAAAAAAAAAATTTATGAAAATACTTTAGAAATGGAAGCAGGGAAAAATCTCAAATCCTGAATTGGAGATAAAGGATATCAAGAGTTCACAGTTATCAACAGTAGAAGCAGAGTTTCAAACTTGACATTTCAAAGGGCAGATAACTCGGGTGGGTGGACAACTTTTGTTATTCCAATGTGCCTCTGAATTTCTGTGCCACATTTTCTGTTCAGACAATTAAATCTTCTGTACGTGTTTAATTCTGATGTCTTCAAATGCGAATACAAATGTTCCTCTTGTCAATCAAGAAGAAAACAGAAAGCGTTTTAAAACTATGTGGTTTCCAGTTTTCTCTTTTCCAATCTTCTCACTCTTTTTTTTTTTTTTTCCAGTTGGAGTAGATAGACTAAACTATCACCCGGTTCACACTCCACCCACGTCTATTGAACAGGTGAAGAGGCTCATCCCTTGTTCCCTGTTTAGGATGTGGTTTCCGGTTTTCTCTTTTGCAATCTTCTCACTCTCCCCCTCACCCCCAATTGGATTAGATAGACTAAACTATCGCCTGGTTCACACTCCACCCACATCTAATACTTGTTTCTACAGGGTGCATGAGAAATACATCCCAGATAATGCTAACACATTAGTGGCAACCAGCTAAATCCCCCGTCTTACAAATATTTTTCTGAATAATTCAGCAGACAATGTTATTTTTGGCAATTGTCTTACTTGGTTTCTATTGCTTGACATTGTGCAGCTAAAAAATGATGCAGGTTTTACTGTCATCACAACTCTCGGTTTATGGCTAAGATCAGATCATAGTGTAGCATCTGTTCTTATCTGCTTAATCTGATTCTCTCTCCACTTCTGTCTTTTTTTTTTTTATCATTTTCTCATTGAAACTAAGTACTGACTTGCACACAAATACCCTTGGGAAAGGTGGAAAGGTATTAATCCATCTCTTCCCTCCAGTTATGGGTTAAATAATAGAACAGATTGGGTTCTGTAACCGTGGTTGGTAACCAGTATACCACAGAAAGCAATGACAACCTACTGCGGGATAATCTTCTGCCTAGTTAGTCAGGTCTCTTTCGAGACATGATTGCCCAAAGTGTGTATCATGTATGGCACTTAACTGACTGACTGAATATAATAGGAGACATGATTAAGGCTTCTGCTGGGCACAAAGTGGGGGATCTGTTTTCTATTGTTATGAAGTAATAAACTGATCCCCCACTATTTACTACTTAATAATATAATACATAGCAACCTACTGGGGGATAATCTTCTGTTCAGTCAGTCATGTCTCTTTCGAGACTTGATCGCCCAAAGCTTGTATCATGTATGGCACTTAACTGTCTGAGTGACTTTCCAGGTGATGAAAACTGAATAGTCCATTATTCATGAGGTATTGTCAGGACGTAACACTTATGCAAACTAACGAAGGGATGGACAAATACAATTATAATGGGATAATGTCATCACCTAGCTAATGTCTTATCATTATGTGTGTGTGTGGTGGGGAGCATTATGTGGGAGGCATTTCTACTACCTCCCTATAAAATCTCATATGGAACTCATTTTTGCTGGTTCCAATATTTTTTTTTTCGGGTTGCTTGTAAATAAAATACAAGAGTTGACAGATTCATGTTTTTCTTTTAAGTTTCCCTATGTTGCCTGTTTTTCAGCCCTTACACTATCCCAGTTTTTTCACCATTGTCCTGCAATCATACCAAAAATTATCTTTAATCATCCTAAAATTTTTTAACTGGTGATTCTTTTACCAAAAATATGTTCAAATTGTAAGAGTTTCCTTTTCAAGATAAAAATGAATTAGTGATACTCTTTACTAATTAACCCATAGCTGGGGAGGATAAGAAGTAGATTCATACCTTTCCCAAAATATAATGAACCCAACTGGAATTGGAACTCAATTTTATGTTTAACAATTGGGAGCTGTTATTCATTACACTGCCTGCTCAAAGCCCCTGATGTTCCCAAGGAATCACTCAACTACGAGCATGGGCTGAAAACTTCATAGGCTAATTATAAAGAAGTGATGCTTGCACGGATTCATTTCAGCTCTTAGTATTAAGAACTGCATTGTTTCTTTTCAGGTAAACTGACATCCAATTGTAACTTCAAAAGTAACAAATAACATTGTTTTAGACAAATCCAGCTGGTTACCTTGAACATTTCTTAACCGAGTATAAGCCAGTAACAAAATGACACCTCAGGCAGTGGAAACACCCCTCCTCACCTACTCCAAAGAAGGCTAAGGTTGTTTAATCGGCAGGGAAGATAATAGTCTCAATTTGTTGAGATGCAAAAGGCATTGTGTTTTTTTAATCTTTACATGGACAACATAATCAATAAAGAGTATCTATGCCAACTTGCTAAGGCAGTCATGAAAGACTATCGAGACCAAATTCTCAGGAAAACTGATGAAAAGGTTCTTGTTTTCATTGCAACAATTTTCCAGCACACAAGTCCTTGATTTCAATGGCTGCTGTGCATGACTGTGGCATTCAACTGATAGATAATCCCCTCCTTATTCTCCTGATTTGAATATCAGCTGTTCCTCAACATAAAAAAACATTGGCTGTAAACCAGTATCTCAGCGATGATGAGCTCATATCCATTTTGATGACATTTTTGCTCAACAGGATGAATAGTCAGATGCCAGTTTAGATGAAAAGAGACATTGCGACTATTAATAAGAAAGGTTGAAATTAATGTATGCAAGATTTCACAGATATATGATCGCTCCTATGAACTTTTCAGCCCACGTTTGTACCTAGAAAGAAATAATGCAGTTTTTAATAAGAGAAATTGAAATTAATGTATGCAAGATTTTACAACTCTAGCATCACTCCTTTACAGCCTGTGAACTTTTGCATCACCCTAGCATGTACTGACCAGACTTGATGTTGCTTAACTTTGATGATTCTATTGGAACTGGTGTTTCAATATGATGTGACCAAAAATAAAGAAAATATTTTAAACTACTCAACAATTTTTTCTTTTTTTTTTTTTTTTTAACTTTGTTACTATTTATAAGAGGATGTGCGTTGTGGTACAGTGGATATCGGCTCGGAACGAGAAACCGGGGAGCAGAGTTCAAATTCCAGTTGAATACCATTGTATTCACTTATGCGCAAATTCCCTTGGGAAAGGTATTAATCTGTCTCTTCCTTCCAGTTATGGGTTAAATAGCAGGACAGATTGGGTTCTATAGCCTTGGTCGGCAACCAGTCTACTGCAGAAAGCAATGGCAACCTACTGCAGGATAATCTTCTGTCATGTCTCTTTTGAGACATGATCGCCCAAGCGTGTATCACGTATGGCACTTAACTGACTGACTGTTTATGAGATCTGTGTTGTAGTGTAAGTGTATACAATTCAGAATGAGAAATTGAGGAGTTGAGTTTGAATTCCAGTTGGGTTTGTTATATTCATTTATACATAAAACCCTTAGAAAAGGTATGAATCCATCTAGTCTCCTCCCAGCTATAGGTTGTATGGAAGGCCAGATTGAGTCTTGTAACCTCGGTTGGCACCCAGTCTACTGCAGAAAAAAAAATCAGCAACCTACTTCTGCTTACTCAGTCATGAACTGACTATTTACACTTGTTAAAAAAAATATTTGTGAAATAAATCTTTTATTTTAATCCAGTAAATCTGTTGTTTTTTTTTTTTTTTATTCTATTGTTTCTACTATGTAACTGTTATGTCTCATAACTAAAATGCCTTAATTTATAGTATGATTCATGGTCGTGGATGAATTTATGTGTGTGTGTGTGTGTGTGTGTGTGTGTGTGTGTAGCACGTGGAGAAAATGCATGGAACGAAAGAAAAGTAGATGTCTACTCACGATTGACTGGAAGATACATTTATTTTACAGGGAGAAACATTACAAAATATGTACATGCGGTATCAGTCCCAAGTTATCGGGTTGTGTGTCACAACCATTAGGGCAGAAGAACATACATGCGTTCATTAACCATTGACGGCCATATTCCAAGTCTGTTCCCTCATGCGTCCCATGTCTGAATGTGTCGATGATCACGTGACTTGTGTGTACCCACTCTCAGGAGTAAAAAGGGAGGTACTCTGTTTGGGAACAGGAAAGGGTTAATTCCCTTGGAATATGTTTTATTTGCCCTAACAGTAACGTTTCCTTTAAAATTAAACAAGCTGAAGTATTAACATTTTAAATTTGGTTTAATTCATTTCTAATGACTTATTGACTTTTTGCAGGTTATTTAAAGCCATAAAATTTTTGTTTCTTTTTTTTATTTAGAGATGTGAATAAAAAATGGGGTCAGTCAGTCAGTTAAGTGCCATACGTGATACACACTTGGGCGATCATGTCTCAAAAGAGGCATGACTGACTGGGCAGAAGATTATCCTGCAGTATGTTGCCATTGCTTTCTGCAGTAGACTGGTTGCCGACCAAGGCTATAGAACCCAATCTGTCCTGCTATTTAACCCATAACTGGAAGGAAGAGACGGATTAATACCTTTCCCAAGGGTATTTGCACGTAAGTGAATACAATGGATTCAACTGGAATTCGAACTCGGCTCCCCGGTTTCTCGTTCCGAGCCAATATCCACCATACCACAACGCACATCCGCACACACACATTACATATAAATTGTAATATAGACTTTGTACCCACCCTCGTCTTTTTTTTTTTTTCGGAGGTCGAAAAAAAAAATGGGGTACAAAGTCTATGTTACAATTTTTATATATATATATATATATACAAATTGATCCCACATATGGTAGTTTCTATGAATTTATGTTACAGAGAATGCATATAACTAACCTGTGTATATGACGGCAGCTCCAACAAATGCAGATGTAAGGTTGCAAGTAAATAACAACTCTAAAAACAGCCTCGGTCTGCCTGATGTCTGTGAAGGGATCATCGGAAAGAAGACGAAGGATCTGTGGTTCATATATAACATCAAGACAACCTTTAAAAGTTGTTCAACACTTTGCAGATAGCTCTCCTGAGTAAAACGTCTAGTAGACGAGAACATGACTAAGGACTGTGTATACACTATCACATGCAGCTGCAGTAAGAAATACAAAGACAGGGTCCACCCCCTTAAGATAAAGCTACCAGAACACTGTAAGGCTGTAACATGAGTGGAAATAAAAAATTCAGGCATAGCTGACCACATATAGAGGGGAAAAAAAGAAAATCATTGCTCTCTGTAGGAGCAAGTTGAAATGATAGAGAACACTACTGGAAAATACAAAAACTTAAGGAATTGTGCATATGCTGAGCCACAAAATTTCCTAAGCTGGCAAAGCATAGAAATGGCTACAATAGAAGCTTTAAAAGTTTTATAAAAAAACGTATATCTTCTTTTATATGCCATGTCCCTTCAGAACATAGCTGATCATGGCCTTCCACATCTTCCTATCCCTGGTAACTCTTAACACCCCTTCTCCTGATATCTCACTCAACCTCCATTCCACTATTCATCTGCATAAGTCCATCAAGTATGTCATGCATTGCTTTCTCCTGTCACTACTTTCTTCTATCCATCCTGTGAGTATCAGATTCTCCAAGCCCTCTTTCCTCATTATGTCCCAGAATAGAGAACCAGTAATATAGAGTGCTAGAGAAAACCAATTAACATTGTAATATGAGCTCAGGTAAAAAAAAAGAAAAAAAAAAGAAAAAAGCCATTAGGTTTATGAGCCTGAAAAATTCATACACTGACCTCCTCAAGGAGACATGGCCCAGTTAATAAAAGCATTAGTTGGATTCAATGAGATCAATACCTTGCAACAGCAGTGGTGAACAAAAACTTATGGGATTCAATTAAATGAAGATAAAAAAACATCCAGAAGTGGCATGACTTATGGAACAAGAACGATGACCGAAATAAAGGGTTCAGTTCGAAATTCTCAAAATTACATTAATATGACATTGAAGATGAGGACAATGTAAAAACTTTCTCAAAAATAAAGAAATATGTAAATAAATTTAAAAACATTCCTGTGTAGACTTTTTCTTAATGTGTTGACTACAGTCTTCTAGTTAACTTACTGATCATTTAAAAATATTTTAAGAATGGTTACTGAGACATTAGGTTTATTAGTTAAAAAAATTCATACATTGATGTCCAAGATTAAAAGCTTTGTTTGGATTTTAAAAAATCGTCCAGCTATTTTAAAGAAATGAATACAATATGAGAGAACCAATAATGTAGAGATGATAATAACACATCACTCAATAAATCCCGGGCCTAACTAATAAAACAACTTTAAGGCAAAATTTGACTTAATTCATCAACATAGTCTCTTTTTAGGGTGATACACTGATTCCAACCCTTCTCTAACAATTCAATGCCCTTTTTGAAGAACAATTTCTCTTCAGCCTCACTTTTCAAAATCACTTCATCAATGAAACTAAACCTCTTTCTCTAAAGCATTCTTTTGAAGTCTGCAAACAGCCAGTAGTTGTTGGGGGCATGATCTGGAGAAGAGGGTGGAAGCAATTCAAAGTTTTGCCATCATTGTGAGATGGTGCATTGTCTTGGAAAAATCACTTTTTTTCTTCATTTGAGGCTGTTTTTTGGTGATTTTCACACCAATAATGCTATATAATATTCGCTATTGATGGTTCTTCCTTTCTGAACAAAATACCGTCCCAAAAAATGGAGGCCAAAACCTTACCTGATAATGTTTGCGTCTTTGGTTGGTTTGAATGGCTTTCACCTGATGCTGACTGCCAATTTGTCTTTGGAGTGAAGCAGTGGATCCACATTTCATCCATTATCACATATTTATGCAAAAATTCCTTGTTGCATTGAAACAGTTGCAAACAATGCTCTGAATTGTCGACATGCTGTTTTTTGACTGACTATGAGTAAACGCAGCACTCATTTTAAACACAGCTTTCTCATTGACAAATGTTCATGCAAAATGGTGAATACACTGGTTTCTGATATGTTCAAGTCCTCTGCTATCTTACATAACTTCAATTAATGATTGGCCAAAATGAGTTTGCAGATTTTTTTATAGCTTTTTCCAGGACGATTGCTGATTTTGGGCGCTCTGAGCATTCACCATCATTTGTGTCTGTACAACTGTTTAAATTCAGCGTACCACCTCTTAACTGTTGTTTCCGATAGAACAGAGTCCAAATAACACTTATGAAGCCATTCAGTCACTTAAGTGCCATACGTGAAACACGCTTGGGCGATCATGTCTTGAAAGAGACATGACTGACTGGGCAGAAGATTATCCCACAGTAGGTTGCCATTGCTTTCTGCAGTAGACTGGTTGCCAGCCAAGGCTATAGAACCCAATGTGTCCTGTTATTTAACCCATAACTGGAAGGAAGAGACGGATTAATACCTTTCCCAAGGGTATTTGCGCATAAGTGAATGCAATGAATTCAACTGGAATTCGAACTCGGCTCCCCGATTTCTCGTTCCGATTCGATATCCACTGCACCACAACACACATCCATGAAGCCATTAGAGAGCTCAATGGATGTTATCCAGAGCAATACGATATCTAAAACTCAACACATAATTAAAGCGGTTATAAATCCTGATTTATTTCAACAGGTGGGTAAATGTCCTTGTCAGATTGCAAAAAATTAAATGGATTAATTTAGAATAAAAAAAAAGAGTTTAGTGCAGAGAAGAAATTTACTATTACTGAGGTTAGGTGAAGGGCTGAGAAGTACACAGCATTAAAATGTAGCAATTATACTGGAAATGTCACAAAAATTAAAAATACACATACAATAACACACACACATATACGGCCGACTATAAGCACAATCACAAATAATTAAAAAAACAAAACAAAAAACATAATGAAAAGAAAATAAGAAAATTCACAAAAGATAACACTAACTTCAATTCTTTCAAACACTCTTCCCACCCACCCAACTATCTATCACCCCCCCTTCTGACATTTCCTATATCTCACCACTCTTCCTATTTACCTCCCCCTATGTAGCCCCAAGTGCAATAGTGGCAGTGGAATGCCTTGCTTGGGGTGAAATGATTAAAAAAAATAAAAATAAAGCTGAATTTGCTGGAAAAAAATTGTTAGTGGGTGAAAAAAGCAAATCCAACTAAACAGGTAACTAACAGGTAATTTATATTTGTTTTTGTTGGCATTTAGAAATAACTTCATTTCTCTGCTTCAAAAATGTGAAAAATTTAATTTTAAAAATTTTTTTGAGATTGTACTTATATTCTGTTATATACGCTCATTTTCATTTATTTTATCTTTATATTTGAATTTTTTTCCTTTTTGTCTTTATATGGTCATTTTAGTTTTTATGTATATAGTGTGTATATATGAGTTTCTTAGGTGTGTGTTTGTTTGTGTGTGTGTGTAGTAACATCCATTTATTTCTGTTGGTTTTGTATATCCGACTGTTTTTCATTTATGGTTTATTTATGTGTATGTGTTGGTGTAAGTTTTAATTTTTGTGTCATTTCCAGTATAATTGCCACATTTTAATGCAAAGTTATACACCTCTCAACTCTTCACATAACCTCAGTCAGCCAGTTAAGTGCTATACATGATACACGCTTGGGCGATCATGTCCCTCCCGAGACACGAGTGACTAGGCAGATTTTCCCGCAGTAGGTTGCCATTACTTTCTGCAGTAGACTGGTTGCCAACCAAGGCTAAAGAACCCAATCTATCCTGTCAGATAACCCAAAACTAGAGGCAAGATGTGGATTAATACCTTTCCCAAGGGTATTTGCACATAAGTGAATGCAACGAAAATCAACTGAAATTTGAACTCGGTTCCCAGATTTCTCGTTCGGAGTCGATATCCACTGCACCACAAGGTACATAATCTCAATAGCCTAAATTTCTTCTTTAAGCAAACCTTTTTTTTAAAAAAGTATTCTCAATTAAATAAAAAAAAAGGTTACTGAAACATGAGGTTTAAAAGCCTGAAAAATTCATACACTGACCTCCTCAAGGACACATGGCCCAGTTAATAAAAGCATTGGTTCGATTCAGTGAGTGAAGCTATTTTAAAGAAATGAATACAATATGAGACAGTTGCAAACAATGCTCTGAATTGTTGACATGCTGTTTTTTGACTGACTGTGAGCAAATGCAGCACTCATTTTAAACACAGCTTTCTCATTGACAAATGTTCAAGCAAAATGGTGAATACACTACCTTCTGATATGTTCAACTCCTTGCAGTGGTGAACAAAAACTTATGGGATTCAATTAAATGAAGATAAAAAAAAACATCCAGAATTAATTACCCACCTGTCAAAATAAATCAGGATTTCGAATCGCTTTAATTGTGTCGCGTTTTATTTTATACATACACGGAGACACAAACTAATTAGTCTAAATTTAAAACATCTAAAAATTGATTGCTACCTGTTCTCCGTTCTTTTTCAAAGACTTGGAGTTACTTTGCTTTGGGGAGTCAGTTAAATACGGATAATAACGTGAACCCTCCCACGCTGGGTACAATCACAACGCATGGAGGTCAAAGGGAGAGTACCCTTACTAGAGTCTAACATTTCACTCCTAATTTGAATCTGCCTTATTTTACTTGTTCTAACACAGAATCTATACAGTCAGTCAGTTAAGTGCCATATATGATACACGCTTGGGCGATCAGGTCTCGAAAGACACATGACTGACTGGGCAGAAGATTATCCCGCAGTAGGTTGCCATTGTTTTCTGCGGTAGACTGGTTGCCGACCAAGGCTATAGAACCCAATCTGTTCGGCTATTTAACCCATAACTGGAAGGAAGAGAAGGATTAATACCTTTCCCAAGGGTATTTGTGCGTAAGTGAATACAAACTGGAATTCGAATTCTGCTCCCCGGTTTCTCGTTCCGAGTCGATATCCAATGCACCACAACGCACATCCTGTATCTATTCACTCTTCATTAATTCTATTTTTTCATTCCTAGTTTGATTCCATCCCAAAGTTACTGTTTGTTCAAATGCCCAGAATTTATACACTCTTCATTAGATGTATCATTTTACTCTTAGATTGATTCCATCGTATTGTTACTTTTTGTTCCAACATTCAGAATATAGACTGTCTTTATTATTTCTATTTTTTTATGCCTCGTTCAAAACAATCATATTCTTACTTTTTGCTCCAACACTAAGGATCTATGGACTCTTCATTATTTTTGTAATTTTTCCTCCTAGTCTTAATCCATCTTTTTTTTTTTAACTTTTTTTTCAAACACTGAAAATCTATAGACTTTGTTTCTATTATTTCATCCTTAGTTTGATTTCATCTTATCGTTATATTTTGTTCACACAGAATCTATACACTCTTCATTAATTTTATTATTTCGCTCCTCGTTTGATTCAGTCTTATTGTTATTTTTTGTTGCAACATTCAGAATCTATAGTCTCATTGTCTTTTATTTTATTCCTAATTTGATTCCATCTTATTGTTACTTTTCATTCCAACAAGTAGAATCAATATTGTTTTCTTTAAGATCAATTTATTGCTAGCTTTATTCCATCTTATTGTTACTTTTCGTTCCAACACTCAGAATCTAGACACTCTTTATTATTTTTATCATTTTATTACTTGTTTTATTACATGTTATAATTACATTTTATCCCAACGATCAGGATCAATAGTCTTATTATTATTATTATTATTATTTTACTCCTAGTTTTGTTCCATCTTATTACTTTTTTTTCTAAAACTCAGGATCAACATTATTATTGATCAATTGGAGTAGATCGACTAAACTATCGCCCGGTTCACACTCCACCCACGTCTATTGAACAGGTGAAGAGGCTCATCCCTTGTTTCCTGGTTAGGATGTGGTTTCCGGTTTTTCTCTTTTCCAATCTTTTCACTCTTACGTAGCCCCCTGTGCATCAGTGGCATTGTCGCCTTGCTTGGGGTGATATGATTAAAAAAAAAAAAAAAAAAATTTATATTAATAATTTTTCATTCCTTTATATTACATCGTATTGTTGCTTTTTATCCCAACTCTGGCTCTATACACTCTTCATTATTACTATTATTTTATTACTAGTTTTATTCCATCTTATTATTGTTGCTTTTTATCCTAATACTCTGGCTCTATACACTCTTCATTATTACTATTATTTTATTCCTAGTTTTATTCCATCTTATTATTGTTGCTTTTTATCCTAACACTCTGGCTCTATACACTCTTCATTATTCCTATTATTTTATTACTAGTTTTATTCCATCGTATATCCCAATAACCAGGGTTAATGCAATCTTTTTGTTACTATCATTTTCTTCCTAGTTTTGTTCCATCTTTTTATTTTAACCCTCAGGAGAAGTTTACTCTTTATTATTACTATAATTTTATTGCTAGCTTTATTCCATGTTATCGTTAATATTTGTTCCAACTCTCAAGATCAGTACAACTTTTAGTTTGATTCTAATTCTTAAATTTTATCCTAACACCCTTCAGTCAGTTAAGTGCCATACGTGATACACGCTTGGGTGATCATGTCTCGAAAGAGACATGACTGACTGGGAAGAAGATTATCCCGCAGTAGGTTGCTATTGCTTTCTGCAGTAGACTGGTTGCCGACTAAGGTTATACAACCCAATGTGTCCTATTATTTATTATAACTGGGAGGAAGAGACGGATTAACACCTTTCCCAAGGGTATTTGCATGTAAGTGAATGCAATGAATTCAACTGGAATTTGAACTCGGCTCCCAGATTTCTCGTTTGGAGCCGATATCCACTGCACCACAAGGTACATTCACCTAATCTCAGTAGCAGTGAATTTCTTCTTTAACCAAATGTTTTTTTAAAAAAATATTCTCAATTAAATTATTTAGTTTTTTGTGACCTGACGAGATGGACTTACCCACTTGTCAAAAGAAATCAGGATTTCTAATCGTTTTAATTATGTCACGTTTTATTTTATCCATACAGCGACACACAAACTAATTAGTCTAAATTTAAAACATCTAAAAATTAATGATTGTTACCTGTTCTCTTTCAAAGACTTGGAATTACTTTGCTTTGGGGATTCAGTTAAACACCACACCTTACAATTATGTAAAATCTCATATCCAATACCTTGTAAAATTGTCTCTCCAAATTGTTCTTCAGTAAGGGCGTCCGACTAAAGTGATAAAACCTGAATAAACTAAGAAAGATATTAACAGCCGAAAATGGTTTTAAAAATTTAATGAAACAAGAAAGAAGAAAAAAAAAGTTTCCTTTATTTCCAAGAGATCTCTTACAAAATTAAGTCAGATTAAAAAATGATTGTATGAAAGTTGTTTTTTTTCTTTTCTTTGATTTAAAAAAAATATATAAAAAAAAAAAAAAGTCGTCTTTGAAGTGATCAGAGAATTCCATGATTCTGTAGGTTAACTATATTGTGGAAAACTGTGAAGTTACTTCTTGGAGAAAAAAGACATCAACGATGACTGCTTTTGTTTGCCTTTCTCTGCAATGGACTTGGCAGTAACATTTGATTTCTTGGTCTGAGGAAAAAAAAAAGTCATTATTTTGTACGGTTTATCAACCCTTTGCAAATTATTTAAAGCCAGAAAATATTTTCAGATTGTAAGAATTTTTTTTTTGAGATTCTAGTTTAGCAATGCAAGTTATACTAACCCTTAAGAGGGGAGGGAGGAGAAAACGTGGATTCATACCAAATCAGAATTTGATAAACAAGAAATTATGAGAATATAAAGTTACAAACAATTGAGAAACTGATCCCTCTAATTGTGGCCATGGTAGTTTCTATACATTTATATTCCAGATAATTTAAATAAATCTAGAAGACAAGGTTGTGTAGCTAATCAGTATTTGATTGATTTATAAATCTGTTTTCTATGCCTTGTCAACCTTTGACAGGTTATTTAAAGCCAGAAAATATTTTTAAATTGTAAGAATTTGTGGAGTCTGATAATAATAGTTTACTAATTAACCCATAGCTGAGGCAGAAGAGGTAGATTCTTATTAATCATAATTTTATAAACAAACAAGAAATTATATCAATACAAAGTGAGGGGTCAATTTTCTATTGAACCAATATAGAAACAGATCCCTCACTTTGTGGTCACAGTAGTTTTTATACATTAATATTTCAGAGAATGTTAATAAATCTAAAAGACATGCCTGCGCAGCTAATCAGCATTTCATTGAGTGATTTGTTTGCTACAGCTTATCTACAGAAGTAATTATGTGCATATAAAGTGGGGGATCAATTCTATATTACAATCCATATAGAAACAGATCCCTCACTTTGTGGTCACAATAGTTTTTATACATTAATATTTCAGAGAATGTAAGTAAATCTAAAAGACATGCTTGTGTAGCTAATCAGTATTTGATTGATTGATTTGTTTTCTACAGCTTATCAAACTTTTGCAGGGTGTTTAAAGCCAGAAAATATTTTTAGATTGCAAGAATTTCTTTTTTAGGGATACTAATGGTATCATAATACAAGCCTTACTAATTAACCCATAGCTGGTGGGAGAAGAGGTGAATACATACTTTTCCCCAAGGGTATTTGTGCATAACTGAATATAACGAACCACAACTGGAATTGCAATTCTGCTTTCTGACTGACAACTTGAGCCATTATCTATTACACCACCCACACATCCAAGCTTACAGCACCTGGTATTCCCAAGGTACTGACCAGGCTGGATGTTGCTTAACTTTGGTGATCATAACCAGTGTTACTACATGATGTGGTTTGGTTGTAAATCCATTTCAGTTCAGACATGCGTTCATCAAAAACATGTCTTACATTTCAACTATAAAAATGCTAAAAAAAAATAAAAATAAAATAAAAAAAAATAAAATAAAATTGGGGATTTTTTTTTTTTCATGGACAATAAACTTAATAAATTTTATAAAAATCTCATTGTCAACTATTATTAACTTTTAACTTGATATTTCTTTCAATTTTAACTTATAGTATCATGAATTTTTTTATATTTGTGGTGAAGCCTTGTTAACCATTATTCATTTTTGGTTAGTATTTCTTTCATCTTAATTTGAATTGCTTTATTCATATTAGTATCGATACAAATATGATTAGTAAGTATCTACCTCTTCTACCTCGGCTATGGGTTAATTAGTAATACTTATATCAGTAAACCATAAATATTATATTTATCTCATCTTAATTTCAATTGCTTTATTCATATTAGTATCAGTAATATCATCCAGAATTTTTATTGGATTAAAATTTGTCATTTATCAATTTTTCTTAAATATTTATCTCATCTTAATTTCAATTGCTTTATTCATATTAGTATCAGTAATATTATCCAGAATTTTTATTAGATTAAAATTTGTCATTTATCAATTTTTCTTAAATATTTACCTCATCTTAATTTCAATTGCTTTATTCATATTAGTATCAGTAATATTATCCAGAATTTTTATTAGATTAAAATTTGTCATTTATCAATTTTTCTTAAATATTTATCTCATCTTAATTTCAATTGCTTTATTCATATTGGTAGTATTAATAATTTTAGTTCCTGTTTATTTCATATTTATTTTTTTCCTCAATAGGATTTAAGATTCACTTATCATCCAGTTTACACTGCCTCCTGGACTTTTGAATTTTTGACTTTTATCCTTTGTTTCCTGTTTAGGATTGAATTTCCAGTTTCTTCTAAAGTCTACTTCGACTCTGTACTTCTTATCACTCGACCTAAACTTTGTTTATTTGCTTTCACTTTTTTTTCTCAGTATGAGTAGATATGTTCATTTATCATCCAGTTCACACTCTTTGGTCTTTTGAACAGGAGTAGAGATTTATCCTTACTTTCCTGTTTAGGATTGGGTTTCTGGTCCTAAAATTTACCTTTACTTCTAAAATCTCTACTTAAACTCTGAAATTGCGTTTCCTATTTATTTTTAATTTTCTCTCAATAATACTAGACATACTCATTTATCACCCAGTTCACAATGCTCCTTGGCTTTTTGAACAGGAGTAGAGATTTATCCCATGTTTCCTGTTTAGGATTTAGGATTACAGCATATCATGTTGAATATATCGGTTCTCGTTTGATCACCGAAGTTAAGCAACGTGAGCCTGGTCAGTACTTAGATGGGTGACCACTTGGGAATACCAGGTGCTGTAAGCGTTCAGTGACGGATGTGCGTTGTGGTGCAGTGGATATAGGCTTGGAAAGAGAAATCGGTGAGCCGAGTTAGAATTCCAGTTGAGTACTCTGCATTCACTTAAGCAATAGTACCCTTGGGAAAAGTATTAATCTGTCACTTCCTCCAGTTATGGGTTAAATAACAGGATGGGGCCTGGAGGCAACCCATTTAGTGTTGGTGTCACAATAAAAACACCCTTGGTAGCCCTGGCAAAGCATCAAGTATTCAGCTATTTGACAAGATTATGAATTTCACTAGAAAACTGTGCCAGGGTTCCAAATGCACAGGGAATACTGGAGGGGTGTAGTGAGTTCTATCTTGGCCAAGGCCGCAAGATGACGACGTTTAGGATTGAATTTCCAGTTCCTTCTAAAGTCTACTTCAACTCTATACTTCTTATCTCTTGACCTAAACTTTGAAATTTTATTTGTTTGCGTTTTTTTTTTCTCAATAGGAGCAAATATGTACATTTATCATCCAGTTCCCACTCTGGTCTTTTGAACAAGAGTAGAGATTTATCCTTACTTTCCTGTTTAGGATTTGGTTTCTGGTTCCTTCTAAAATTTACTTTTACTCTATACTTCTAAAATCTCTACTTAAACTCTGAAATTGTATTTCCTATTTATTTTTAATTTTCTCTCAATAAAACTAGACATACTCATTTATCGCCCAGTTCACAATCCTCCTTGGCTTTTTGAACAGGAATAGAGATTTATC
The DNA here is from genome assembly GCA_037127315.1 of Ascarosepion bandense. Lineage (NCBI taxonomy): Eukaryota > Metazoa > Mollusca > Cephalopoda > Sepiida > Sepiidae > Ascarosepion > Ascarosepion bandense. The sequence goes on from JBBBDQ010002342.1 coordinate 104,367, forward strand.
CTGTGTTTCCTGTTTAAAATTGGGTTTCCAGTTCCTTCTAAAGTCTACTTCAACTACTTCAAGTCTATTTCAAAAAATAAATAAATATAAAAGAGAAAATAAAATTTCAAGGTTTACATAGAGAAGTGAGAAGTATACTTCTCACTTCTCTATGTAAACCTTGAAATTTTATTTTTTCCCTCAATTTGAAATACCATCTGCAGAGAACTGAATTGCTTACCTCGGCTGAAGATTTAATCAGATTTAACTCTTTGCTTGCAGGTTGATCCATATCCGACGCATCAGTGGAATCACTTTCCATCACCGTCTCGGTGACTGGAACAAAAATAAAATTATACTAAGTCATGAAAAAGAAAGAATTCACCAATAATATTTATTCAAAATTGACACAGTGCTAAAGAAAAGCAAGTCGTCTTTTACCAGGAAATAAAAACAGTTCTCTTATTAGGACCTTCAATAAGCTCTCACTGATTTTTTATGAAAAGTAATGTTTTATTTGCAAAAATTAGTAAGAAACAAGTTTGAGCTTGAGTTTTGTATAACGACATATCAACCTCTGTGGGTTATTTAATGCCATAAAGGTGAGATTTTAAGGCATTTTTTTTCAATGTTCGGTTATAGTGAGAAGGTTGATTTAGTCAGATTTTAATGAAAATTTTTTTATTTTTATTTTAGAAAACTGAAGATATCTTCTAATTTTGTATTCAAAAATGTATTGTGGGTCATTTTTTTTTCTTCAAAAATGTATTATGGCAATAATTTTTCTTTTCCTTCAAAAATGTGCTATGGTAATAATTTTTTTCTTCAAAAATATATTATTGGGAATATTTTTCCTTTAAAAATGTGTATTCTGATATAAAAGTCTATTTTTATGTATATAATTCTATAAAAGTCTATTTTTATTCTTTCATAGTGTTTTGACCCCAGTTTGGGGGGGGGGGTAACTATTTACCCATAGCTGGAAACCTAATAGGTGCTACCACGCTGGGTAAGGGTGGACCTGGAAACAACAGCAATTAAGAGGTGGTTCCATGCTTCTCACAACCTCCCAATCAGAGGCCTTGCTGCCGGATGCAGTTTACCGTCATACTCAGGACATAGTACCAAACAAATCACTGAAATTATGGTCCATCGTTAGACACTACTTTTTCCCCAATTTTTGGCAGCATTTGAATTCAATGTCGGAAAAACCATATGCCTTTTGTGGCTAAGTCAATCTATTTTTTGGCATCTTCATAAGAATGAAAGTGCTGCTCAGCCAGACCATGTGCCATTGATCGGAACAAGTGATAATCAGATGCAGCAATGTCTGGTAAATACGGCAGATAGGGTAGGACTTCTCATTCAAGTGTTTCCAAGTAGGTTTTCACTTGTTTTCAAACATTTGGCCTAGTGTTGTCATGTTGCAAAATCACTGCTTGTATCTCTGCTTGTATAGCAGCCATTTTTTCTTTAAAGTTTGGCTTATACGCATCAATTGGAGTTGATAGTGATCTCTTGTGCTGGTTTGAACAGTTGATCCCACCAAATGAAGAGTAAAAGCTTTGAAACATTGCTATTCGGCTTTGCTGCCAATGTTGATGCATGGTTAGGCTTACCCCACAATCTTTTACGCATAGGGTTATTGCAGTGTATCCACTTTTCATTGCTGGTCACAATACAATGTAAAAAAACCTTTACCTGTCTGTTTTTGAAGCAGCTGTCTGCATGTGAAAAGACAGTGTTTGATGTATCTCGGCTTCAACTCCTGCTTTTGAATCAATCCTAATGCTTTCAAATGTTTTGAAACTGTTTTGTGATCAATTCCTAATGATTCTGCAAGTTCAGATTGCACCTGACATGAGTCTTTATAAAGTAATGCCTCCAATTTTTTGTCTTCAAACTTTTTTGGTGAGCCCAAGTGTTCTTTATCTTCGACACCAAAATCATTATTTTGGAAGCCACTAAACCAATCTTTGCATATTGTTTCTGACAGAACATTGTCGCTCTAAGTCTCAACAAGAACTCTGTATGCTTCAGCAGCAGATTTCTTTTGAATAAAGTAGTGCAGTAAAATTCCCTGTAAATACATTTTCTTTGGTATGAAATCTGACATGCTTAATTCTATGAACAACAAAGTTATTTACACTTTGGTGAAATCACATACACTGAATTTCAAAGTTGCTTATAGTACTCTCTTATAGGTATATTACCATCTGAAACTACATGCAGTTCTGGAAATACTGTCTGTTAGAAAACAACAAGAACTTATTTAAGGTTCTAACAGATAAGCCATTCACTGTTACCGTGGATATTTAAATGTTTACATAATACAATTAATGATTTTTTTAGTTATTAACTAGCAGTATAGCCTGGCGTTGCTTGGGTATAATGAAAGCTTTATAACTAATCCATGGTCCTGGAGCTCAGACTTAGCCTAAAGAATATTTGTGTGAAGTTTGGTGAGAATTGGATTAAAATTGTGGATTTGTATAAAGGACATACAGGCAGATAAACAGACACACACACAAACATCTTGCCTTTTATATATATAATCGATTTTCTGCACTATTGTAAGGACTGCAACCTTGAAACTTCTGAATATCGTTTCTTATGTCTTTGTCTATAAGTGTATCAAATTTGATTAAAATCGGACCACTCCCTTTATAACCCGATTTTTTCGATTATCGATTTTTGATATTTATCGACACAAAACCTAGCTAAGAACACTTGCAGACGCTTATAGTACAACTGTGTAAATTTTCAAGAAAATTGATTCAGCTGTTTCGGAGTTTATAGGTAACACACACACACACACACACACACACACACAGACAAAGTTCCATTTATAAATAAGTTTAGATTACTATTAGAAATTAGTAGAGAACAACATCAAGAAGTTTCTTTCCTAAAAAATCAATCACGATGAGATTAGAACTCAGGTCTCATAGTCAGAATATTGGTCACAGCAAGAATGTTCCAGTCCTTTTTCAAGTTTCTTTGATTTTATTTACTGACATTGAATAGGTGCAAACATTTCATCTGCTACAATTATTAACTTATATGCTTCTTCTGGACAACTTAATCCTTCTTATAATAATCGAGTGCCATGGATGGAACTGTCTTAGATTAGAACAGGTGGCAAATTATGACGGCATGTTATGCTTTTGCAAAATGGCATAAGCGTTTTGGGCAAAGGGAAATTTAAATGTTTACTTTTTGAATATGCAAAAACTTATGAATGCTTTTCTAACTTATGTACAGAATAATGTTAGAAAATATTTTTAACTCATTTAAATTTTTTAAATATTTTTACACAAGTACACATTACATTTTTTCTTTACTTTTGATATATCCCGGGAAGGAATATCAGGGAAAAGAATAGTGTAAGAATAATACTTAACACTGAAGATAGATTAGAAGAGATTTATTATACAACAGTACAATAAACCAATAGACGTACAAGAACAATCAATGAATAGTAACAGGAATAACTATCAAGTAGGAAATGTCTCCGCCTATGACGCATGTGTCCGTCTAGTGACATATGCCACTAGTCATAGTTTTTTTATAGACTAGACCATATCCATTACGGAGTAGGATAGGATGTTCCTCTACAACAACTTTAAAGGAACCTAACAGGTGCTACCACTCCGGGTCAGAGTGGATCTGGGAACAACAGCAATTAAAAGGTGGTTCCATGCAACCTCCCAATCAGAGGCCTTGCTGCTGAATGTAGTTAACAGTCATGCCCAGGGCCTATATAAACATCTGAACTGGAGAATCTAAAGAATGGACCGCTCATCTGAACATTTACCATGAAAAGAACGATAGAGTAACAATAGACTTGCAATGTTGTGTCTTTGGGAAAGTAATTGTCAGAGTGAAGAAGTCTCGGCACAAAACAGAACAAAACAAATTACGCTATGGTTTAAAAACATAAGTTCCAAATCTCTTTAGGTTTGACTTACCCAAATACCCTTCATCATTCATGTAATTCCTTTTCTTTTTCCTTTTAATTCGTTTCCTTTTCCGACCATCATTGGTTACAGTAGCAGACATTGGCTCTTCTTTCTTGACTTTCTCAATATTTTGCTCAGGTGTATCAGGGATGGGTTCTTCATCATCTTCTTCATCTTCCTCTGTTTTTTTCTCTTCCAACTCTTCTGCAGTCGGAGTTGGACTGGAAAGAGGTTCTTCCATTTCCATTTCTGTAAGTAGAAAAGTAGAGCTATATTATTATTAACTAGCAGTATAGCCTGGAGTTGCTTGGGTGTAATGAAAGCTTTAAAACTAATCCATGGTCCTGGAGCTCAGACTCAGCCGAAAGAATATTTGAAATCATAAAATAATTGCGACAATTTACCAATCGCACCATACACACACACACACACACACACACACACACACACACTAGCAGTATAGCCCGGTGTTGCTCAGGTGTAATGAAAGCTTTAAAACAAATCCATAGTCCTGGAGCTCAGACTCTTTGGACATTGGCACGAAAGACTAAAAAGCAATAGTTGCTTCCATTTAAACCAAAAACGTAGACTGAAAGAAAAATGAATGGATGCAAGTCAAATTTTGATTTCCTGGTATCGATATCAAATGAGTTTTTTCGTCGTAACCTGAATTTTGAAGGCTAAATAAGTCCTCTGAGTAAATGGTATCTACAATTATATCTACTTAGAGCCAAACCCGAAGCAAAAACTAAAATAAAAGGTCTGAAAAAAAATACAGACATACAGGCAGATAAACAGACACACACACAAACATCTTGCCTTTTATATATATATTATCGATTTTCTGCACTATTGTAAGAACTGCAACCTTGAAACTTCTGAATGTCGTTTCTTATGACATTGAGTGTATCAAATTTGATTAAAATCGGACCACTCCTTCTATAACCCGATTTTTTCGATTATCGATAGTCGATATTTATCGGGGGGTACCTCAACACAAAACCTAGCTAAGAACGCTTAGAGTACAACTGTGTAAATTTTCAAGAAAATTGGTTCAGCCGTTTTGGAGTCTATAGGTAACGGACACACACACACACAAAGTTCCATTTATAAATAAGTTTAGATTGATATTTTTACTACAGTGCACTTAATACAAGGCACAAGAGCCACTCTAGAGAGTTACTGATTGATGTAAGAGCCTAAAAAGAGGGGGAGGTAAGAAGTGCAGTTTATATGAGGTTATGGACGAGAGATAACAGCTCACCTTAAGCTTAAAAAGGTTAAGAATGTAGTGATTGGGTAAACATCCCCTAAGGAATTCCATTTTTTTTTCCTTACTCATTTTACTCAAGTAAGCCACTGAGATGTAAGGGGTGACTGGGAGTGAAAGAAGGTTAAGATTTGAGTGATGAGAAAGGGCAATAAAAGAATAAGATTAAGAAAGACAAAATATGGCAGTTGATGAATTTATAAATTCAAAAAATACCATGGGCAGAACAAATGAACAAAAAGGAAGTCTTAAGGGAAAAAGGAACAAAGAAATTTTTAAGTAACAAAAAACAAAAAAACAAAACAAAAAACAAAAAAACAAAAAAAAAAAAAAAAACAGACAGTTAAAATTATGGGACAAATAGTGAGGAAAGAGAGCCTAGAGAAATAAACATTCTGAAGGCCAGGGAAACAGTAACCTGTGTAATGAGTTTATATAAATGAATGGTGAAACAAATTGCTTAGGTAAAAGGCCAAAGTTATTTAGACCAATAAAGGACAGGAAGCTGTGGTGAGCCATGTCCTGAAAATTTTTTTTTACGAAAGTTCACCTAATACAAGTCTTAAGAGCCACACAAGATAGAAGCTTATAACAGTTAATCTTAGACGTAAAGAATTTAAATTGCAGTGAGTGGGAAATCATTTTGTTAAAAGTTTATTTCTTATAGTAGCAGTTCTAGGGAAGATGTTATCAAAGTGAAAGTTTTTTTCACTGATGGAATATGTAGGCAATTTGTCCCTACGTATGTCTTTGCTGCAAAAGGACTGACCGAACTAAAGAATGTAGCTTGTCAGAACATGTGCCATGGAAATAGTGATAATGTAGTGGGAGGATTGTGATGTTTCATTTGTGGGAAAGAAGGTGAAAAGTGAAAAATAAGTCATCACCCACAAGGCCGTGTAGACGCTTTTGAACTCTATTCAGACTGGTTAGTAAAAGAATATATTCATGAATTTAATTTTATATTAAAAAATAAAGCCTAAATAGTCTTACATAGTAATTTCTAATGTTATAAGGATTCAAATATCCAATGAGGCAGGAAATATATATTCATTAATTTCATTTTGTATATCAAAATAAAGCCTAAGTAGTTTTATATAGCAATTTCTAATGGCAACTAAAAAAAGACATTGATGGCGTTATATGTAAGTGTTCAAATATCCAAGGTGGCAAGAAATATATTCATTAATTTTATTTTGTATACAAAAATAAAGCCTAATTAGTTTTATATAGCGATTTCTAAGGGCAACTAACAAACACATTAATGGGATAATATAAGGATTCAAATATCCAATGAGGCAGGGAATATATATTCATTAATTTCAATTTTGTATACCAAAATAAAGCCTAAGTAGTTTTGAAAGAAATAGATGAACAGGATGTTAATGGATTTGACATATTTTTTTTTTTGTAAAAGGGATCACCTTGCGTGTCAATATGCCCGTAATAGCCGTTCGCCTACTGCCAGTCACGTGCAAGCCACAAATAATAACGTGAACTCTCGCATGCTGGGTACAATCACAACACAGGGAGAAAGTCCAAGGGAGAATACCCTAACTAGAGCATAACAATCTCATAAGAAATTTTTTTTTTGTTTATAATAGCGTGTGTACCAAAGTAAATGAGAATGAGGAAGTAAGAAAATAAGTAAAAAGAGTTTAGATCATGAAGCCAATTGCGTTTGTTCATTGATTACGCTTTGTTGGAGTATATACTCCTTAGAAATAGGGGTGATGTGCCTCTCTTAGTCAAGCAGTCTGCCAATTGTATTTTATCTCGACACCACCGGAACTCCTTTATTTGTCCATCATCCATTAGCTCCTTAATTCCACTGATTTCAATTCTAAGCCGTTTTTCTTTAACCGGTTTGGATGATTTTACAGCCTCAGTGAGAGATTTGCAGTCTGTGACACATATAATAGGCATTTTATGTGGATTTGGCTTACCTGTTGTGAGTTCAGAGAACAGTGTGGAAATGAAAACTGCCATGTCAATTGCTTCAGACATCGAGACAGTTTCAGCAGCCAGAGAGCTATGCACAATGCGTCGGATCTTCTTTGAGAGAGAATCTACCAGATTCATCCACAAGTAGGATTATATAGCCTCCCTGACTACCACCATCAGGAAGATTTCCCATAGAAGCATCACTAAATACCATCAGGTGTAGTTCCTCATCTTTTCCAAGGTGTTGAAATTTCAATGACAGCTTAGATGATTTGGCTCTGGCAATAACTTTGTTTACCTGTAGTAGATCCTGCACTGTGTAATTTTTAATGCTTGTCGTTAATACACAGGCATCGAATAGTAGGTCTGGATGACTCTGATGTGCTAAACTGTTGGGCGCCGCTCCTATTTGACTACAAATGGACTGTTCCCATTGCTATATACAGCAATGGTGGATTCTCTACAAGAGAGTCGTAGAGAGTCACTTGAGAGTCTCTAATGAGTTACTGAAGAGTCAGTGCGAGTCAGTGAAGAGTTAGTCACACTTCCGGTGGCGTACCGTAAGTAATCACGTATACATACGTCTTACGACGGATTGGACTCTTGTATCTTTCTATTGTAAATATTACTAATCACTTCTGTACATACTAACCGTCTTTCCGCGGAATACAACTTATATTCTGATTCTGTTGTTGAGTTATTCATTTATACTTGGCGACATAACATAAACATAATAGTTCCACTTTCGATCTCAATGACTGCTTTTCATTTTTTGAGAGTTGTTAGTCTTTTTGTATAGCCCTCATAGGGTCCACAGCAACTGGTGATATTTCGTCAGTGTATTTATCCTGGTTGAGTTGTATCATTGATAGAGACGAGATCAATTCCACAATACTTAAAGATTTTGCTGTCCTCTTTTCTCACTTTAAATGCCTTTCGTATGTTTTTGATAAAGTCATCAAATTGTTGGTCTCCTGACCAAATGAAGTCATTGACATGGCAAGCTAGTATGCCTATCAAGCAGCCAGCCTTAGAGATCCAATAGAAAACTGTGGGGTCCATTTTTAACATAAAAAACAAGATTTATATAGCAATTTCTAATGGCAACTAACAAAGACATTGATGGCGTTATATGTAAGTGTTCAAATATCCAAGGTAGCAAGGAATATATTAATAAATTTAATGTTTTAAATTAATGTAAGACAATTTTACAATTTTATGCTGAAAGCATTTGAAGATTTCAAGTTGGAAATTTCTGCTTTTGAATTAAGAGGAAACAAATTAGGGTCTAATTTTGCGTGAATCCATTAAGGGTAGTATGCAAATAATCCAAGGATCCAACACAGAATTGTGTTATCTTTCAGCACTGGCAATTCTTTTAATGGCTGTAGACATTCTGCATGTGATACCACAACAGATCAGTAACCTTTTAGATCACAACAATAACCAATGCGGTTACAACATAGGCGGACACACCTGTTAAGTTATTCCTTTTGATAATATAGTTCTCAGAAAACATGAAATGCAGTGACTTCAAGTGGGATTCTACGGAATCAGTAAAGATTTCCATGAGATTCAAAAGCTGTAAATTTGGTCATCCTTGTTTTTTTTTTTACTTCTATCAGTCAGTCAGTTTAGTGACATACGTGATACACGCTTGGGCGATCATGTCTCGAAAGAGACATGACTGACTGGGCAGAAGATTATCCCGCAGTGTTTCGTGTAACTGGAATTCGAACTCGGGTCCCCGATTTCTCATTCTGAGCCGATATCCAATGCGCCACAACGCACATCCAGTGGGGTTATCTGAGATACTAAGATTTTTTTCTATTACAAAAGGTGACAGCTTATTGGTTTTCCTCAGAGGCTGAAACAGCTACATCAGATTTCTTTGTTTCCAGTCACCCTACAGCCACTGTTTACAAAGTCAGTTTGAGTTAATGCTTTGTAGAATTTTATGAATTCCTAGTGGATATCACAGATCGATTGTAGGCTTTCTTTAAAAATTCATTTAGTTCCTCTAGAGTGAATGGTAGGTCATATATCTTGGCATTCAGTTAAGTGTCATACGTGAAACACGCTTGGGCAATCATGTCTCGAAAGAGACATGACTGACTGGGCAGAAGATTATCCTGCAGTAGGTTGCCATTGCTTTCTGCGGTAGACTGGTTGCCAGCCAAGGCTATAGCACCCAATCTGTTCTGTAAGGAAGAGACAGATTAATACCTTCCCAAGGGTATTTGCACGTAAGTGAATGCAATGAATTCAACTGGAATTTGAACTCGGCTCTCCGATTCCTCGTTCGGAGCTGATATCCACTGCACCACAACGCACATCCTTGGCATTATTTGATTTAAAGTTTAGTTTTTGTTTCTCCGCTTTTTGTTTGAGATTTAGGAATTGTTGGCTACCATTCTTGGCAGATCAATTTGAAATTTTTGACATATGAATTTTTTAAACCGTTTCTAAATCTTTGTCCTTCAATCTTTACCGCTGCACCTGCTATCCTTTACTGCTGCATCTATCTAGTTTAACTATTGGTCCAGAAGGTCTTGTAGTTTTCCTCCTGTGTCTGGTTTAGTTGGTTATTAAAAAGAGAGAAAGAAAAAAAAGAAGATAAAAGAAAAAGAAAGACTAACCTTCTTCACTGCTACTGTCAAAAAGGTCTTCCTTTATTCGACGGCGTTTCTTTTTCTGTCCTACAAAATCATCGTCATCTGGAATTATTGAAGGAAAAAAAAAATTAGAGAAAAATCATTTATGGAACTGAAAAGAAAGTCAGCTATTGGCTGTCATTAATCCCAAAAAAACTAAAGTTAATGTGTTTCATTAACCCATATATTTAGATATAGTGTTGAGTTGTGATAGTTTCAGGTTCCAGGATTGTTCCTTTCTTGTGGTGCATTGGATATCGGATCGGAACGAGAAATCGGGGACCCAAGTTCAAATTCCAGTTACACGTAAATACCCTTGGGAAAAGTATTAATCCACCTATTCCTTCCAGTTATGGGTTAAATAACAGGACAGATTGGGTTCTATAGCCTTGGTCGGCAACCAGTCTACTGCAGAAAGCAATGGCAACCTACTGCAGGATAATCTTCTGCCCAGTCAGTCATGTCTCTTTCGAGACATGATCGCCCAAGCGTGTATCACATATGGCACTTAACTGACTGACTGATAAAAGGCACTTTTGTAACCAGTTTTGTTATCGCAAAGTGCTCGATATCAGGGTGAAGATAAAGGTTTACCAGTGCTTAAGTGAATGCCAAATATTCAACTGGAATTCGAACTCGGCTCACTGATTTCTCTTTCCGAGCCGATATCTACTGCACCACAATGCACATCCGTCACTAAATGCTTACAGCACCTGGTATTCACCCATCTAAGTACTGACCAGGCTCAACGTTGCTTAACTTCAGTGATCGAGCGAGAAGCGGTGTATTCAAAGTGATATGGCCGTAAGCCGCATGTTGTATGTATGTACGTCAATATTTCTTTTTTTAACTTCAAATGTTATTTTTAGTGGGTACCCATGTTTGAGTAGACGCTATATTTTATTTTAAACAATATTTTTTTTGTCTGCTGTCCTGAGTATTTAAGAAATCTTAGAGAAAATGTACGAAAATGATTCTTTTTTTTTTTGCAAGTGAATATAACATTTAGTAATTTTTTGAGAATAATTAATAATTTCTTCAGATGCTGCATTCTACTATTAAGCACATAGCGGAACAGGGAGAGATGGATTCATGCCTTCCCCAAGGGTATTTGGGCATAAAGAATATAATGAACATTACTGGAATTTGAACTTTGCTCTCAGATTTCTCATTCTGAGCTGCTATCCACCACACCAACTGCACATTCTGCAGTCTTGGAGAAAGACAACGCTTAACTTGTTGGGCAGGGTGATGTCAACACCATCACATAAAAACCTAACGTCTACGGAAACAACAGGAGCAACACCAAACATAGTGAGGCTAGGGTCTTATATATTACACAGATATAACGATCATGAGTCTTGTGACTCCCCAGAGTCATAGTAGTAGCACAGTACTGCAGCTGAAACAAAAGTGGTGTATTTTGGACAAGAAACCCTGACAGAGCCCAACAATCTCCAGGTTGGCTTTGAATTCAGGTTTTCCATCTCCTAGACTGGTTGCCATGCAAGGCTATAGAACCCTGTCTGTCCTGCTATTTACCTCTAGTTGGTGAGGAGAAGAGATGAATTCATACCTTTCCCAAGGGTATTAGCATGTAAGTGAATGTAATAAATTTGATTGGAATTTGAACTCGGCCCTCTGATTCCTCAATCAGAGCCACTATCCATTACTCAACCATGCCTAAAAAATATATATTTTTACAGTGGTGCTCATTCTGTACAAGGCCCTGGGGCCATTCAAGGTAGAGGTTTACAGAGTAAGAAGTACAGCTTATATGTGAAGAATATTTAACCCTTTGAGGCATATTGGTTACAGTTGTAATATTTCTCTAACCATTGTTGCATATTGGTTACAGTTGTAACCAATATGTAACAAAGGGTTGACCCTAGTCTTTAACAAGTTTTGTAGTGATTAGGGAAGTACCCCCTCGGGAGTTGGTTCTACAAAACACTGATTCATGGGAAGAAGTTGCTTGAGTAGAACTTGCATCTCACCAGGTTGATATGAAGAAAATGAGGGTGGTTCACTAAATGGCATGGCGGGTCTTAGCCATGAACATTAGGTGGAACTAAGGAGTATAGTTCATTTGAACAATGTCTATAGAAATAGCGATAAAGCAGTGAGACTTGTGTTGTCTCATCTGTGAAAAAGAGGTTGCCGATTAGAAAATAATTCACCACCCACAAGGACATGGAGATACTTTTGGACCCTATTGAGACAAAACAGTAAAGACAGGGCAGCAGTACTCCATTTCCGGTCTGATTTGGTTCTTGTAAAGGTAGAGGATAGCAAGACACAATGTGTGTGGTATGGTGTGCCTTAGCCATGAAGTTTAGAACTGGTGGGACTAAGCAATGTAGTTTGTCCGAGAAATTTCCATGTAAATAGATAGATTATTGAGAGGTTTGGACTGTTTTGTCTGTGAAAAAGGGAATCGCAGGGTAGAAGTAAGTAATCACCCACAAGGACATGGAGACAGTTTTAGTCTCTACCAAGATTGGAATGTGAAGACTGAGTAGCTCCTGCCTATATATGGCTGCAGTAATCCATTTTCAGTCTGATTTGGTTCTTGTAAAAGTAGCGGATAACAGAAGAGGTCAAGTACTTGCTGGAGCAGGACAGAGAACCACCATTTTCCTAACATCTTTATCAATGAATGTTTTTTTATGACTTCCACATGAGGCTTGGGTTGAGATTAAGTCCCCAATAGGTGCACAAAACATGGAGCCTCCCTAATAATATCCATTCATCATGATTGGAGAAGTTCTGGGCTTGATTGGTGATGGTGGAAGGTCATTAATTTGGTCTTTGAGATAATGAATATAACCAGCCAGTTCTTTTCTCTCGTTGAGCTGCTAAAAAATAAATCAAAGGAGAGATCAGCTGGTAAACTCTGGTGATTGAGGGTGGTTTTTGGAGGTGTAGCCATATATATCGGTTGAGTTTCGATCCCAGCTGAAAGCAAGTTGATGTCTAGCCACACTGATCAGCTGTGATACTGCGAAACAGGCTTGTGTATGGAAGACTTATATACATATATATCCAAAATGAATAAGAACAAAGAAAATATTTGCAATGTTCAAAACATTAATTTAAAACAGTGCTCAATATAAAAACAGAGCAATGAATATTTATTATAAATTATAGTTTAGAACTGTACAAAGTATAATCTACTACAAAATTGTACATTTTGTTTCGACATTAAAAAAAAAAAAACAGTGTCTCATCAGGTCGTTAATAATGATGGTAATTATTAACTACCTGATGAGACATTGTTTTTTTCACCGACCAGATATAACAGCAGTATTCAACGCACAGGCGGATGGTAGATTTATATATGTGCAGGATTGTTTCAGATGGGAAAAACTTCCTGGCCCTGCACAGAGAACTGTCCTTCTTAGCAGCAGATTTAGCTATGGATTCGATATAGTCATTTCAGTTTGTCTCACTGTTGTGAGAGTTAACCCGAGGAGGTGCAGTGTTTTTATATATATATATATATATATATATATATATATATATTACAATTGCATAAGGAATGAAGAAAATATCTGCCACATTCAAAACATTAATTTAAAAGAGTGCTCAATATAAAAGCAGAGCAATGAATATTTATTATAAATTATACTTTAGAACATGTACAAAATACAAACTACTACAAAATTGTACATTTTGTTTCGACATTGAAAGAACAAATGTCTCATCAGGTAGTTATATATATATATATATATCTAAACTTATTTATAAACTAGCATTATAGACAGGCGTTGCTCGGGTGAAATGAAGGCTTTAAAACTAATCCATGGTCTTGGAGCTCAGACTCTTTGGATGTTGGCATGAGAGACTAAAAGGCAATTGTTGTTTCCAGTAAAAACAAAACTGTAGACTGAAAGAAAAATGAATGGATGTAAGTCAAATTTTGAAGTTTGGTGAGAATCAGATAAAAATTGTGGATTTATATAAAGAACATACAGGCAGATAAACACAAACATCTTGCCTTTTATATATATATATATATATATATAATCAATTTTCTGCATTATTTTAAGAACTGCAACCTTGAAACTTCTGAATATTGTTTCTTATGTCTTTGTCTATGATTGCATCAAATCTGATTAAAATCAGACCACTCCTTCTAGAACCCAATTTTTTTCGATTATCAATATTTATCGGGGGTACCTTGACACAAAACTGAGCTAAGAACACTTGCAGATGCTTATAGTACAACTGTGTAAATTTTCAAGAAAATCGGTTCAGCCGTTTCGGAGTCTATAGGTAACAGACACAGTTCCATTTATAAATAAGTTTAGATGGAACTTTGTCTCTGTGTGTGTCTGTTACCTACAGACTCCGAAATGGCTGAACCGATTTTTTTGAAAAGTTACACAGTTGTACTATAAGCGTCTGCGAGTGTTCTTAGTTAGGTTTTGTGTCGAGGTACCCCCGATAAATATCGATAATTGAAAAAATCGGGTTATAGAAGAAGTGGTCCGATTTTAGACAAAGACATAAGAAACGATATTCAGAAGTTTCAAGGTTGCAGTTCTTACAATAGTGCAGAAAATTGATAATATATATATATATATAAAAGCTTTCATTACACCCGAGCAATGCCGGGCTACACTGCTAGTGTATATATAGCATTGAGTTGTGATGATGCTTAGTGCCAAGATTGTTGCTTTTTCAGTGGTTTACTGATAAAAAGTAGATTGTAAAATGCCCTGAAGAGTGAAGACATCAAAGTGGTGCCTTCACGAAACTTCGAAGTCAGCATGACTCTGCTCAGTTAAGTGACAAGCTTTTCCACACACACACACACACACATATTAATCATTTCACTCCAAGCAAAGCAGTTTTACTGCCACTGTTGCGCAGGGGGTTACATATAGGGAAAGTGATGAGAAAGAAGGGTTAGTTATAGGGGATGTCAGGATGTAACAGACAGATGAGAATACCGATGTAATGGGGGTGGAGTGGATGGAGAAAAGAGCTTGAGAAAAAGGATGCGAGTTAGTGAGATAGGAGCTGTCTATTGACCTTACATTTAAATTCTTGGAGATTGTAGCTGTCGGGGAAGCAAGTATATGGAAGGGAATTCCACAGACTGGAAATGTGAGAAAAGAAGCTGTTAGAGTAGAAATTGTGGATACATTTTATCGGTTTCCACTGTAAAAGAGTGAAACCTAGTTGCTAGCCTAGTAGCTCGTGTAAATTCATATATAGGGGGCACCAGTAAGCTAAGTTCATTAGAGAAGAAGCCGTGAAAGTATTTGTAGAAGAGGCACAGGAAAGCCACAGTGAAAGAGCGACTGCAGCCGAGCTGCCAAGTCAGTATCATTCACATTACATATTCTCTATTGGATTTTGTCAAGAACCCCGAGGTGAATAGCAGGGGCACTCGACCAGATGTGGCAGCAGTATTCGATACACGGACGGATGATACATGTGCAGGATGGATTCAGACGGAAAAAACTTCCTGGCCCTGCACAGTGAACCAACCTTCTTAGCAGTGGATTTAGTTATGAATTCGATATAGTCATTCCACTTAAAGTCCGCTGAGAGTGTTAGGCCAAGGAGGCGTAGTATTTTGCTCTCAAGGAGGATAGCCTGATCCATGCTGGTGGAGGGTAGGAGTGATTGTCAATGATGGTTAATAGATGGCAGCTTTGTTTTGGAAGCATTAAAATTTAAGAGCCATTTCTTATCCCAGTCCACCACAAATTGAAGCTCCTTCTCAAGCTCGGCAGTGAGGTTAGTTTTGTCAACCTCAGCTGATTTTTGATTAAGGCAAGAGTAAACAGTGGTTTCGTCAGCGTATATGCCTACTTGAGATCTTATTACATTGGGAAGATCCTTAATGTAGATCAGGAAAAGCATAGGGCCTAGAATAGAGCCTTGAGGGAGACTCGCATTCGTATGGTAGTATTGGGAGGCATGTCTGTTCAATACTACCTTCTTGTGTGATTTGAGAGAAATGACTGGATTAAGGCAAACAATTGTCCAGTTATATTATAGCTCCACAGCTTGCGTACATTGAGTCAGTCAGTTAAGTGCCATACATGATACACGCTTGGGCGATCATGTCTCTTTCGAGACATGACTGACTGGGCAGAAGATTATCCCGCAGTAGGTTGCCATTGCTTTCTGCGCTTGATATATACTAACAAAGTTATAGTCGAAATCTAAACTTATTTATAAATGAAACTTTGTGTGTGGGTGTGTTGTGTGTATCCGTTACCTATAGACTCCGAAACGGCTGAACCGATTTTCTTGAAAATTTACACAGTTGTACTATAAGCGTCTACGAGTGTTCTTAGCTAGGTTTTGTGTCAAGGTACTCCTGATAAATATGGAAAATCGATAATCAAAAAAATCGGGTTATAGAAGGAGTGGTCCAATTTTAATCAAATTTGATACACTCATAGACAAAGACATACGAAACGATATACAGAAGTTTTAAGGTAGCAGTTCTTACAATAGTGCAGAAAATCGATAATATATATATATACATACATACATACATAAATATATATGCATAAGGCAAGACATTTGTGTGTGTGTCTGTTTATCTGTCTGTATGTCCTTCATACAAATCCACAATTTTTATCTGATTCCCACCAAACTTCACACAAATATTCTTTAGGCTGAGTCTGAGCTCCAGGACCATGGATTAGTGTTAAAGCTTTCATTACACCCAAGCAACGCCGGGTTATACTGCTAGTTAATAATAAATATACATCTTTTCCATCACAGTCAGCATGACAATGTAGCTGTTAAGTTGCATTGTTCATGAAATTTTTGTTTTTTAATCATATCACCCCGAGCAAGGTGGTAACACCACTGACGTGCAGGGGGCTATGTAAGAGTGAAAAGATTGGAAAAGAGAAATCCAGAAACCACATCCTAAACAGGGAACAAGGAATGAGCCTCTTCACCTGTTCAATAGATGTGGGTGGAGTGTGAACTGGGCGATAGTTTAGTCTATCTACTCCAATTGAAAAAAAGAAAAAAGAAAAGATGAGTGAAAAGATTGGAAAAGAGAAAGCCGGAAACCACATCCTAAACAGGGAACAAGGGATTAACCTCTTCACCTGTTCAATAGATGTGGGTGGAGTGTGATGCAGAGTAATAGTGAGTAAAAATACATATAAGGGTTGGAAAATTTCCCTAAATATACAACACATTAAAAATTTCTTACAGCAAACATCTACAGGGTCCACTTACCAGAATCTGAAGATGGCATTTTTTTCTCCTCAGTACTGAAAAAATAAAAACAGGTGAGATAAAATATATGATGAAAAATATTGTTT
Source organism: Ascarosepion bandense (assembly GCA_037127315.1). Lineage (NCBI taxonomy): Eukaryota > Metazoa > Mollusca > Cephalopoda > Sepiida > Sepiidae > Ascarosepion > Ascarosepion bandense. The sequence continues at coordinate 121,489 of JBBBDQ010002342.1, forward strand.
TAAAGTGCTTAATATTAAGAATTTTTTTGTGAATGTCTTACAAGGTATCCATTTTAAGAAAATTGCACATGCATGCACAATATACAAGCCACACACATCTATATATATATATATATATATATATATATATATTCTGTGAGATCTATTTGAAAAGTAATGGCATTGTTCACAGTGAGTTCTTGCCACAGGACCAAGCAGCAAATCTACAAAGTGATACTGCAGAGTTTGTTTCGCTCACTGCATAAAAAGCAAGGGGACTAGGGGGGGGTCATTCCATGTCAATGTATGTGAAGGATTTCATAAAAGATCTAATCTAAACTTATGTATAAATGGAACTTTGTGTGTGTGTCTGTTACCTATAGACCCCAAAACGGCTGAACCGATTTTCTTGAAAATTTACACAGTTGTACTATAAGCGTCTGCGAGTGTTCTTAGCTAGGTTTTGTGTCGAGGTACCCCCGATAAATATTGAAAATTGATAATTGAAAAACATCGGGTTATAGAAGGAGTGGTCTGATTTTAATCAAATTTGATACACTCATAGGCAAAGACGTAAGAAACGATATACAGAATTTATTCTTACAATAGTGCAGAAAATTGATAATATATATATATAAAAGGCAAGATGTTTGTGTGTGTGTCTGTTTATCTGTCTGTATGTCTGTATTTTTTTCAGCCCTTTTATTTTAGTTTTTGCTTTGGGTTTGGCTATAAGTAGGTATAATTGTAGTTCTTAGTCTCAGCCATGATACCATTTACTCAGAGGACTTATTTAGCCTTCAAAAAAACTTATATTTGATATCGACACCAGAAAATCAAAATTTGACTTACATCCATTCGTTTTTCTTTCAGTCTACGGTTTCACTTTAACTGGAAACAACTATTGCTTTTTAGTCTTTCATGTCAACGTCCAAAGAGTCTGAGCTCCAGGACCATGGATTAGTTTTAAAGCTTCCATTACACCCGAGCAACGCTGGGCTATACTGCTAGTTATAATTAAAGATTATCATCCTAATGCTTCATGACCACTCAGATGTTGATATTGCATTAAGTGACTTCTTAAATTATTCAATAAGATTGTTTTTATTAATTTAAAATAAATTAAATATATTTTGCAGATATTGCTTTTTGTAGGGATAGATCGTCTTCGACAAGTGGTAAACATTGACTCATGCAAGATAATCTGAAGTGCATAGAATATTTGTAGATGGCACTAAACATACGAAGTTGAAAGAGATTCTTTCTGTTTGTGTTTTTTAAAATTTTATTTTGATAAACTATTTTCGCGAAACAAAAACATTTGCTTTTTTTCATTCTCAAAAAAGTGATATTAAAAATGAATGTGAATATTTAAAGCAGAATATTTGTAGTTGGCACTAAACATATTTATGTAGTTAAAGGAAATTCTTTAATCACTTTTTTAGATTCTTTTTTTTTATATTTTTTAGAATCTTTCAAAATTATTTTCAAAAAGTCTTTAAAACATTACATCCTAAACTACACTGTGCACTAAATTTTGTATAGACTAAATTGTTTTGGATATAATTTTTTGCAGATAATTTTGTCCATCTTAGACAAAAAAGAAACTACCATTTGGTGTTGGAGGACATTAACAATGCACAGAATATTTATAAATGGAACAAAACATATATCTTTAAAATCCTCTTTCCAGTAAAATGAATGTTTTTTTTTTTTTTGTTTTTTTTTTAATCATATCACCACGAGCAAGGCGGTAACGCCACTGATGAGCAGGGGTCTACGTAAGAGTGAAAAGATTGGGAAAGAGAAAGCCAGAAACCACATCCTAAACAGGGAACAAGGGATGAGCCTTTACACCGGTTCAATAGACGAGGGTGGAGTGTGAACCAGGCGATAGTTTAGCCTATCTAAATGTGATGGAAGAGCTGAGTGTATGAACTTAATAGCAAGTCCTTATTCTCTGTATCGATTTCCATGGTCATGTCAATTCAAATTTTATTGTCGCACCTGCAACAAAATATCCTGGAACAATAGATTTTAGTGGTTTTTTTTCAGCCCAATACAAAAGTCATAGTATATTAGGTTATAGTTTTCATCTTCGCTACATTGTTTAATAACTATTTTATCTCTGGCAAGTGGGATAAATTGATAAAAACTTCTTGTTCCTGGGACTGTGGATGCATTTTCAAATCTCATGGTGAGACTCCTCCTCACTTCCTAAACTTCTTCCTTTTCAACCAGAATGAATTTGATACCTTCAATTGCAGATTTACAATATTCAAACATAGATTCTGTGGAAAGGATCTTTTTGGTAGTTGGTCTTTGGAGACTTTCTTTTGACACTATCCTTTTCAGTGTTCCGCCGATGCCATCACACAGTAGTTTACCATAATTTGTTGCAAAGAAATTCCATTTTGTATTGAGTCCAAAATCTTTCTGATGGTTACACGAATTGGCAAAGTACTTATAATTCTTGTGCTGTGCAACCATCAGTAAAATACTCAATATTTTTTAGATTTGGCAAAGAAGCTTTGATTACTTCAATAATTTTTTTCTTTGCTATATAAACAAATGCTATATAATGTGAGTTGTCACTCAACATAATGCAGAAACTTTGATTTTGCATTGCATCTTTTAAGCTTAGAGTACCACTGAATGTAAAGTACATTGTGAAGTACTCCAATGAAAACTCTGGAATCTTGTCTTGAACTACAAATTTGTAGTTCTCAGCACCCCCCCCCCCCGGAACAAAACTTTGCTATCACTAATCTCTTCTTTTTCATTAAGTACCTGGATTGTGATTTAACCAAGAATGAGGTGCTAATTTATTCAATTGCAAAACAACTAAATCAATGTAAGCTTGACAGGATTCCTTTTGTGTTGTCAAAGTCGATTGGTCAGTTGTTGTCCATTGGGAGAACTCTATTGATTCAGCATTATCAATATATCCTTTGATGGTATTATAAAGAATTTTTTTCAAGCTGCTCTGATGATTTAAGAGAATTTGAGCACCTATGAATCATACACTCTCTACTACTGGTATTACAGTAGGTACCTCACTGAAATCGCTAAAAAAGAAAAGGAGCATAGTATGAATAAAAAAGGTCCCAAACTTAATAAAACAAACTTTTTCCATCAAAATGTTTATATTATTATTAAGAGGAAAGATCAAAGTAATTTTTACTTATTTTAAAAAATTTTTTAAATCTTGAGTTTGTGGGTAACCAAAATGTTTAAATCTGTTTACAATGGAAAATGTAATAATGACATCACCCACTTTTTTCTGGTGACAAGCACATTAATTTGGAAATTATCGCGAAAATCAAACAATTGTCGGATTTTAATGAAACTTTCAGTACTCATTCACAAATGAATTAAATTATTTTTGAAATGATTATTTTTTTTTAAAAATCTTGGTAAAAATATATATTTTTTTTTACCTCTGTTACTCCACTCCACATAAATCCATGAAACTTTTATAAATTTTAAAGTATTGCAGTCTATAATTTTATTAGTTAATGCAGGACTCATTAGGGAATATAAATCATCCGTTGATCTTTTTTTTTAAAATTTTGCCTCTGTATTCAAAAATCTGCTCCGAAGAGTAAAATAAAAAAAATGCAATAAAACTGATATTATTTAATTTGATAAGCTTTCAATTGCTTGAATAAATAATAAAAATTAAGGGATATTATAGGCTGAAATTTTTTTTTGATTGCTAATAAAATTTTAAAAGAATTGTTTTCATTTTTTTTTTGGTATTATAATAATTTATAAAGTTTCAAAAATATTTTAAAAATCTTCAAAGCTTAGATTTTTTTGTTAATAATCGTTGATTATATTGCCTATCGAAAATTGAAAAGTTTAATAAAAATCATTCTGCCTCCATATTTTTAGAATAATTTAATTTTTTTCATGCAGTTGAAGCTTGTTTTTTTTTTTGTATGGTAACTTCTATGCACAAATTAGAATTTCCTCCCTTACCTGAAAAAAAAAAGATTTGTACAATTTTGTCACTTATAAATGCCATACACTTTATCTCTAATCAAGAATCTGTCAACAAAATCTTTGATTTACGGTGTGGACAGGTAAAAAAGTACGACTTTGTGATTAAGAAACAGTTTTATTCTAAATTTCACGCTATAAATAAGTAATACTTGTGTAAATCAGATTAATTTAACATAAAATTTGCTAATTTCCCCAAAATAATGTGTCACAGATGTATATTTTATTTTTGCAAGAGAATTAAAACCGAGAATTAACTTTTGTTTACAAATGTGTCGATTGCTCAAAAAAAGTCTCAAACTTTTATATTCTAATCAATATAATTTCTGTTTGAAATAAACCAGAGAGTATTTTGCTTACTGGAAATAGTAATTTGAATCATTTAGCTTTCAATTAAAACTAAAATAAAAGTTTAAAGAAAACTTTTTCATCTTTAAAAATTCAGTTTAAAAGTTAGATATTGAAAATGCGGTGGGGTACCTATATTACAGACATTATTTTTCAAGAGATCTTGATATAATACATTCAGTGATTCCAGTAATTTCATGTTTTTGTGGGTCGTGCATACACATACTGCATCTGTACCTGCGCTACCAGCAAGGACATACCATTTTGGTCTTAGACTACAAAATTTTGAAAACCCCATGAATACGGTTGGGTTCTGTTCCTTGAATGCTCTGAAGAGCTCATTTAGGTTGCACAAGATGTATCTTATCTGCTAAAGAATATTATGTTTAATACTAATATAGTCTTTCCTGCCTGGCATCAGTCAAGTATATTCCTTATCTTGGTAAAATTCTTCCAGTAGCTGTGCAATATCATCAGGCAAAGACTTGTCCTTTTTTGATTCTGGCACAGTTAAAATACCTTCTTTCCGAACACAATTTGCAAGTCTTGTGTACAATGTGTTCTGAAACACCAAACACATCCATGACTTTTTTGTGTGACTAGTTGGTAAGGACAAGTGTTAAGATCTGTATTTTCATTTTAGTTGATTCTACTGTCTTCACGTTTGCTACAAGAATCTCTATCATTTTATCGAAGCACTTAGCTTTATCTAAAATCTCATTTATGAAATTTCAAAGCCTCATCATACAACAGCTCAGTGTCAACATTTAATGACCTGTCTAATTTGGTTTTTATATAAAGCATTGCAGAAGAAATTTTTCTCTTACTTAAATGAGGTTTTCCAGAGTAATTAAGCCCTTTTGTTTTCGGTGGAAAAATTTCAATAGCAGAGAAACATTCATTGATTTTTCTTTTCTGTTTCCACAGCAGTACCTGCTTCAAGCTCTTTCATTTCCTCGTCTGATACAAGTCTTAGTTCTTCATTATTATTACCCTTTTCTGATTCTGCAGAAGTACCTGCTTCAAGCTCTTGTATTTCTTATTCCAATACATATCTTGGTTCTTCTTCATCAGGAAGAAGTTTGCAGATTTGTATTCAACAATTAGGGCAGTTTCTTGATAGAGAATTAGCCTTTGCCTTGTCTATCATCTCCAATGAAATTGGTTTCAAACTTTTTCAAATTTTTTTTAGAATAAAAAAAAAAATTAAAATAAAAAAAAAATCATGGTTTTTGTTCCATGAATTGGTTATTAAAATTTGTAAAAAAAATTTTTAAATTATAAAGTACATCACAAACAGTAATGAAAGCATTTCTTTTAATTTCATAAATATATTTAGTGCCATAAATATTCTATGCACTGTTGATTACCATACTAGAGGCCATGTTTTGTGGTGCAGTGGATATCGGCTCGGAACGTGAAATCGGGGAGCCGAGTTCGAATTCCAGTTGAATTCATTGCATTCACTTATGCGCAAATACTCTTGGGAAAGGTATTAATCCGTTTCTTCCTTCCAGTTATGGGTTAAATAACAGGACAGATTGGGTTCTATAGCCTGGCAATCAGTCTACCGCAGAAATATTATCTTCTGCCCAGTCAGTCATCTCTCTTTCGAGACATGATCGCCCAAGCGTGTTTCACATATGGCACTTAACTGACACAACAAAATTTAGTGCACAGTGTAATGTTTTAAAGATATTGTATATTCATTTTATTATCACTTTCTTCTGAATGAAAAAAAAAAAAAATCAAATGCTTTTTTTCATGAAAATAATCAAAATAAAAAATTTTAAAAAACAAAAACGGAATTTTTTTTCAATTTCATGTTTAGTGCCATCTACAAAATGTTTTTCCACTTGATAAAGACAATCTATCCATACAAAAAGCAGTATCTGCAAAATATATTTAAATTATTTTTCTAAATTAATAAAAACAATCATATTGAATAGTTTAAGAAGTCACTTAGCATGATATCGACATTTAAAAGGTCATGGAGCGTTAGGATGATTGTCTTTAATTATAAGCTTTCGCCGAAATCCTGCACATACATAGAAAAAAAAACTAAACTTGGCAGAGTCATATCTTCTAAAGTAGACTTGAACTCCTCATAAAAGTCTTTGGTGAACTTGAGCAGGCATAGTAGATGTTAGGAAAAAATATGGAACTTGGAGAAGATGTTAATTTCTACAGACTGATGGTAAGCTATGTAGGTGAAAAGTTGTTGATTTTGGAGTCATGCATTTGGGTCAGTGAAACAAAATTTTCTATCAAATATAGGATTAAAATAGTTGGATATTTGGAATCTACAGTCCTTATTTGCCCTACAGACCAAATTTCAGAAATATTGAATGCATGGAAGTATTTTTTTTTATTTACAAAAAAACATTGAAATTCTGCAGTGCTGCATGGCCTTAATTTAGAGACAAAATAGAAAAATTATAAGACCCTACCACCATATCGGAATGATAAGGTCTAACACAAAATAATCTGGTACACTTTCCTAACTCATGAAGGGGAACATTTGTGCCAAATTTCAAGTAATTCGGTGTCGGCAGCTGCAGATTTCAACATTTTGCTGGTGTTTTGACATGAAATGACCCTGGGTTTCTTCTTTGATGTGAGAGGCATTGTCCACAGCAAGTTGTTGCAAACCAGGCCAATCAATTAAAAAAAAAAAAAAAAAAAAACATAAATAAATAAATAAAAGTAGCACTGGCTGTGCCGTCAATGTGTATCTGCTAAAAGTATGCAAAATATCCCAGCAGCGGACAAGGAGTTGTAAGTTAGTTTGACTTTTTATTTTAAATAAAAAAAAATGTTGAAATTTCTGCCCACAGTTAATGTGTGCATGGGAGGGAGAAAAATAAAAGAATATTAATATATGTGTACGTAGCGTTGTGTCTCAGTGGATATCGGCTTGGAACGAGAAATCGGGGAGCCGAGTTCGAATTCCAGTTGAATTCCTTGCATTCACCTATGCGCAAATACCCTTGGGAAAGGTATTAATCCATCTCTTCCCTCCAGTTATGGGTTAAATAATAGGACAGATTGGGTTCTATAGCCTTGGTCGGCAACCAGTCTACCGCAGAAAGCAATGGCAACCTACTGCGGGATAATCTTCTGCCCAGTCAGTCATGTCTCTTTCGAGACATGATCGCCCAAGCGTGTATCATGTATGGCACTTAACTGACTGACATATGAAGCCAAAAAACAATACATATCTATTTTCTCTAGTCTCATATTCTTTACTTCCTCCAATTTTACCATACATTCAATAATTACTACCTTGTGTGGCTCTTTAGCCTTGTGTTGAGTGATCTTTAGTACTTAAAAAAAAATAAAAATAAAAAAATAAATTATTTAATGAGCTTAGTTTTTTTTGGCATATGGCCATGATAGTTGGAGCAACCAGTCATTGTTTTCAAGGTAATGGTTAGTAGCTAACTATATAAAATAAAAAATAAATAATTTAAAAAAAAAAATCTGACAATGTTAACTTCTTTTGTAACTTACACACAGTGCCATCAGTAAATTCATATTCTTCTAAAATCAATAATAATCATGTGTTTGATCAATTTCTTTTAGTATCAATATCTTTAGCATAGATTTTGGGAGGAAAGTATCTGCAACATGCAAAATATAATTTGGAGTGATTTTTGCATACGCAGACTTGGTACAATGGATTCATTAGAGAAAACAATCGAAAAGATGTAGAAATAGCAGATGATGTTGCAATAATTGTTACCTTTTCTTATCACAAGCATCTGTGGATTCCTTTTTGATACTGACAGGTTTTTCTTCAGAAGGTTTGATCTTGGCTGCAAAAGAAACACCAAACTCATTATTTATCGTTCCATCTTTTTCACACTTTTTATCCCAACATTTAGTGTTAATACCTATTTCCTTATTATTACCCCCTGCTTAAGACAGAGGTCTTGCATTTAGACGCGTTTCTTTTTGTCTGTGGTCAAGATATCTCAAGACCCAATGGATACATTTGGATGAAACTTTCAGGGATGAATGGCATCAACTGATTAGATTTTGGGTTTGGCACAGTTTTTGGCTTATTTTCCCCATTTTTTTAAAAATTTTTTTTGTACATTTCACATGCCAAATACTGAATTACCTCCCCTATATTGCTTTACATCATTACATTTTCTGAATTCATTTTTTTTTTTAATAATAGTAAATAATCATTTTTTGTTAATTGCCGAGATGATTTCAGTATTGCTTTGGTAGAGTTTTGCAGTCTTTGACTGCTTTTGTTACTATTATTTTATGACTAGTTCTATTCCATCTTATTGTTGCTCTTCATCCCAATATACTTTGGATGTTTCATTTAGTAACTTTTTTTGTTCTGGAAATAATATCATGGCTAACTTCTCTTCTTGGCACAATCCACAAACCTCAACACTGTTGTAAGGTTGGGCTTTTTTTTAAAATATGCTCCATGTTATATAAGGGTCTTTGCCATTTTTTTCTTTCAATTTCCATACATGGTTAGCCAGTTTGGTACAATTTTTAAAGCTTATATATATATATCTTAGCGTCTGGGATGAAATACAGACGCCAATAATAACTAACACTGTAAATCTAACCTTCTCACCCCATTATTTAACCTCTCTCTCTCTATTTCACAAATTTTTTTTTTTTGTCTGGATAAATTTAACTCATTCATTGTTGTATGAATTTTTGTCTGAAGAACAGTCTCTAAGACCTCCGCAAAATAAACTATTACCAATGGATTTATAAAAACATCCAACTTATTTTCATTATATATATATATATATATATATATATATATATATATATATATTGTTACGAAAAATCCCGAAGATTAACGAAATGGTTTATCAACCGACATAGTGAAATTATTTGTTTGAACATTATTTTTAATCGATACTCGTATTTGAGTAGATATTCTGCTTTTAATCAAACTGTATATTTATTTCTACCGGCCTGATTATTTACAGATAAATTTTGTACGAATCCTATAAATCCTATAAATCTCGCCAAATGACACACATTTTCGTACAAAATTTATCGTAAGTAACCAGGCCGGTAGAAATAAATATAGTGTTTGATTAAAAGCAGAATATCTACTCAAATACGAGTATCGATTAAAAAATAATGTTCAAACAAATTTTGTATGTATGTATGTAGGTATGTATGTGTGTGTGTGTGTGTGTGTGTGAAACTAATTTTAAGGCTCACCACTGAATGACTTACACAGAGTGTCCATAAAGTTCATGTGCACTTTAAAAAGTTTATTATACAAATAGTTATAAATTCTACTCTTCCACCCACATGACTTGACAATTGCATTTCAGAGTGTGAAACAGACTGTCAATATCGAGTATTGATATCTATATCTTACACGCAATTTATATATTGAATCATGGTCTATATGGTTAGAAAAAAAGTTTTCATGGCTTCTAAATAAATCTAATGTTCTACAAACTACAAGAATTTTCCTTTAAAGCATTTACATGCAAGAAAGGTGGAACCTGAAGAAATTGCCTTAACCATACTTACCAGCAAATTTGCCAAAAAATGACCTGACACCAGTCATTTTAGAAACCTATAAATAAACCAAAGTCTCAAGATTAATATTTATTTTTTAATTATTTTAAGAAGAATTAGTAACTATCAAAGTATTTATAATAAGTATGTAAGAGATGAAGAAGTTTTTGAGCAACTGGTTATTGGTATGATATTATCTTTTAAGATTTGAAATATCAGAGAAGGATTTTTATTTGAAGGAATTTACTGTGCTTATTTAAATAATTCCAAGAATTTTTCATACTTTTTAAGTATTAAAACATGAAGTTAACTTCAGATATATTTGTTTAAAAAATCATTTTAATAGCAAAAAATCATTGGCCAGTGCATCTTCATCGTAAAGATTGTTGGCCAATGCCTTGTTATAGTTACATTAATCTGGTGTGATATCCTATAGCAATCTAAATAAATTTAATAATTGTTTTGTTTTTTTTTTACTATGAATATCCTCAATTTACTTGAAAAATAAATTCTTGTTAAATGATAGTAAGAATTTAAATTTATATTTTCTAATATTATCTAAAGGTTTTCAAAATTATTTTTTTTAGGTCTTACTTACACTAGAATTTTTATTGGCCGTTTCTTTTGTGTTAGGTTTAGGACAGTTCTGAATTTGTTCATTGTTCTTAGAAGATTCTTTTTTTATGCTGGCTTTAGCAAACATTCCAGCAATACCCATGTTTTTCTTTGGTGCAGTTGTCTTTTCTTTGCTTTCCGATGTTCTTTGCTTTGACTTATCATCCAAGATGGAAGGCTATAAAAACAAACGACAAAACAGAACTGTTTAGTAGAAATAGAGATTCAAGTCATATCAGTCCTTTTGTTTACTACGGAATGGATACAAAATGGCAAGATCCAGAATGAATACAAGACATTGCCAGAGATCAGCTTAGTGTGGAAGGAATCAACAGCTACAAGCATAATGTAATCCCATCATGAACTAATACAACAGCTAAGTTTATTTGTTAAAATCAACCATGGTGAATACTTGAATCCTGTTTGCAGTGTTAGAATGCTAAAATTCTAATCATCTGGCTATTCAATGATAGACTCATTAGGTGAGATCTGAGCCATCAAATTCCGGTATTATCGAGGTTGAATTTAAGAGAAAAATATGAGAAAATGGTTAATCAAATCGAAGTCTTATGAAAAAAGCCTGGTTCAAAAATATTAATTTAAGCTCATAAAATACTTATGAGGAGAGCCTCTTAAGATTTAGTAAGATTCACTAGAAGTGACAATCTGGCATGACTCTATAACCCTGAAAGGAATTAGCATGACATGACTAATGAGTTTGCCAAAAGTCCTGAGGATTTTTGGTCGCTTTTGGGTCTGTTTATTTAGTGTTTAATTTCTCATATTTGCATTGATTTCAATGTAATTTTGAGAATCTAAAAATTCAGACCAAGATTCAAAAACGCATCACCAACGATCCTCTGGCTTACTTACAGAAGTTTTTTTGTTTGAGACGCTAATTAATTTTCTCTATTTCTCTGTATGAAGAGAATATTTATGCGTATGAATCAGTTAGAGTATTGATCAGTATCAATTGGAGTTGAACAGAATGAGTTAGTTCTGTTGGAGATGACTGTATGTCTGTTCAAACATTGCACATTAAAAAAAGCTTGCTGTAAAAGTAATTAATTGCTAAGAGGTTAGTACTACCAAGCACTACTTACAAATAGATGTCTCACTGTACTTCAAGGGTAGATATACAAATAGATGTCTCACTGTACTTCAAGGGTAGAAAAAGAAATGATCAGAATGAAGCATTTGAATTAAAAAAAATTATTTAAATTTTTTTTTTTTTTTTTTTTTAATCGTATCACCCTGAGCAAGGCGGTAAGGCCACTGGTGTGCAGGGGGCTACGTAAGAGTGAATAGATTGGAAAAGAGAAAGCCGGAAACCACGTCCTAAACAGGGAACAAGGGATGGGCCTCTACACCTGTTCAATAGACGTGGGTGGAGTGTGAACCGGGTGATAGTTCAGTCTATCTACTCCAATTATGAAAAGAGACACTTACAGTGATTTGTTCTTTTTTGATTTCCTGAACAATGGGTTTGGAGATGGCCACACGTTTTGCTGCATCATACCTGATGGGACTTTGTCTGTTAAAAACAAAACAAAAATAAAACACAAATTCTGATTTCTATACTTTTACTAACAGAGAAGATTTGTAAATTTTCTTTCTAATTATCTGTTAAATTACCAATTGAGTCATTTCATGACATATCAACAAGGATTTCACTATGACTAATACAGATTTCTTTTTTCAAATTTAATAAATTTATAGAGCTGTGCGTTGTGGTACAGTGGATATCGGCTCGGAACAAGAAATCGGAGAGCCAAGTTCGAATTCCAGTTGAATCCATTGTATTCACTTACGTGCAAATACCCTTGGGAAAGGTATTAATCCATCTCTTCCTTCCAGTTATGGGTTAAATAGCAGGATGACAGATTGGGTTCTATAGCCTTGGTCAGCAACCAGTCTACTGCAGAAAGCAATGGCAACCTACTGTGGGATAATCTTCTGCCAAATCAGTCATGTCTCTTTCGAGACATGATCGCCCAAAGTGTGTATCACATATAGCACTTAACTGACTGAATACTACAGCCAAAGCTTCACAATTTTTATCTTGAGCATAATATACTCTTTCTGTAATTATCATCAGTACATCAGCTGTATTGTTAGTCTAATTAAATGCTCTGTGATGAGAGATGATGGACCAATTCAGCATAGATTGGGGCCTCTAGGAGTGTGCCAAAAATAGGTAGCAGGCTAACAGGCCAGCAGTTGGAAGGATAGGACAACTCACCAGTGTTCTTAAAAACTGGAACAACAGATGATGACTTCCAACAGGCAGGAAAGAAAGAGACAGTGAGGCTTTTATTATACAGTTTAGAGAGAACAGGAGCCAGTTTGGGAGCACTCTTTTTAATGACTATTACAGGGATATAATCAGGTCCACATGCTTTGTGGGGATCTAGGTAAGAGATAACAGCAGAAACAAAGGGGGTTATATGCATATCACTCAACAGAGATTCACTTCTAGAAGGGAATTTAGGCAGTGATATTCCAGATGAGTCAAGACTAGAGTTTGAAGAGAATTTGCAGGCAAAGCATTCAGCTTTATTAACAGAGGAACAAAATGATTGAAAGAGGGAAACATAAAGACCTTTGCACTTATTTAATACCTTAATTACAGAGCTGCCAACAATTAGGAGAGCCAAAGTTCTTAGAGGCAATGCAGTAGCTCATTTTCTTGGCAAATGAATTTTGACTTGCTTACATTTATTGTAATTTACCAAGCGCATCTTAGATGTGGCTCAAGGCCGAAAGTATGGGGCACCCAGTGAGGATCGAACTCACTACTTAATTGCAATAGTTCTAGCGAGACAAGCTTGCTAACCATTACACCACCTCGAGGTGCCCAACTTGCTTACATTTATAAGAGCAGTAATGAATTGGCAACTGTTATGACGAGAGCTGTTACACTGGCATAGCTGAAAATAGTGGTTCCTGTGTGGTGCTATAGTAGCCTGTTATGTTGTGAAAATACAATGCAAACAAATGAGTGGTTAGTCCGAGTGGTAAAGACTAAGGAACACATGATTAAATCAACAATAAGGTTTATTGTACTAAGGTACAAATATTAAGAGTCCACACAATAGTCGCTATGTACAAAAATGGAGTATAGAGTAATTTTGTTCGTTCTTGGTCGTCTTCCGGTCATCAGCTCGCTCGTAATCTACTGTGTGGAGTATTTATAATGGGTGACAGTCCATTGCTAGGGGGAGACAGGTTCTTCCATTACAACACAAACATGTTGGTATGAACCATGGAGAGGACTGAGGTTTCACCTGGTATTTTCAAAGAGATGAAAGCATCCATGCTGGCTTTTATCCAGGAAGAAACCTCAGTAGTGCAATTTTTAAATGGGATGTTGAAGATGTCAGTTTCATGCAGCATAATAGAGAGTGAGTCCCAATCAGCATGCTGGTAAAGGAAAAAGTCTAACATCTTCCAAAATAGTCAAGTTGTATATCTTTAGAAGGCTCTTTGAGTAATGCTTAATATTCACATAAGAACTATGATCATAAAATCAACAGAATTTGTGTAATTTGTGGTTAAATCAAGTGGAAAATAAACATTATTTTGGGTTTTGCTTACATTTTTATTATATTAAAAATAAATTTTTATATGAAAAAGCGACAATGCAAATAATTATTTAAAAAAGGCGTCATGAATTAAATGCAAAAATAATATTAATGGCCAACAAATTTTTGTTAAATTATCTATTAAATTGCTAATTAATGAATAAGGATACAACAAATTTAAATTAATAAGGATGCTAAAAATTTATATAAATGAAAGATTCTGTGTAAACCTGCTGGGAACTTTTCAAATGACTCAATTTGTTGAAAGTGATAATTTTAGCCGCCAGTTGGCATTAGGTCAGTGGAGGTAGAAGGAAGATATTTTGCAAGTGAATGCAGTACTTTCTCAATTATCCATACACATAAGGACAGTGGTTGAAAAAAAAAAAAAAAAACCATGAAGAATTTAAAATTCTGGATAACTGAATATTTACATTATCAAAATAGAAAGAAGAAAAAAGTCATTTTCTGATAGAAATTTAACATTTATATCAGTAAATAACATTTTCAAATGCTTTGGTCATGATTTTATCCAGTTTATTTTTTAAGAAAAAAAAAAAAAAAAAAGAAACAAATGTCAAAAATTATGTTGGTGTCTAGTGGACATCACATTTTTCTGCTGCTAACTTATGAAGTGAGATAATATACAGGGAATTCTGAACTGAACCCTTTATTTAATCTACAGGAAAAAACCGTTCTCATTTCACTGCCCATATCTAGGGACATCTTGCCTCATTCTTATTTTTAATACCGCTTAATTATTGCTTGCCCAGTTTCTAATGTTACACATACAAACTTACACCACCTGGTATTCTCAAGTGGTCACCCATCTATGTACTGATGAAGCTCAATGTTGCTTAACTTTGGTAATCGTACGAGAATTGTCACAACATAACATTTTTTTTTTATAATCATTTTATCCCAAACAAGGCAGAACTGCCATTGGTGCACAGGGGGTTATTTGATTGATTGGTATAATCCCAACTTACCCTTTATCCATTTAAAATTCTTCAAACTGTTCTTGCGTTTTTCAAATATTACTGACAGTGGATTTCCCTCCATCTTGCCATTATCCCAGTTTTTGGAATTTTCTTTTGAGTCATATTACAAATATTTAATTTCTTCTTAACAGATAAGATTATGAACAACAAAACAAGACATTGTGTTGAAAAGTAAAACAACAGATTGAACCGTCTCCTCAATCAGGAAATATTCCGATCAATATTCATTTCGTGTCAAAACAATCAAGTTCAGATAATTTTGGAAATCTTTATGATGTTTTGAATTTAAATAATTGGTTTAAGAAATTCAATTTGAATTTGTGTATCCAGTTAATATGATGGAAAAACCAATTA
This sequence comes from Ascarosepion bandense, assembly GCA_037127315.1. Taxonomy (NCBI): domain Eukaryota; kingdom Metazoa; phylum Mollusca; class Cephalopoda; order Sepiida; family Sepiidae; genus Ascarosepion; species Ascarosepion bandense. The sequence continues at coordinate 136,898 of JBBBDQ010002342.1, forward strand.
TCCTTGTCTATAGTTTTAATAAAAAAAGATTTATAGTGAAAACTCTACTTGCTAGGACAAGTGCCTGTGGACCTGCAGCTACACAGACCCTAATCGGACATCAGGTATTTAGGTACCTCAGCATCTTGGGTCAATAAATATCCTGACAGAGTTGCCCACACATGTCACAATTCCATGAAACAGGACAATGACACTCTATGATGAGCCTAACAGAAATTACTTAGAATAAATTTTTCAGAGCAAATTCAGTGGAAGCTTATGCAATGGGTGAGCTCAATTAGCCACTAATTTCCCGCAAGACAAAAGGACAATAAAATTATATATAAGACAATGGGTGAGCTCAAGTGGTTGGTGGTGCAGTGAATATTGACTCGGAACAAGAAATCGGAGACCTGAGTTTGAATTCGAGTTTAATTCGTTGCATACACTTATACACAAATACCCTTGGAAAAGGTATTAATCTGTCTCTTCCCTTCAGCTATGGGTCAAACAACAGAAAAGATTGGGTTCTATAGCCTTAGTTGGCAACCAGTCAACCACAGAAAGTAATGGCAACCTACTGTGGGAAAATCTTCTGCCCAGTCAGTTATGTCTCTTTCGAGAAATGATCATCCAAGCGTGTATCACGCACAGCACTTAACTGACTGACTAAGCTCAAATAGCCACTATATTCCTGCAAGACAAAAGAACAATAAAATTATATGTGTATGTGTTTGTAAGTTGAATATATGGATTGAAAGAACAGGCAGGAAGTAAGTGTCTTTAATCTAACATATTTCAATTTGACAAGCTTCTGAAACACGTTAGATTAAAGACATTTTTCCTACCTGTTCCTTAATTATTCTATTCATATATATCTCAGTCAGTTAAGTGCCATATTTGATAAAAAATGATATGACTGACTGGGTAAAAGATTTTCCTGCAGTAGGTTGCCATTGCTTACTGCAGTAGACTAGTTGCCAACCAAGGCTATAGAACACAATCTGTCCTGCTATCTAACTCATAGTTGAAGGCAGAAGTGTCGGAATAACTTTCGCAGGGGTATTTGTGCGTAATTGAATGCAATGAATTCAAATGGAATTTGAACCCAGCTCTCCAATTTCTCATTCCAAGCCAATATCCACTGCAACACAATGCACATCCGTCATATATATATATATATATATATATATACTAGCATTATAGCTCGGCATTGCTCGGGTGTAATGAAAGCTTTAAAACTAATCCATGGTCCTGGAGCTCAGACTCTTTGGATGTAGGCACGAAAGGCTAAAAAGCAAAAATTGTTTCCAGTTAAAACGAAACTGTAGACTGAAAGAAAAATGAATAGATGTAAATCAAATTTTGATTTCCTGGTATCGATATCAAATAAGCTTTTTTTCGTCGTAAACTGAATTTTGAAGGCTAAATAAGTCCTCTGAGTAAATGGTATCATGGCTGAGACTAAGAACTACAATTATACCTACTTAGAGCCAAACCTAAAGCAAAGACTAAAATAAAAGGACTGAAAAAAATATAGATATACAGCCAAATAAACAGATACACACACACAAACATCTTGCCTTTTATTTTTATATATATATATATATATATATATATATATATATATATATATATATATTATCGATTTTCTGCACTATTGTAAGAACTGCAACCTTGAAACTTCTGAATATCGTTTCTTGTGTCTTTGTCTATGAGTGTATCAAATTTGATTAAAATCGGACCACTCCTTCTATAACCCGATTTTTCGGGGGTACCTCGACACAAAACCTAGCTAAGAACACTCACAGACACTTATAGTACAAGTGTATAAATTTTCAAGAAAATCGGTTCAGCCATTTCGGAGTCTATAGGTAACGGACACACACAGACAAAGTTCCATTTATAAATAAGTTTATATATATATATATATATATATATATATATATATATATATATATATATATAAAATCAATAAATCAACTAAAGTTCAATTATCATACCAAGAGTTTCATCAATTGTTGGGATGATAACATTTCTTAAAATGATAAAAAAATTCTTGTGAAATCACCAAAGAAACTTACTTGCAAGATTCAAATATATTTTCTTTCATCAAATTGTAGTCTGTTATATACAATGCATCAGCGTCCTGAAATATAAAAAAAGAGAAACGTTAAGCTGAGACTCATTTGAAAAACTGAAAAAGGAAGTTGCAAAAAAAGGTGATGGCAAAACTTTCTTGATTCATGAACATCCAGTTGGAGTTAACAAGACTAATTTTAAGTGATTAAACAACTTTTGACATCTTGACAAATCCTACAAGAAAATTCCTGACATCTATTAATCCTAATTAGCAATTCTATTGAAGATTTCATGGTTTTCTTAATCGTAATTTTTAAATCAATGATTGAATTAGTTGCTGCAGAGTGCTATGACTTTAAAATAGAAATTCTAGTATTTATTTCAGAGATGAGTAATTTTCAGTATCTTGGTATTTTTTCAAGATCTTTTTAAGAGCAGCAGCCAGGTCTGCTAGCTCTGATGGATCTTCTGTTGGGACAGGAGTAAATGCCTACATGGGAACTAATGACATCAGAAAATTCATTGATAAAAATCAAAAACAGCACAGAACGTAGGATAGAGCCTTGGGGGACACCTGCATTTGTGTGATAGGATCTTGAAGTGAACCTGTTTAAAACAATCTCCATTTCATGATTTAGCAGGAATGATTGAATTAAATCAAACAATCATTCCATTAAAACTGTAGTCCTTGAGCTTATAATGAAAAGCTGCTTGCCAAACCCTGTCAAACATTTTCAAGGTATCTAGAGCCACAGCTTAAGCTTTGCCATTATTATCAAGAGCCTGGTATACATATTCAGTGATGGCTGTTAACATATCAATGGTAGACGATTTTAATTTTAATTTTAGTTACTAGTGTTGCTGAAGATCGTTATAAATTCTAAATCTGAGGTGCCATTTTTTTGTTTTATTAAATGTATAATTTAATTAGGTTTATACTGAAACCCTAAAATGGAATAGAAAAAAATCAAAAACAAAAAAGGAAAATATAAATATTTTTAGGGGCTGATTTTTTAATCATAGGTTAAGAGGTCATTTACATTTGTTTATATTTGTGACAAAAAAGTAAAAAAATAAGTAATAGGAGAAAAAAATTATAAACATGCATATATATATATATATATATATATATATATACACACACACACATACATACACACACACACAAAATTATAAATACGCATATACACAAACATTAACATTTATATATACATAAAAAATTATAAATGCACATATATATAAATACATATAAAAATACATACATACATACAAAAAAGGTAAGCAATAAATTGATGAATAAAAAAAATGAGTAAAAAGAAAAAAGGTGAAAATTGCTAAAGAATAAATAGTTGAATGAATAAATAAGTAAAAAAAAAGTGGAGCAATATAGTTTAGTCAGCATTTAAGTATTTAAGCAGAAATTTATTCCTATGTCTGCATGTATGTGGCCATCAATTTACTTCTTTTGTTTAATAAATTAGAATTATTAAGGTGTTTCAAGATAAGTGTTTTTTTTAAAAGGCATAAAGTTATGTCATTTCCTATTCCATTATGAAATTTGGTTTTCATGATATTAACCAGGTAATAGTTGGGTTTCTGTTGTTTTGTAAAAGCTAAAGTATTTGGAAGTAGTAGTACTATTCTTGTATTAAATATTATCAAAAGACAATTTATGATTATTAAATCTCAATTTCCATTTGTTCTTAGCAGATCCAAACTGGAACTTGGTATTGTTGTCAGAATGTATACTTTGTAAATTATTCATTTGGTCATACATCGACCATTAAGTGGACAGGTTGTGTTTTTGATCAGTTATAATTACTTTTTGTAGGGTCACTATTATTTTTTTTTGCAAGTTGGACATGTTTTTATTTAATATCTTATTATTATGTAGCGAGATATATTTATCAAAGTTCTTGACGCAATTATAACTAACCTTAAAATTGTTTTTGCTGAAAATTTCTTTCAGTGTAGGCGAATGGTTGGAATGCTTGTGAATTAAATTTAGGAAAATTTTTCTTTTAGTCATATGATGTTACACTTGCGCAATTTCTATAAGTGTTTGTAATTTTTGCTTCAGAGTATTCTAAACTTACATTGTGTTTACTTTTAGCTAAAACCTAAATATATTTAATTTTACTGTTATCAAAAACTGCCTCATTAGCAGAGTTAGAAGATAATCTAAATTGGATAGATTTACAAATTTTGTCTAGTATTCTATGGTCATTGTGGATGTATTTGTGGTTGTAAGAATCTTTAGTATATAGAGTTTCAGTTGAATTTGTTGCATTCCCTTACATGTAAATACCCTTGAGAAAGGTATTTATTTCTTCTCCCTCCAGCTACGGGTTAAACAACAGGACAGATTTAGTTCTATAGCCTTGGTTGGCAACCAGTCTACTGTAGAAAGTAATGGCAAGCTGCTGCGGGAAAATCTTCTCCCCAGTCAGTCATGTGTCTTTTGAGACATTCAGTAGGAGCTTATGCAATGGATGAGCTCTAGTGCGTTGTGGTGTAGTGGATATTGACTCGGAACGAGAAATCGGAGACCCGAATTTGAATTCCTCTATAGCCTTGGTTAGCAACCAGTCAACCACAGAAAGTAATGGCAACCTACTGAGGGAAAATCTTCTGTTCAGTGTCCAGTCTCTTTCAAGATATGATCGCCCAAGCGTGTATCATGTATGGCACTTAACTGACTGACCCCCCTCCCCCCACACACACAGCAGCAGATCATTTCTGCACATAGTTTTGAGTGCAATCAATTTTTTTATCTTTGTTCAATTTGGATACAAAATTTTGCATGACGTACACAAAAATAAGCAATGGAAAGGTATATTTACTTGGAGTTGAGATTTTTGCACACTGTATATATGACAGCTGTACAGTCTCTGAAAAGTGGCTTTAACAGCTTCCAGTTTGTCTTCTGAGACCACTTCACAGCGTTGAATCTAAAAGTTAAAAAAAGAGAGGAAATTGTTAAAAATTTATTTTTAAAAACAAATCATATTCAATTATTTTGAAGAAAATTCACATTACACCCAGAGATTTATTCATAATAATTCCCCCAATTTATTAAAGCTATTTTTAACCTTTCTTTCATAAAATTACACAAAACAATTCTCAATATAAAAATATCTGTCTATATATTTGAGATGAGGTATTGTATTTTACACTATTTACATTATTCGGACTGTTGTTATTTGTTGACACATTCATATTTTGACCATTGTACACTCCAGCTTTCCTCAGTTGTTTGAAATGAACACTTTATTTTAGCTACCAAGGTACATTGTTTTATTTCCATGTGCCATGCCTCTTCACTGTCACCTCTTAAAACAATTCTCCAAGTTTTTGAACAACAGGTGAACAAACAGTTGGAAAGTTGAGTTAAAAGGAAGATAACTTATACTGAGATATCTGGAAGTAGCATGTCATATAGAACTACAACAATCTACCCCTCTAGATGAAATAAAGGATTTGCTTCAAAATTACAAACACCTGAAGAAGCATACAATAGTCGAAACATTGTAAATATGGCAACAAAGACAAGGACAACAGTCCAAATAATGTAAATAGTGTAAAAAATAAAAACATCTTTAAAATATCTCTACAGAAAAAATATGCACAATATCATGGATTTATTATAATCTAAATTCATTCATGATGCATTTCTATAATAAAATGATTTCTTGTGCACTTCTATTGTCAGAACCAAATAATGACACAATTCTATAATAAAAGGATTTCTGATGCACTCTGTAATTAAATTATAATACAGTTCTATGATGATTTTTGATGTAATTCTGTAATTAAAATCGATAAACTCTTCTCTGACAAGCAGTATGGCTCCATAAACTCTTCCTCTTTGCCAGGCCCATGGCCAACATGCTAATGACCATTACGAAGTACATGTTCCAGGCCCTTGAGGAGTCCGGCGAGACTTGTGCTCTTGCTCTGGACATCTCCAAGGATTTTGACAGGGTTTGGCATGCTGGCCTTCTATGCAAGCTATGGGGTTACCGGACGCTTGCTTGATCTGATCCAATCTTTTCTAAATAACCGCTAAATGAAGGTCGCCTTGAATGGGCATGCCTTTACATCTTACTGTAAAAATGCTGGTGTCCCTCAGTGCTCTATCCTAAGCCCGACGCTCTTCCTTATTTTCATAAATGACCTCCCAGATGAGATCAAGAGCCAAATAGGCATCGACGAAGATGACACCAAAATTTACTCCTGCATCAGTAAAAAACCTGGCGTGGCGGACAAACATAATCTCGCTGCTGATCTTGAGAGGGACCTACATTCTGTAGTGAATTGGGGTAAGAAGTGGCTTGTAGATTTCAATGCATCTAAGACCAAGCTGCTGTCTGTCAATCATCACAGGCAACCTCTTTTGCCTCCCATAAGCATGGACCAAGCGAGTCTCCGTGAAAGCAATACACTGCACCTCCTCGGCCTTACTCTTTCTTCTGATCTCAAATGGAACCACTACATTGAGTTAATAGCTAAATCCACTGCTAGGAAGGTTGGGTCACTGTCGGGCCAAGATATTTTTCCCGCCTGAATCCATCCTGCATATATACAAATCAACCATTCATCTGTGCATGGAGTACTGCTGCCATATATGGTCAGGTGCCTCCACTGTTCATCTCAGTGTTATTGACAGGCTCCAAAGGGAGAATCAGTAATGTGATAAGTACCGACTTGGTGGCTCGACTCTAGCCACTTCCCCACTGATGGGATGTGGCTTCCCTTTGTCTGTTCTATAAAAACTTTCATGGCTTCTGCTCCAACAAACTTAAGTCACTGGTGTCTCCGCAACAGGTGTTTACTTGTGCAACCAGACTGGCAACTGGGTCTCACCCATTCACAGTTAGATCAAGCAAATGCAGACAATTCTACTCCTGCAGCTTCTTTTCTCACACTTCCCGCCTGTGGAACTCGCTTCCATATTCTTGCTTTCCTGACAGCTACAACCTCCAGGGAATTTAAATGCAATGTCAATACTCATCTCTTAACCACTTGACTCTAGTTCTTTCTTCACCACCCTGTATATCCTTTCCTTTCTCTCCACCTTTGCAACTGTCATCACACTTGTATTCCCATTCTTCTCTTGCTCCTTTCTAACTGGTCCGTCTTTCTCTTCACTCTCTTCTATCTAATCATTTTACTCTTATGTAGCCCCCTGCATATCAGTGGCATTAACGCCTTGCTCGGGGTGAAATGATTAAAAAAAAAAAATCATGATTCACTTCTTTCTTTTTTTTTTTTTAAAATCCTAGAATCAGAGAATGGATAAGAGAAGGATGAGATGTGAAGAGAGATGTATGAGAGTAGAGTGGAAAAGGGAGAAGAACAAGATACAAAGGTTGTCAGGGAAAGAATGCGAGTCAAGGAGATAAGAGATGGCAATTGACATTGCATTTAAATTTCTTAAAGATTGTTGCTGTCAGGGAAGCAAGTATACGGAAGGGAATTCCACAGGCAGGAAGTGCAAGAAAAGAAGTTGATAGGAAGTTGTGGTTACATTTGATAAGACCTGTGTCTGCAAAAATAAATAAAAAATAAACAGATAATTGTTCTGGCCTCAATCTCGGTAAACTTTGAGACGACTAAAGTGGAAAGAAGAGAAAAAAAAATTTTGGGAACAGCAGGGGTGAACAAAAACTTGGAGATAAAAGGGAAATAACTGATACTGAGATATGTTGAACTAGAACAATCTACACAGGTGGATGAAACAAAGGGTTCAGTTCAAAATTTCAAACACCTGAAAAATGTTGGCATGTACAATGGTCGAAATGCCTTGAATATGGCAACACAGATGGAGACAACAGTTTCAACAATGTAAATAGTGTAAATAATACAAATATGTGCAGTGAATATCAGGTCAGAACGAGGAATCAGGGAGGTGAGTTCGAATTCCAGTTGTTTTCCTTGCATTCACTTACGTGCAAATACCCTTGGGAAAGGTGTTAATCCATCTCTTCCATCCAGCTATGGGTTAAATAACAGGACAGATTAGGTTCTATAGCCATGGTTAGCAACCAGTCTACTGCTGAAAACAATGGTAACCTATTGCGGGACAATCTTCTGCCAAGTCAGTCATGTCTTTTTTAAGACATGATCACCCAAGTGTGTATCCCGTATGGCACTTAATTGACTGAAGCCTAAAAAATGTTGTGAATTTATTATAGCCTATAATCCATTCATGACGCATTTCTATAATAAAACGATATCTGGAACACTTCTGTTGTCAGAAAGTAATTATGATACAATTCTATTGATTTTCTGGTGCACTTCTGTTGTCAGAAAGTAATTATGATACAATTCTATTGATTTTCTGGTGCACTTCTGTTGTCAGAAAGTAATTATGATACAATTCTATTGATTTTCTGGTGCACTTCTGTTGTCAGAAAGTAATTATGATACAATTCTATTGATTTTCTGGTGCACTTCTGTTGTCAGAAAGTAATTATGATACAATTCTATTGATTTTCTGGTGCACTTCTGTTGTCAGAAAGTAATTATGATACAATTCTATTGATTTTCTGGTGCACTTCTGTTGTCAGAAAGTAATTATGATACAATTCTATTGATTTTCTGGTGCACTTCTGTTGTCAGAAAGTAATTATGATACAATTCTATTGATTTTCTGGTGCACTTCTGTTGTCAGAAAGTAATTATGATACAATTCTATTGATTTTCTGGTGCACTTCTGTTGTCAGAACCCAATTATGACAATTCTATAATAAAATGATCAAAGTGGAAAGCGAAAAAGAAAGAAAATTACCTTTGTTGGACCCTCGCACTTGAGGAGACCCGCTACAAAATATGTTACATTCAAGTCACTTCCATGATTATCATTTCTCTGCTGCATCACAAAATTGTATAGCATCCTGCGAAAGATGAAGTTCAAAAGTAAAATAAGACAGATTTCATAATTTAACTGCACAATATAAGGGGTAGAGACATTCGTTCAAAATACACATACATTGATGTGGCAACTGTCAGTCTCCAAAGACCATGGATAGATACCCAAAGAGTTAAACCTCACCTACTGATGGCGGCGCAGCATTGGTTTTGGCTGTACAGGCCCACAGGGGAGTGACGTTATCAATTGCAATGAATGCATGTTAAAACACTCCTCCCCAATGTCGCCATGGTGTTTTCTTTCTTTCGAACATGCTTCTACTCAGCAGCAACCCTTTATTTATTCTCTCCTCTCACACACAGACACACACACACACAGAGACAAAGTTCCGTTTATAAATAAGTTTAGATTTAGATTTGTGTGTAAATGATTATATACAGGGTGCGATGGATAAATTGTCAGATAAATTATGCGAAAAAACAACAACAAAAAACACATCTTGTTTTAATGACAAAATCACCGTGGGCTTCAATCACAGCTTCCAGATGACTTCGTAATCTTCTGCAACTCTTTTGGACGATATGTAACTGTTGTTTGTTGCGATGGATAAATTGTCGGATAAATTATGCAAAAATGAAAACAACACTGACATCTCATTTTAACAGATATGCAAATGTCAATGGATGAAGTGTCATCTAAATGTGGCCAACATGAAAACAACACTGCCATCTCATTTTAACAGAGATATTTATCAAAATTATACAAAAATATCTTGAAATACTAAAGTGTAAATTTAGTCAATAAAATCGCCATTGACTAAACCATGGCCTCCAGATGACTTTGGAATCTCCTGCAATTCTTCTGGACGGTCTCCTTGTTTAAGTTGGTGAATGCAGCCATAATCATTGCCTTCAGTTCACCTTTGGTGTACAAGAGGAGTTTTGTTGGTCTCTCACTCAACTGCGCCCCACACATAACAATCAAGGGAGTTGGAATCAGGGGAGTTAGGTAGCCAGATATAAGGAGGGGTGATGTGATTGCAGAAATTGTCTGACAGTCATAACTGGGTGCTCCTGTTTGTGTGGCATGATGCAGAATCCTGCTGCCAGACATAGAGTCTTCCAGCAACCACCCTCCTGACCCAGAATAGCACTATCTCTTCAAGAAACTATCTAGGCCTCCATGTTGATTATGAGGCCCTGTTATAAGATGAATGGAGGCATAACCCTGAGATCACTCCAAACACCTTCATAAACACCATTAGCCTCTTCCAACTCCTCTGCACTGTCCTCAGATTGAAACCCAAACACTCTGAAATGTTTGTATTAGAGCTGCCGGTGTGATTACCAAGCAGTACAGCATGCGGTTACCAAATTTGGTGGTGCTCTTTTTTTTTTCACAGACAGTGCCCAACTGACCTACTATACTTTGCAATTGACAAAATCAAAAACAATGTGCATGCACAAAACTAAAAATATAAATTGGCGACGATTTACCCATCGCACCCTGTAATATGTGTGCATACACACAATAGGGATCATTAAAATTAACACATGTAGCTAAATTCTGATCTGGACTCTTTACTGTATATCCGATCCATGTAATTAATAGAAAACTTGAGTTTCTGTTGAAACTCAAATCCCTCCTCATTAGTCGATGTACTTAATAATGTGCATTGTGGTGCAGTGGATATCGGTTCCGGAACGAGAAATTGGAGAGCCAAGTTTGAATTCCAGTTGAATTCCTTGTATTCACTTATGCACAAATACCCTTGGAAAAGGTATTAATCCATCTCTTCTCTCCAGTTATGGGTTAAATAATAGGACAGATTGGGTTCTATAGCCTTGGCTAGCAAACCAGTCTACCGCAGAAAGCAATGGCAACCTACTGCAGGATAAACTTCTGCCCAGTCAGTCATGTCTCAAAAGAGACATGATCGCCCAAAGTGTGTATCATATATGGCACTTAATTGATTTAATGATATAAATGAATAAGTAGTCCAGCAAATAAACTTACTGTTTTGCTTGGTTGATGTGCACTTGCAAAGTTGTACTCAACCATCGATATGTCACCTGTAAAAAGAGAAAAGTAACGGATATAATTCACTTAATATTAAGAAAATTACTTCTGTTCTGGTTCAAATCACAGACTTCAATCTCAGAGGAAATTAAAAAAATAAATTTAAATGCAAAATCAATTGCCATCTCTTATCTCCAGACTCCCACCCTTTCCCCAATACGCCCTCTTTATCTTGTCCTTCTCCCTTTTTGCTTTACTGTCACCCAGATCTCTTCACACCAGTGTACCTGTCCTCTTACCCATTCTATGACACCTCCTATGACCTGTTCCTCTTTCTTCACTCTCCTCTAGTGACGGATGTGCATTGTGGTGCAGTGGATATCGGCTCGGAAAGAGAAATCAGTGAGCCGAGTTTGAATTCCAGTTGAATACCCTGCATTCACTTAAGCACTGGTACCCTTGGGAAAGGTAATAATCCGTCCCTTCCCTCCAGTTATGGGTTAAATAACAAGGGTAGGACTTGGGGACACTGCCCTTAAAAACAAAACCCAATGAATCTTGATACTCGAGAAGAAAAAAGTATTACTAGACACAAAACTTATATAAAAACAACAATAAATTGTTGAAAGAAAAAGGTATTACCAGCAATAAATAAATAAAATTTAGTTGGCAATAAATGACCCACTGAGGTTGATATGCCATAAAAACAACACAACCAAAAAACACTCTCCTCTTCTGCACACCAGTGGCAGTAATGCCTTGCTTGGGGTGAAATGATTATATAAAAAAAAAGAGAGAGAGAAAGAATTAAGTGAAACTGAAAAGGCTTAAGGAAATTGCTGAGGCCATTTAATGTGCAATTTAGCAATTCAAACGAATTTAAAAATGATAATAAACAAAACAACAAAAACAAAGAGAAATTTAATCCTTTAGTTTTCAAAAATTGTTATTTCATTCATAGCAAAAACAATGAAAATTTAATGATATTTTCAAATTTGGGTAGAGAACACAAAAGAATTAATAGTAAAAGAAAGACTATTATTACTTTACTAGCAGTATAGCCCGGCATTGCTCGGGTGTAATGAAAGCTTTAAAACTAATCCATGGTCCTGGAGCTCAGACTCTTTGGACATTGGCATGAAAGACTAAAAAGCAACAGTTGTTCCCAGTTAAAGCGAAACTGCAGACTGAAAGAAAAATGAATGGAATGTAAGCCAAATTTTGATTTCCTGGTATCGATATCAAATAAGTTATTTTCGTCGTAAACTGAATTTTGAAGGCTAAATAAGTCCTCTTAGTAAATGGTATGATGGCTGAGACTAAGAACTACAATTATACCTACTTAGAGCCAAACCCAAAGCAAAAACTAAAATAAAAGGGCTGAAAAAAATACAGACATACAGGCAGATAAACAGACGCACACATACAGGCAGATAAACAGACGCACACAAACGCCTTATATATATATATATATATATATATATAATCGATTTTCTGCACTATTGTAAGAACTGCAACCTTGAAACTTCTGAATATCATTTCTTATGTCTTTGTCTATGAGTGTATCAAATTTGATTAAAATAGGACCACTCCTTCTATAATCCGATTTTTTCGATTATCGATATTTATCGTGGGTACCTTGACATAAAACCTAGCTAAGAACACTCGCAGACGCTTATAGTACAACTGTGTAAATTTTCAAGAAGATCGGATCAGCTGTTTCGGTGTCTGTAGGTAACGGACACACACACACACAGACAGACAAAGTTCCATTTATAAATAAGTTTAGATTTTAAATACTAACTAGCATGACACAAATTCCATATATTTTTTACTTTCATGGCTAAGAACAGCTAACTAATTCTCTTCTTTAAATAATTTACATTTTTAGTAATATACTAGCCTTGGAACTGCAAAAATTGATGACATCATTTACAAATGGACTGAAGCTCATTAAAATTAGCTTCATTTCATCTTATTGTTACTTTTTATCTTTGCACTCTGGCTCTATACACTCTTCATTATTACTTTTATTTTATACCTTTTTTTATTGCTTCATTTGGAAAAAAAAAAGAAAAAGTTTGGGATTTTTATTTAGTTATTTATTCTATTATGCGAAGCTATCCTGGCCAGGGTATCAGCAGCCACTTGTTACCCCTCCCCGCTATGGTCTGTTCTTTGAATTCAAATTTACCAAGCAGCTTAACTCGATGTTGATTTTGGGGAAAAGCAAGAATTGAAGAGTGAAACTTTCTTAATTCAAATTTCCTGTGTTAAACTGTGAGGTATGTTACGAATTATTTCTTAAATCTGTATTTTTCTATTTTTTTTTTCCTCACTTTTTGGCGTTCATGCTTCATTTGGACTTTAACTAAGTTAAAACTTAGTTAACTCTCCACTTTTGGAAGTTTGTGTTTTGTGTTTTGTTTTTTTTGTTTTTCGTTTTGTTTTTTTAAATAGGAGTAGATAGATCACACTATCACCCGGTCCATACTCCTCCCACGTCTATTGAACTGGAGTAGAGGCTTGCCCCTTGTTTCCTGTTTAGGATGTGGTTTCCGGCTTTCTCTTCTCTCTCTTCATACCTTGGTATTGGTGCTTCCGTGAGTTTCCTGCGATCTGGCTGGTTGGTGGCAACGGCTCATCACTGTGAGGGTGCCGGGTTGGCAGTTTCCTGGTTGCTGCTTCTGACTGGTAGTTAGGAGCACTAACTCTTGCGTAGCGTCAAGAGCGGCTGCTCTGATCAACAGTTGTATAATATCGGGGTTCTTGTAGTGCCATGTCGCGCATGGATAGGTGTCCCTGCAAGCATTTTCGGTGAGCAATCCCGAGGCCACACCTTGTTGCAGCCCTAGCCAGTTTCCCTCCCAGCACAGATCGTGGATAATGACCGCCTGTATCCTCTACCCTAGGTCCCTTTCTATGAACAAAATCATGACTAAACAAATCAGAAATGACCCTAAACTAGTTAAATCCAAACCACCTAAACCCATTAACCTCTCCTTCACTAATATCCGGGGCATTTGTACTAACTTTCCTAGTGTAGAAGTGTTCCTGCATGAAAAGTCCCCTGACATCCTTGCGCTCTGCGAAACTAACCTCAACTCAGCTATTCCCTCCTCTGACCTCTTCATCCCTGGTTATCTTCCCCTTTTAAGGAAGGATTCCACTGCCCACATGCATGGGCTGGGTGTCTATGTCAGCGAGCACCTCCCCATAGATGGGGTGACTTCACTCGAATCTACTGACCACCAATACATGTCTCTGCCTGTCTCTCCTCAGTTCGGTTAGTTACCTATTCTTTCTTTACCGTTCTCCCTCCTCTCCTGACTGCTCCCTACTAGATAGCATTGCTGATGACATAGATAAGGCTATTTCCTATCACCCATTCGCCCACATATTTGTATTTGGAGACCTCAATGCCCATCACTGAGTGGCTTGAAAACACCGTTACTGATCCAGCGGGCATTCACGCCATGAACTTTGCTATTTCCCAATCCCTTACGCAAGTGGTGCACTTCCCCACTCGCTTCCCAAGCACTCCCTCGGGTCATTCCTCACTGCTAGATATATGTTTCACCTCTGCGCCTGATGCCTGTCAAGTCTCGCAGCTTTGCCCTCTCGGCAACTCTGACCACGCTGTAGTCTCTCTCAATATTTCTTTCCAATCTCACTCCCCCCAGGAGCCCCCTACCTATAGGACCTCCTACCTCTACCAAAAAGCTGACTGGGATGCCTTTCGCGATTTCCTCTGCGACGTCCCTTGGGGAAAAGTGTTCGACCTATCAGTTGATGACTGTGCCTCTGAGGTCTTGTCATGGGTGAAAGCTGGCATTGATGCCTTCATACCCACCAGGAAGTATTGCTTAAAACCTCATTCCTCTCCGGCCTGCTCAGCCGCCATTGCCCACAGGAACCATTACTTCCGTCTATTCCGGAGACAGTCAACTGATCATAATAGGTGCCTGTTCACATCTGCTCGCAATGAGTGCAAGAGAACCCTAAATGACGCCAAACAGTTGTTTGCTGAGAGAATGCGACAGCACATAGCTGACCCCAAGTTCGGCTCCAAAGACTATTGAAGGATTTGTAAACGAGTGCTCAACAATAGGAAATCTTCAATACCTCCTTTAATCCATGGATTTGAGATTCTCACGTCATCTGCGGACAAAGCTGAGTGCTTTGGCCACAGATTCTCATCCAACTCCACATTCGACTCATCCGGAGTACACCCACCCGACTTCCCTATTAGAACTGAGGCCAAACTGCACGACGTAGATATTACCCCGACAGTAGTATCCAGAGTAATTTCAAAACTCGATCCCCATAAGGCGTGTGGAGACGATGGAATCCCGGTGATAGTCCTTAAGAGGTGTGCTCCTGAACTTTCCCCTGTCCTCTCTAAACTATTTAACTACTGCCTTTCTGCTTCCTGCTTTCCTGCATGCTGGAAGTTCTCTTCAGTCGTTCCTGTATTTAAGAATTGTGGTGAACACTCGGACCCATCCAACTATCGCCCTATCAGTCTTCTACCGATATTCGGGAAAGTATTCGAGGCTATAATCAATGCTGAAATAGTTCATCATCTCACCGCCCACAAACTGTTCTCCGACCGGCAATATGGATTCTGCTTTGCCAGGTCCACGGCCGACCTGCTAACAACCGTAACGGAGTACATGCTACAGGCCCTTGATGAGTCTGACGAGGCTCGTGCGGTTGCTCTAAACATCTCCAAGGCTTTCGACAGGGTTTGGCACTCTGGCCTCCTATGCAAACTACGTGGTTATGGTATTACCGGTCGCCTGCTTGACCTAATCCAATCCTTCTTAAATAACCACAAAATGAAGGTCTTTCCTGAATGGGTGTGCCTCTTCGTCCTACAGCACGAAATGCTGGTGTCCCACATGGCTCTATCCTGGGCCCGACGCTCTTCCTTATTTTCATCAACGACCTCTCAGATGAGATCAAGTCCCAAGTAGGCATCTACGCAGATGACACTACAATATATTCCCGCACCAGTAAGAAACCTGTCGTGGCGGACAGACATAATCTCGCTGCTGACTTGAACGGGATCTACACTCTGTGGTGAACTGGGGCAAGAAGTGGCTTGTCAACTTCAATTCATCTAAGACCAAGCTGTTGTCTGTCAACCATTACAGGCAACCTCTCCTGCCTCCCATAAGCATGGACCAAGCGATTCTCCCGGAGAGTAATACACTACGCCTCCTCGGACTTACCCTGCCCTCAGACCTCAAATGGAACCACTATATTGAATCCATAGCAAAATCTACTGCTAAGAAGGTTGGGTCACTATGTCGATCCAGGATGTTTTTTTCCACCTGAATCCATCCTGTATATACACAAGTCAACCATCCGTCCGTGCATGGAGTACTGCTGCCATTTATGGTCAGGTGCCCCTGCTGTTCACCTCAGTGTTCTTGACAGGTTCCAAAGGAGAGTCTGTTAATGTGATAGGTACTGATCTGGCAGCTCGACTGCAGCCATTTCCCCATCGTCAAAATGTGGCCTCCCTTTGTCTGTTCTATAAATATTTTCATGGCTTCTGCTCAGACGAACTTAAGTCACTGATGCCTCCTCAACAGATGTTTACTCGTGCAACCAGACTGGCACCTGGGTCCCACCCATTCACAGTCAGGTTAGCCAAATGCAGATGACAATTCTACTCCTGCAGCTTCTTCTCTCGCACTTCCCGCCTGTGGAACTCGCTCCTGTATTCTTGCTTTCCTGACGGCTAAAACCTCCAGAAATTTAAATGCAAAGTCAATACTCATCTACTAACCACTGGCCTCTAGCTCTCTCCCCACCCCCGTATAACCTTCCCTTTCTCTCCACCTATGTATCTGTCATCGCACCTGCTTTCTCAGCTTTCTATTGTTCCTTTCTAACTAGTTTGTACTCCTCACTCTTTTCTAATTAATCTTTTTACATTTATGTAGCCCCCTGCACATCAGTGGCATTTCCGCCTTGCTCGGGGTGAAATGATTAAAAAAAAAAAAATTCCATCTTATTATTGTTGCTTTTTATCACAGCACTCTGGCTCTATACACTCTTCATTATTACTGTTATTTTATTACTATTTTTATTCCATCTTATTATTGCTTTTTATCCCAACACTCTGGCTCTATACAATCTTCATTATTACCATTATTTTATTACTAGTTTTATTCCATCTTATTATTGTTGCTTTTTATCCCAACACTCTGGCTCTGTACACACTTCATTATTACTTTTATTTTTTACTAGTTTTATTTCATTTTATTATTGTTGTTGTTGTTTTTCTTTCTTTCTTCTTTTTTTTTATATCCCAACACTCTGGATTAATATACTCCTCATTATTACTATTATTACTAGAGGGGAAATTTTTTCCATAAAATCATCATGGGCTTCAATCTGTCTCCAGATGACTTTGGAATGTTCTGCAACTTGACTGGACGGTCTCCTTGTTTCAATTTGTAAAAGCTGCTATAATCATTGCCTCCAGTTCACCGTGAAAAAAGGGGTTTTTTTTTTTTTGGTCTCTCACTTAATTCCTTACTGGGTGATCCCCTGCATACCCCACCAACTTGCACCAGCCCCTTATGTTAATTTTCTGTGATGCAGACTGACACCCACTTCTTAATTACCATTATGTGAAGATGTTGAAGGCAAACTCCAATAAAATAAAATAAATATTTCTTTTTATGTTGGTATTGCCCAACATCTCATACTAGTAAACAGATACACCCTCATCCAGTCGTCAAATTAAAAACAAACCCTTCAAATTCTCTATAAAAGTATCTTTTTTTTTTTTTTTTTTTTTAAATCATATCACCCCGAGCAAGGCGGTAACGCCACTGATGTGCAGGGGGCTATGTAAGAGTGAAAAAGATTGGAAAAGAGAAAGCCGGAAACCACATCCTAAACAGGAAACAAGGGATGAGCCTCTTCACCTGTTCAATAGACGTGGGTGGAGTGTGAACCGGGCGATAGTTTAGTCTATCTACTCCAATTGATTTTATCGTTGAAGAAGACTCACAAGTGGCAAGTTCTTGTGATTAAGTTCTTTTTTGCTACCTAGTAGGGAGTAGTCAAATAAAAAAACAAACCCTTCAAATTCTCTATAAAAGTATCTGCTACCTAGTCAGTCAGTCAGTTAAGTGCCATACGTGATACACGCTTGGGCGATCATGTCTCAAAAGAGACATGACTGACTGGGCAGAAGATTATCCCGCAGTAGGTTGTCATTGCTTTCTGCGGTAGATTGGTTGCCAACCAAGGCTATAGAACCCAATCTGTCCTGTTATTTAACCCATAACTGGAGGGAAGAGACAGATTAATACCTTTCCCAAGGGTATTTACGCGGAAGTGAATGCAATGAATTTGGCTGGAATTCGAACTCGGCTCCCAGAGTTCTCGTTCCAAGCCGATATCCAATGCACCACAACATGAGGGAGTCATAAATTAAAAAACATCAGTTAGAACAGAGCTAAAATGGAAAAAGGTAGAGAACCAATATGGTAAAGCATCAAAACTAAGTGTGCTGCTTTCCATCAGTATGGCTGATGCTAACCTCCAGGACAGTGACTCATTGCGCTTTCTTAGACTAACATTTTCCACTGACATTAACGAAAAAGATTACATCAAATTAATTGCTAGTTTTGCTGTAAGGAAAGTTGGTTCTCTGTGTTGTGCTCGACAATTTTTCTCACCCAAATCTATCTTACATATTTACAAGCCTACCATTCATCTATATTTAAAATATTGCAGCCACATTTGCTCTGGAGCTCCTGCTACATATTTAGAGATTCTTGCTAAAATGAAAAGAAGAAACAGCAATGTTATTGACCCTCACCTAGCATCTCCACTTAAGTCACTTTCCGACCATGATAAGGTAGCTTCCTTCTGCTATTTTTTATAAATACTTTCATGATAATTGTTTTGATGAGCTTTCCTCTATGGTACCTAGATTTTATGATTGGTGGCAAGGTCTCATTAATTTACAGTTGAAATAGCTAGATGTAGATGTAACTTCCCTCAGCCTTCCATGGTATTTGTTTTGATGAACTTCATTTTATGGTACCTAGACTTTATGAATTCAAGTGCGGTACTAAGTTAGCAGCTGGGTTTCATCATTTTACAGTTGAAATGGCTAGATGTAACCAGAAGTTCTCTGTTGACGGGTTTTTTTTTCTTGCACTTATTGAATGTAAAACTCTCTTCTAGCCAAGTTTGATTTTCAAAAATTTAAATGCAATGTAAATCGTTATCTTTTGTCTTGTTAATTTCTCTTTTACTGTTCTTGCATGTTTAATGTTTATTTTTTATCTTTTATCACCCTCAGTAGTCCGCCCCACTACGTGTTAACTGTTAGTGACTTTTTTTTTTTTTTTTAGTTGTTTCACCCCAAGCAAGGCGGTAACGCCATTGATGCGCAGGGGCTATATAAGAGAAAAAGATTAGATAGGAGGAGAGTAAAGAGAGAGATGAACCAGTTACAAGGGGTGTCAGAGAAAGGAGCAAGAGAAGGATAGGTGTGATGATAGTTGCAAAGGTAGAGAGAAAGGAAAAGATATACAGGGTGATGTAGAAAGAACTGGAGTCAAGTGGTTAAGAGATGGGTATTAACATTGCATTTAAATTCCTGGAGGTTGTAGCTGTCAGGAAAGCAAGAATATGGAAGAGAGTTCCACAGCCGGGAAGTGCGAGAAAAGAAGCTACTTTACTTACTATAGAGTAGAATTGTCGGCTGCATTTGGTTGATCTAACTGTGAATGGGTGGGACCCAGTTGCCAATCTGGTTGCATGAGTAAGTTCTAGTGGCGGGGGCACCAGTGACTTAAGTTCGTCGAAGCAGAAGCCATGAAAATATTTATAGAACAGACAGAGGGAAGCCACATCCCGTCGGTGAGAAAGTGGCTAGAGTCGAGCCGCCAAGTCGGCACCTATCACATTATTACTGATTCTCCTTTGGAGCCTGTCGAGAACACTGAGATGAACAGCAGGGGTGCCTGACCATATATGACAGCCGTATTCCATGAACAGACGGATGGTTAATTTGTGTATGTGCAAGAAGATGGATTCAGGCGGAAAAAAAAAACATCCTGGCATGACACACAGTGGATTTTGCTCGGCTTGGGGTGAAAAGATTTTTTTAAAAAAGCAGTAATTTATTCAATGGTGATTTTTTTAAGCGAGGTTCACATGTAGCACAAGGCCGAAAGAAAGAAATAGGTACCTAATGAGATTCGAACTCGCTACTCAATTGTAATGATTTTTAGCGAGACAACGTCGAAGTGCCCTAAGATACGAAATAGAAAATTATAAGGGGGGTAATTCTGTATTTGTTGTGCTAATAATGAATTAATTCCCTAAGAGTGCAAAACTTGTTTAGAGTAGGAAAAAAATATCAACCCGACTCGTATAATGTTGGCTGTGTACAGAGATTATTTACAGCCAGACTATCGGACTAATGTTCTCAATGTTTCAGTTATTGTGTCTTCAAGCGCTTAGAAAAAAAATTGTACAATTATGTCCTTTGTGATCGCCATGCGCTTATCTAATCTTTATCTGTCAACAAATTTTTCAATTATGGTGGATAGAATCCATTGAACAGGTGAAGAGGCTCATCCCTTGTTTCCTGTTTGTTTAGGATGTGGTTTCCGGCTTTCTCTTTTTCCAATCTTTTCACTCTTACGTAGCCCCCTGCACATCAGTGGCGTTACCGCCTTGTTCGGGGTGATACGATTAAAAAAAAAATCCGATAAAATTCAAAGGACAAAAAAATAAAATGTGTCACATGAAAAGTTTTTTGTTTTTTTATTTTGTTATAGATTTTTATAAAATTTTATAAAAAAAAAAGTAAGCAGAAAATGAGTATAAGTGAAAAAGAAAAACAAATGTGCGTTTAAAATTTTTTAAATTGTTTTTATCACAATATCTAAAAAAAAAAAAAAACAATAAAAAATAAAAATCAATTTATTTTTTGTAAGAGAGTCGAAAAAAAAAAAAAAAAAATGCAACCACTGATCATATTTTGAAACTTTTCCTCACTTTTAATACCCGATTTAGCTAACCCCGGCCCACTATATTTTGTGGTTCCTTGTTTTATAAACAAATCATGTAAAACGTAAACACTTTTAATTTTAAATTGTGTGTATAGGGGGGGGGGGGGTCGACACTGTCACTGGCAATAAAAATGAATGTAAACAACGTCACAACTCAACAAAAACTACGACGTTATTTTCGCTATTTTAAACAAAAAAAAAACTAGCGGTTGTTTTTTTATTTCTACAATATGTAGTTAATTCTTACATTCATTATTTTTTACTCCATACTAGAGAAAATATTTACATTTTAAAAAGGATATTTTTAAATTTGCGGTTTTCATTTTTTAAATATTTTTACAAATAAAAAAAATGTATGTTCGACGAATAGATGACGAATTAAATGGCAAGGCTTTAAAAAACAAAAGTAACGTTATACAGTTTTTTTTTGTTTTTTTTTTACAGATTAGATATCTTTCAGCTATAAAACCAAAATTTAATTTCAAAGAAAACATTTTAAATTATTTATGTGGTTTTTTTATTTAAAAATATTTTAAGTACATCTCTCTCTCTAAATAGAAATTAAGAAATAATAATTTATTTTAAGATGTGAAAAATAATTTAATTTTCAAGGCCTAAGACAAGACTGAGAAAATTTGAAAATTTTATTACATTGACGTTAATAAACTATTTTCACTATTCAACACCCATAAAATTTTAGGGATAATTTGAATAAATTTTAAAATAAAAACTAAAACACCAGGTCCAAGACCAAACCGGGACGATAAGATTGCATACAAAAATTCGTTCTGTATAAAAACTACTTAAATAAATTAAAATAGGCTTTGACTGGTGTTAGTAGTGGATCTATAAAAAGTATTCAACTAATTAGCTGAAGCCTTAAGTTAAATTAAAAAAAAAAACATTGTTTTCCTAAAAGGGACTGTTTGGGGTTGATAGAAAAAGTTCACCCGAAAATGAAGTACGTATCTCTTGTAAACTGAATTAAGAAGCAACGATAAAAAAATTACTCATCTCGCTAGAAACTCAAAATTAAAAAGTAATTGCAATTTCTATGTCAATATCGAATACTTCAAACTTTCAGCATTTTAGCCACAACTTAAAATAAATGCCACTTTTTTTTACTTTCTACGCAGTGTTAACGAAAGAAAATGAGAGTAAAACTAGAAAAAAAAGTAAAGAAAAACAGTTTGTCGAGTTAGATAATCCTGAATATGCATCTTATTATTCCTAAACATTTACTGATATTTAATAATGAAATTTAACTCACGACTTTGTTTTCATCATTGATAAATTCGTCCAAATTATCCATGTACATCGCATCAACACTAACGTCACCGATCGCCATTTTTTCCCGCGTTTCGTCACAATGTGATAAGTATGGAAGCTCAAGTCGGTAATAATCATTAGAAGTTTTGTTTTATTTTTTATTTTTTAGTTAATGGTTAATACGTGATTAATTCATGAGACCATAACTTATTTTATGCCATGCAACAATTATAATTAACAATTTTATCGTAATGCCAAATTAAATCAAAATGATTAAGTAATTAGAAATTTTTAGATAATTTTTTCCTGAACTTTTTTTGTGTATTGTTATAGATATGTAAAATATACAATTTCATTTCAAATAAAGATACGGCAAACCATTTTAATTAAAAGATCACAGTTCTATTGGATGTAATGATTGCTCTCAATATATCCTGTCAGTGTCAAATTTTCTAAGCCTTCTTTCCTCATTATGTGCTCTAGAAATTTTAACTGCCTCTTTCTGATGTTAAGTGTAAGTATCTTTTTTGTTTCCATTTTCTCTAAAATTTTATCATTGCTCACATGTTCACTCCATGGTATTCTCAGCATCCTTCTGTAGAACCACATTTCTGTTATTTCAAGTCTGTTCATCTGATCTGTAATGTGATTGTCCAGCATTCACTGTCATATAGAAGTGGGCATCTCCACATGGTGTAATGGCTGGCAAACTGAGTAGTGAATTCAAACCTCAATGAGTTCCCAAAAACATTCGGCCTTGTGCCCCATCTAAGTGGCATTTAGAAAATCAACTGTCATACAGGAGGGTTGATATTACATAACAGTTCAGTACACTTTACTTTGCTTCTAATGAAATTTTCCTGTTTCTTAATACTTAGCTTAGCTTTTGGAAGGCACCTTTTACTATCCCAATGCATCTTCAGACTTTTCTATCTCATTTTCCATCTTCTTCCTAGATACATAAATTTTTGTATTTGATTGATTTTGGCATCTCCAATTTGTAATTTGCATGTTGGGCTCTTCTTTTTCTTGACAGCCATATATTCTATCTTCTTTCAATTGATGATTAGTCCTTTCTTCTTGCTTTCCTTTACTATATTAAGATGGGTCATGTTTAACTCCTGTTTTTGGTTAGTAAAATATAACTTATATCCATCATAACAACAAAGTGAGACATTTACACTATTTTCAGTTGCCAAGAAAATTTTGTTCACTGTGTCAGGCAAGATAATTTTTCTCTCTGGAATCTATCTTTCATATCTATAAGTCTACCATTCATCCATGCTTAGAATCTTGCTACCACATATGGTCTGGTGCACCTGCTATTTACCTTGATCTCTTTGATAAGATCCAAAGAAGACTCACAAAAATTCTATGCTGACACTTTCTTTTGTCCCACTTCTTGGCTGTGGAACTCCCTTCTATCGCCATGCTTTCCAGCCAACTTTAATCTGCAAAAATTTAAATGCAATGTCAATTCCTATCTACTATACTCCTATTTACTCTTTTCTCTTTCTGTTCCTACTTCTTCCACATCCTATAACCCCTTGT
Organism: Ascarosepion bandense; assembly: GCA_037127315.1. Taxonomy (NCBI): domain Eukaryota; kingdom Metazoa; phylum Mollusca; class Cephalopoda; order Sepiida; family Sepiidae; genus Ascarosepion; species Ascarosepion bandense. The sequence continues at coordinate 160,736 of JBBBDQ010002342.1, forward strand.
GTTTTAGTGCCTTTACTGCATTGCTTGGGCTGATACCTATTAAAATATATATATATATATATATATATAATTATATGGTTATGTCAATTTTACATTGTGACATGGAAATTTCTGTTTCGAGATTAATTCTCATCATCAGGCAATGTTGGTGTGGTTGTGCAGATGATTTACATTTAAATGACAAATACTTTCGGTTTACTGTGAATGTATGTGGATGTTTTTTTTTTTTTGTGTGTGTGTGTGTGTGTGTGTGTGTGTGTGTGTGTGGCTAATCAGTGTTAAATATTTTTACCCAGTTAAGATAGCAAACAAGTTTAATTGCTATACTTAAATTCCTTAAATGAGTATATAAAGAATTATTATTAGTTTGGTCAATGAAAGAGTCAGAAATATCTATTTACCCATATAGTTCCATGAGGTTCCCTTTCAGGTTTTAGTTGGTTGGCAACTTTTCTTAGAGATTCTTTCGACTGGATGCACAGATCCACGAATTGGGTTGGAGTTGATAATGTCAGCAAATCCTGTTAACAACTGATTACTCTCTTCCCAAAACTGATTTTTATAGGGGCTAACACCTAATTTGCATATTCTAGAATCCTTTAGAATTCTCTAGATTTTACTCGAATTTTCTCGAACATTCTAGCATCTTCCAAATGTTCTATTTCTAATTTCCTTATTTTTACGACTACTTCATGAGGACTCAAATGAATCCCTTACTACAACTTTTTAGACATTATTAATATTGTTTTTATATATAAATGCATCCTCGTAACAATAAGGATTTATTATCAAACGGATTTAGTTATACTAGTTCAGTATATATATATATATATATATATATATATCTGAAAGTTCTTGTAATGTCATTTCTAGTAAATGTTTATGATTTTTGTGTTTGTCATTGTAAATGAATAATCCCACCTCATATTGGGACTTTTACATTTTCTACACACACCGAATGTTGACTGCTCTGCATCCCAAAGCAGACTATGTAAATACATCTTCTCCGCTTTGGCTCCACACATACACCTGCTGTAGTGTTATGGTGCCCTATCTACATTGGAATGAACTCTTCCTCCTTCATAAATACTAACCTGTCAGTCTTCCTGGGAGGCAGTCAAGATGCAATGTAACTTGACAGTTCGGACAGACACTTCTATCTACTGGCTAATAACCCTCTTATTTTGGATATATGTTCTGTTAATCAGATGCACAGGTTCAACGTACCTTCTTGTTTTCATATCTTTCTTCCTGCCACTGATGATGACAGCCATCGCCAATGTCCATTTCATCTCTAATTTCACAACTCACTCTCTCCTTGTGGCATTAGCAATAGCAACAGGTAGAAGTTACTAGTTTTGCATATACATAAAAAAATTATACATTTATTTACCTATGCTCAATATCTTCTTTTGGTTGACAATTAGATTTTGGTTTGCAAAGGCCGAGATGGAATTAACCTTGACAACAGTAGCAGCAACAAGGTTTTAACTTCCAGGTTACCCATTTCCACCTCCGCAACACTTGTCTACAAAAACACTTTTCATAATGCCCACTAGGTGGTGTTGTATCAGGCAGTATAAAAGAAAAAGGACAGAAACAATCTACCTCTTCAACTACAGCATACCATAGTTACAAGACATGTCTCGGTAAATTTCGTAACCTTCTCCTGAACCATATGTATCACATAGAATACGATCACTACACAATCTCCTGTTTAGAAAATTTTAATGTAACTATAAAACTATCTCCAGTGTAACCAGTCATTGTCACACACACACACACACACACACACACACACACACACACACACACACACACACATCTTTATGATGATTAGGATGGTTGCTTGTGTGTGTGTGTGTGTGTGTGCATGTGCGTGTGTGTGTGTGTGTGTGTGCGTGTGTGTGTGCGCGTGTGTGTGTGTGTGTGTGTGTGTGTGTGTGTGTGTGTGTGTGTGTGTGTGTGCTTGGCATTGCATAGAGTGGAATCAACAAAATCATGGCTCAAAATAACTGTTTAACAGCTTTTATTCATAATTGAAAAAGGGTCCAAATAGGGGTATTTTTCAGGAAGAGATGTTGGGATTCCCAATTTATTCATGATTGAAAAAGGGTCCAAATAGGGGTATTTTTCAGGAAGAGATGTTGGGATTCCCAATTTATTCATGATTGAAAAAGGGTCCAAATAGGGGTATTTTTCAGGAAGAGATGTTGGGATTCCCAATTTATTCATGATTGAAAAAGGGTCCAAATAGGGGTATTTTTCAGGAAGGGATGTTGGGATTCCCAATTTATTCATGATTGAAAAAGGGTCCAAATAGGGGTATTTTTCAGGAAGGGATGTTGGGATTCCCAATTTATTCATGATTGAAAAAGGGTCCAAATAGGGGTATTTTTCAGGAAGGGATGTTGGGATTCCCAATTTATTCATGATTGAAAAAGGGTCCAAATAGTGGATATTTTTCAGGAAGAGATGTTGGGATTCCCAATTTATTCATGATTGAAAAAGGGTCCAAATAGGGGTATTTTTCAGGAAGAGATGTTGGGATTCCCAATTTATTCATGATTGAAAAAGGGTCCAAATAGAGGTATTTTTCAGGAAGAGATGTTGGGATTCCCAATTTATTCATGATTGAAAAAGGGTCCAAATAGGGGTATTTTTCAGGAAGAGATGTTGGGATTCCCAATTTATTCATGATTGAAAAAGGGTCCAAATAGGGGTATTTTTCAGGAAGAGATGTTGGGATTCCCAATTTTTTTTTTTTTTTTTTTTTAATCATTTCACTCCAAGCAAGGCATTCCACTGCCACTATTGCGCAAGGGGTTATATAGGGGAAGGTAAAGAGAAAGAGTGGTTAGATATAGGAAATGTCAGAAGGAGGGTGATAGATGGGTAAGGATACCGAGGCTGAGGGTTGGGTAGATGGGAAGAATGTTTGAAAGAATGGATGCGAGTTAGTGTGTTAGGAGGTGTCTATTGACCTTACATTTAAACTCCTGGAGATTGTAGCTGTCGGGGAAGCAATCATGTGGAAGGGAATTCCACAGTTGGGAAGTGCAAGAAAAGAAGCTGTTGGAGTACGGAAGCACATGAAAGAATGATCCAGGGATTCAAGAGATGTCACCCTAGCTAGGGGGAGGTGTTCGCTGACATACACACCAAGCCCATGCATATGAACATTGGAGTCCCTCCTGAAGAGGGGAAGATAAACAGGAATGTAAAAGAGATCTCCATTTCAGAAGATGTTTAAAAGAGAGATTTCTCCATGTGCTCCCACAAGGATTTAGAAATCTGAGTGTGAAACTGCGAGAACTGGCACAAGTCTTTAGCAGCAAGTTTTGTGTAAAGTTTTCCTTTAGGTAATGTCTCAAAGGGAGATTTCTACACCTATCTGGTCCTATTTTTCTCCTCCTGATATTTCTATTCCTTTACTCAGAATTAAGTCTCAATAGCACAAGTCACTAAACTCCTTTCCATCAACTGGTATGGCTCAACATACATATTGTATATAATGCTTTCATTCTTGTCTTCCAACCATGGCCGTATCTGACTACTGGGCACACCGGGCACGGGTCTGGGCCAATCCATGCAATCATAGTGAAAATCCAGGCAAGGAAAAATGTCTTCGTCAGAAATCAAACTAAACAATTCATGAAGAAAGAAAGAAAAACGAAGAAGGCATCTGAATGAACGCAGTAAAAATCTGTTTGTTTATTTATTAATTTTGGGAGAAAAGACTGGTTATACTCAGAAAGTCCGAACCTGATTTCCTGCCTTTGTTCACGTTCTGTGCCTAATTTCCATTGGAACAGCCGAAAAAATCCGTAAAAAAATCATAGTTTCTGGAAACGGATGACACTGATGACATCATCACATTGTCAACTAATAAATCCAGGCAATTTTCTCTGTGCCCGGTGTTTTTTTAGCATCAGCTACGGCCCTAATCTCAGTGGAACACTTTGTAAGTGCTATGTGCTTTCAAAACAACATCAATAATGATGATGATAAATGTAAAGATTTCTGGTCTCGCTATGGAATTCTGGGATCAAGTAGGATTCAGCGGGCAGTTTAAATAAATGAGTTGTTTAAATTAGCATATATCGTGTCGTTTTTGTGTTGCTCTGACTTTTCAGTGGCCAGTCTCAAATAATACATCTTTTCACCCTAATCTCAGTGGAACACTTTGTAAATGCCATGTGCTTTCAAAATATTAGTGATTATGGCTTGCCACAATTTCTTGTTCGTAGTAGCTCTTAATAAATTTTGTTGTTCTGTCATCTCGACTAAATCTTGTTTGGCTATCCATTTACTCAAGCTGTTTTCTTCTGTCTCTCTTGCCTTCAATTTGTCTTTCTCGTATCAAATTTATTAAGCCTGTTTTCCTCATTATATACCTGAGAAATTTTAATTGTTTCTTCCTGATGTTAAGTACAAGTTTTCTTATTGTTTCCATTTTCTCTGAAATTTTATAATTACTCACATGTTCAGTCCATGGTATTCTCAGTATCCTCCTGTAGAACAATATATCTTTTAATCTAATAGGGTGACATAGGTCTAATTTGTTTCATTGACCCAATGTTAGCAGTGCCTCTAACTAAACAAACATGAATTTATAGAACAAACAATAACAAGTCTTCTACATATCAACCAACGAGCAATTCATAAGTTGAATAGTACAATGGACATACTTGGAGGAATATTCATCTCCCCTTAAGAACATACAATAAGGACGTAAAATTTTGGAAAATAGTTCTACCAAATGCTCTTCGTTCTCTTTGTTCCCTACTTTTTACTAATATTACACTCCATGAGGATGTGCGTTGTGGTGCATTGGATATCGGCTCAGAACGAGAAATCGGGGATCCGAGTTCGAATTCCAGCTGAATTCATTGCATTCACTTACGCACAAATACCATTGGGAAAGGTATTAATCCATTTCTTCCCTCCAGTTATGGGTTAAATAACAGGACAGATTGGGTTCTATAGCCTTGGTCGGCAACCAGTCTACCGCAGAAAGCAATGGCAACCTACTGCGAGATAATCATCTGCCCAGTCAGTCATGTCTCCTTCGAGACATGATCGCCCAAGCGTGTATCACGTATGGCACTTAACTAACTGACTGACACTCCATGAAAGATTCCTCAATTTCCCCCAATATTCTTAAGCAGGTTTATCTTAACCATAGTGGTTTGTCTTTGAACCTGTACTTCTAAGGAACATTGTCCAGTCAAGTACAAATGATGATTTTGTCAATTGTGGCACGATAACTAGGCGTATATTAAGGTGCTTTTTAAAATACGTATTTTATTATAATAGATTAAAATAGAAAATGGTTAAGAATAGAAAATAGTTTAAAAACATATTTAACAAAAGTGAAAAAGAAGAGGAAAAAATAAATAAATAAACGCTTTTTCTTTTATGAGGAAAATTGTGGAAGAGAAAAGAGTATCAGATTACTGTTTTAAATCCTACCACTCTTTCGGTAAATATTTGACTCTTAACTCGGTGATTTAATGTGATAAGAGATAAAGTTCAGAAAATAGGTTTTTTTTTTTTGAATGACCAGGTCAAAGGCTGTCTTTTACTGTATCTTAACCACGCATTAAGAATTTTCCGGCGGAAGCTTTATTAAGATAAAAAAAGATTTTAAAAAATCCTGGAAGAAAAAATATACTGAAGGCTAAGTACAGACTGGATGTCTGCGGGATATTTACACATCAAAAGAAGGAAAATTTAAGTGCCTTGAAATTTCGGACTTACAGTGTTTATCACCGGTAGTCTAAAGCATTTCTGGATTTCCGGATTTCTGGATTCATTTTAAATAAATAGAAGTTAGTTAGTTTCCAGTTAGTTCCGCCAGGCGTGTGAGTGAAGTAGAATCTCCGTTCGTCTTGTTTCGGTCAGTTCGGATTTGTTGATCTCCATTAGAGTTAGAGCTGTGTGTCACATTCGCCTGCCCCAACCGAAAAGGCTAACTCTAAACGAATAAAGCATCCTTTTCAACTCATCCAAGTTGTGGAAGTTCGTTCCTTATAGTTCAATCTTGTACCTCCAGCTTGAGGCTCCAACATTTTCAATAAACTCTCGGCAAACATCACAGCGTGGAGAACGGACGCTGGAGAAATTGTTCGGACCGTCCGTTGGGGTGTTACACAATTAATTGATATAAATTCTAGGTATGCAAGTATTAGGTACCCTGATGAATGAGAGGCCACAGTATCTCTTAAAGACCTGGAACCTTGTCTATCCACTGAACTAAATAGGAAGGCGAGTAAGTATCCTGAATATCCAACAAGTTCCTGAGGACCCAGGTTGTCCTGACATATTCACTTCAACTATGCCCCAACTTGATAATTTTCTTTATTAAAAAGTCTTTCAAAAATAAAATATACTTTTTGAAAATATTATTTAAGAAAAATAATTGATGTAAAGTTTAATTAATCTGAATTGAAACAAATATTACAAATATTGCATTCTAATACTTTATAGAATTTTAGGTTTAGAGCCTTACTTATGAAGACACTTGCTGAAGAAGTGTTAGAAAATTCTCCATTTTAATTTTATTATAGTTATTCACTGATAATAGACATCTGTATTTCTAACTACAGAAACATATAAACACAAATATGGATTTATAGAACAAACAATAGCAAGTATTTGTTAGGCAGAACACTGGTGCTGTAGCAAAGTAAAAGGCTTATTATTTGATTATCAATCAATTATTTGATTTTTGCAAGTATTTCAAAATTAAATTCTTTTTCAGCTGAAAAGAAAAAGGTGCTAAAATTCTCATAGTCAGGTATGGTCCCACATTGACAAAAAAGAAAAAGAAAAAAAGTTTACCCAAAATTTCAAATGTGCTAGAAAATATTAAAAATATTAAATATAGCTGAAAAAATATTTTGGTCTTTTCTCTTAATAATAACATAAATATTTTGATGATAAAATCTTTTTAAAATTAAGTTTGGGGCCTTTTTTAATCATGCTATTATGCACAGTCAGATGTCTACCCTATGCCTCAGATTGATTATATGATAAACATTCTAACACGGTACAAATTATTTTCAACTTTTGACTTGAAGAATGCCTACCACCAGATCTCGATAATTGAGACAGACAAAAAGTTTACTGCCTTTGAGGCCAATGGAAAGCTATACCAGTTTTATAGGTTATCCTTTGTGGTGTTATGAGGTGGAACACTAGTGCTGTTGTAAAGAAAAAGGATGAGTCTGTCAGTAATTAGGTTCATTGTGGGAACAGCAAACATTAATCATAAATCATGCACTTAAACATTTGGGAATGTATTTGGTTTTAGTATGTAAATCTGATACTTAAAAATAAACCTAATTATCTATTGGTAGGGTATTAATTCTTGGGTCAAATTCCTTGTTTGAGATTAGTGAGTGGAATTTTATGGTACCAATGTGTCATGCAAATGTATTGTACCTGGTTTATTGTACCTGGTTTATTGTACCTGGTTTATTGATCTGGTTACTTCTCTGCTATCACCTGAACATACAAAACTTCTGACAATTTTTATGAAACCTTTTGTCCAGAAAATAAAAAAAAACTTATACCAACACAAGAAAAATTAAATAATAAACTCTATGTGCAGTGTGCAAATATTAGGTACCCTGATGGATGAGAGGCCACAGTATCTCTTAAAGACCTGGAACCTTGTCCATCCACTGAACTAAATTAGGTACCCCGATGGATGAGAGGCCACAGTATCTCTTAAAGACCTGGAACCTTGTCCATCCACTGAACTAAATTAGGTACCCTGATGGATGAGAGGCCACAGTATCTCTTAAAGACCTGGAACCTTGTCCATCCACTGAACTAAATTAGGTACCCCGATGGATGAGAGGCCACAGTATCTCTTAAAGACCTGGAACCTTGTCCATCCACTGAACTAAATTAGGTACCCTGATGGATGAGAGGCCACCGTATCTCTTAAAGACCTGGAACCTTGTCCATCCACTGAACTAAATTAGGTACCCTGATGGATGAGAGGCCACAGTATCTCTTAAAGACCTGGAACCTTGTCCATCCACTGAACTAAATTAGGTACCCTGATGGATGAGAGGCCACAGTATCTCTTAAAGACCTGGAATCTTGTCCATCCACTGAACTAAATTAGGTACCCTGATGGATGAGAGGCCACAGTATCTCTTAAAGACCTGGAACCTTGTCCATCCACTGAACTAAATTAGGTACCCCGATGGATGAGAGGCCACAGTATCTCTTAAAGACCTGGAACCTTGTCCATCCACTGAACTAAATTAGGTACCCTGATGGATGAGAGGCCACAGTATCTCTTAAAGACCTGGAACCTTGTCCATCCACTGAACTAAATTAGGTACCCCGATGGATGAGAGGCCACAGTATCTCTTAAAGACCTGGAACCTTGTCCATCCACTGAACTAAATTAGGTACCCTGATGGATGAGAGGCCACAGTATCTCTTAAAGACCTGGAACCTTGTCCATCCACTGAACTAAATTAGGTACCTTGATGGATGAGAGGCCACAGTATCTCTTAAAGACCTGGAACCTTGTCCATCCACTGAACTAAATTAGGTACCCTGATGGATGAGAGGCCACAGTATCTCTTAAAGACCTGGAACCTTGTCCATCCACTGAACTAAATTAGGTACCCTGATGGATGAGAGGCCACAGTATCTCTTAAAGACCTGGAACCTTGTCCATCCACTGAACTAAATTAGGTACCCTGATGGATGAGAGGCCACAGTATCTCTTAAAGACCTGGAACCTTGTCCATCTAGTGAACTAAATTAGGTACCCTGATGGATGAGAGGCCACAGTATCTCTTAAAGACCTGGAATCTTGTCCATCCACTGAACTAAATTAGGTACCCTGATGGATGAGAGGCCACAGTATCTCTTAAAGACCTGGAATCTTGTCCATCCACTGAACTAAATTAGGTACCCTGATGGATGAGAGGCCACAGTATCTCTTAAAGACCTGGAACCTTGTCCATCCACTGAACTAAATTAGGTACCCTGATGGATGAGAGGCCACAGTATCTCTTAAAGACCTGGAATCTTGTCCATCCACTGAACTAAATTAGGTACCCTGATGGATGAGAGGCCACAGTATCTCTTAAAGACCTGGAACCTTGTCCATCCACTGAACTAAATTAGGTACCCTGATGGATGAGAGGCCACAGTATCTCTTAAAGACCTGGAACCTTGTCCATCCACTGAACTAAATTAGGTACCCTGATGGATGAGAGGCCACAGTATCTCTTAAAGACCTGGAACCTTGTCCATCCACTGAGCTAAATTAGGTACCCTGATGGATGAGAGGCCACAGTATCTCTTAAAGACCTGGAACCTTGTCCATCCACTGAACTAAATTAGGTACCCTGATGGATGAGAGGCCACAGTATCTCTTAAAGACCTGGAACCTTGTCCATCCACTGAACTAAATTAGGTACCCTGATGGATGAGAGGCCACAGTATCTCTTAAAGACCTGGAACCTTGTCCATCCACTGAACTAAATTAGGTACCCTGATGGATGAGAGGCCACAGTATCTCTTAAAGACCTGGAACCTTGTCCATCCACTGAACTAAATTAGGTACCCTGATGGATGAGAGGCCACAGTATCTCTTAAAGACCTGGGACCTTGTCCATCCACTGAACTAAATAGGAAGGCAAGTAAGCATCCTGAATATTCAACAAGTTCCTGAGGACCCAGGTTGTCCTGACATATTCACTTCAATTATGCCTTGTCATTAATGGAACTTGTATAAATAAAAACAAAGAAAAATTATTCTTAACATCACAATTTTGTCCTCTGATGGACTTTATTAAGGTAAATGTAAGGATTTCATTATACAACATGTATTTATAAACAGAAGCAAAATCATCATTAAGATTTTTTTTTACATTTAAGAACACTCAACAATATTAAAGCTAATTGTTGAAGTCAAGGTAAACTATGAATGATGCTAAACGATATAATTTAATGCCTAATAAGCAAAAATAAATTGATGAAGATGAATCTTTTTTATTATTTGTTCACTTATATTTATTTACTTTTTTGTTGATGTAATTATTTATTTTATTTTAATTTGATGACTGATTTGTGTATTTCTTTATTTGAAACAATAGAAGGTTTGGAATGAACTGCTGTCTTTTAATTAAAAAATAAAATTATGATCATTTATGTTGACTTGTGAAAGAAATATATCTTTTAGGAAAGGAAATATTTTAAATAAACCAGGATGCACATTTATCTTTTGGTAAGATTCAATAGCAGCATTCTCAAGAAACTTCAGATTAAGTAATTTATTTTCTCTTTTAATAGAAGTGGCATTCTTTGGTTGAACTTATTTCTGTATAAGACTAATACACACACACACACACACACACACACACACACACACACACACACACACACACACACACACACACACATATATATATATTTTAAAATAACTTTAATCCAAACAGAAAAGTAGGAAGGTAAATCCCAAAAAACCTGATCCTAATTAATATTAAAATTTTAATATTAAAAAATGATACAGGTGGAGAGCTCAATGTAATTAAAATTACAGAGCTAATATAAAATAAAATAAATTTTCAATTGCTCAAGAATTGAAAATTTATTTTATTTTATATATATATATATATATATATATATATATATATATATATATAATTATTTGGTTATTTAGTTTTTGGTCATAATTAAATTAGACCAGTACATGGTTGCATTAAAAAGTGTTCAATGCAATTATATTGTAGATCTTTTGAGTATTTTTTTATTTGCAAACAAGTTATTATGCAACCTAGATTTCTACCTTTAGGAGTCTTTAGGCAATTCACATTAATTTTTAGTTATTGTAAATCGCCTGAAGACACCAAAAGGTAGAAACCTGGGTCATGTAATAACTCATTTACAAATTTTAAAAAAAAAATATATAATTATTACATCCGAACATGTGAAAAACTACTATAAAATTGTAAATTTTGTTTTGACATTGAAAGATCATTGTCTCATTAGGTAGTTAACACTGATGGTAATGAAAATTTTTATTTTAAACTTTTTGGGGGATTTTATGAAAACAACACTTGCCTTTATTTTGGGAAAAAATTTCCATACAAGATAAAAGGGTTAAAAAAAAAAGAAACAGGAGAAAAGAGAAGAAAGTAAGATGAGAAATCAAGGAAAGAAAAAGAACAAGGCAAAGGAAAGATACAAAAGAAATAGAAAGTGAAGAGAAAAATAAGTGAGAAAATGTTGAGAATAGAAAAGCCAATGAAAATAATTAAAGAGAAGAATTCAAAATTAGAGTGGAAATGGGTTACAGACAGATATTGACATATAGTTACAGATCTTTCAGGTTTTTTAAAATCTTTCTCAAGTATACAAGCCTGTAGAGATAATGCCCACTGTTCAATAAATCACAAGGCATCTATTTCAAACTTTCAAACATGGGTATTCACTAAAAATAATATTAGAAGTAATAAATAATTAATTCTCTTTCTTTATATATATATATATATATATACTAGCAGTATAGCCCGGCGTTGCTCGGGTGTAATGAAAGCTTTAAAACTAATCCATGGTCCTGGAGCTCAGACACTTTGGACGTTGACACGAAAGACTAAAAAGCAGTAGTTGTTTCCAGTTAAAGCGAAACTGTAGACTGAAAGAAAAATGAATGGATGTAAGTCAAATTTTTATTTCCTGGTATCGCTATCAAATAAGTTTTTTTTTGTCATAAACTGAATTTTGAAGGCTAAATAAGTCCTCTGAGTAAATGGTATCATGGCTGAGACTAAGAACTACAATTATACCTACTTAGAGCCAAACCCGAAGCAAAAACTAAAATAAAAAGGCTGAAAAAATACAGACATACAGGCAGATAAACAGACACACACACAAACATCTTGCCTTTTGTATATATATATATTATCAATTTTCTGCACTATTGTAAGAACTGCAACCTTGAACCTTCTGAATATCATTTCTTATGTCTTTGTCTATGACTGTATCAAATTTAATTAAAGTCAGACCACTCCTTCTATTACCCGATTTTTTCAATTATCGATTTTCAGTATTTATTGGGAGTACCTCAACACAAAACCTAGGTAAGAACACTCACAGATGCTTATAGTACAACTGTGTAAATTTTCAAGAAAATCGGTTCTGCCGTTTCGGAGTCTATAGGTAACGGACACACACACACAGACACACACATACACACACAGACAAAGTTCCATTTATAAATAAGTTTAGATAGATATACCCTCCTCCTGACATTTCCTATAACAAACCCCTCTTTCTCATCACTTTCCCCTATGTAACCCCCTGCAGTAGAATGCCTTGCTTGGGGTGAAATGATTAAGAATAAATTCAGAAAATATTTAGAGGTGAATTTAAGGGTGATTGACTATTTCAACATGTTAGTTCAAGAGATGCATTGTGAACCCCATTTAATCAAAGAATGGGGAAAAATTCTTATGCTGGAAGCAGGGGATAGTAAAGGAAGGGGTCGGGAAAATTGGTTACTATAGGGTTAAGCCAGGGGAATCTTAGTAGTAAATTCTCTTTTGTTAGTAGGAGGCATGTGGTAGGTAAGAGGGATTCACCAAATTTTAAAATCTAGTTTATGTAAAGGACAAATTCTATTCTGAAGAAATGGAAGAAGGAGTTTATTATTGAAATTTAAATTTATTCCAGTCACGACGCATACAAATGATTTGTTTACGTTTATTCAGAAGTGCATTCTGGTATTGAAATTTTAAAATCTTAATTTTTTCTGTTAAACATAGATTACATCTATCACCTAAGCTATTAGGAGTACGTGTGATGCCTATCAGCTTCCACTTTATCTGGCGATTCAGGTCATTCTCTTTCAATACCCAGTATTTTCGGGGGAGGGCTGTCTGATACCTTAAATTAGGGTTAGTGAAGGGTTACCTGTGTGTATAAAGCCTTTGTTTCCAAAATCCCGCCAAAATTCTTATATAAGCGTTAGTAGATAGACTAAACTATCACCCGGTTCACATTCCACCCACGTCTATTGAACAGATGAAGAGGCTCATCCCTTGTTTCTTGTTTAGGATGTGGTTTCCGGTTTTCTCTTTTCCAATCTTCTCACTTTTTTTTTTTTTTTTTCAATTAGAGTAGATAGACTGAACTATCGTCCGGTTCACACTCCACCCACGTCTATTGAACAGGTGTAGAGGCTCATCCCTTGTTCCCTGTTTAGGATGTGGTTTCCGGCTTTCCCTTTTCCAATCTTTTCACTCCTATGTAGCCCCCTGCACATCAGTGGCATTACCGCCTTGCTCGGGGTGATATGATTAAAAAAAAAAAAAACATTTCTCCTTGTTTTATTTGGGTTGATGGTAGCTTGATAGATCACATTTGTAGATCTAAATTTACCTTCAACCAGAACGTTTTCTCTGAATCTAGAGTTACAGATATATAATCCTATTTCTGTATTGGATTTACTTAACTTCTTCAAAATTATACTCATGTGTTCAAGTATTTGTTATTTAAAGTTAGTAAGCTATGAAAATGCTCCTATGTCATAATAACATGAACAACCAATGCATAAATTTTGCTCAGGGAGGATATCTGTAGATGGTTAATATGGTAATATCAGTTGATAAATATTTCAAACATGGTTCTAAATTATTGCCAGCTACATAACAATTTAATTATTGCAGTGCAAAAGACACTGATTTGGGTTACAATATAAGAATATGTTGAATGATAAATTTTACGTCATCTATAGAATGTTCTCAAAAAAAGAAAAGAAACATCACTTAATAAATTCAGGAGCCTAACTAATAAAACAACAAATTTTAGGCAAAATTCGACTTTATTCATCAACATAATCTCCTTCTCGGGTGATACACTGATTCCAATGCTTCTCTAAAGGTTTGATGCCTTTTTTATAGGACAATTTGTCTTTGGCCTCAAAATACGCCTTAGTTTCCTATATCACTTCTTCATTGGAGCCAAATCTCTTTCCCTGGAGCATTCCTTTGAGGTCTGCAAACAATCAGTAGTCGCTGGTGGGGGGGGGGGCAGGTCTGGAGAATAGGATGAATGCAGAAGTAATTCAAAGTGAAATTCATGTAGTTTTGTCACTGTTGTGATCGACTTGTGATATGGTGTGTGGTCTTGGTGAAAGATCACATTTTTCCTTTTCATTTGTGGTGATTTCTTTTTTCAAATGCACCAATAATGCTTTATAATATTCGCTATTGATGGTTCTTTCTCAAGGTAATCGATGAATGAAATACCTTGAACATCCAAAAATACGGAGGCCAAAACCTTGCCTGCTGATGTTTGCATCATTGGTCGCTTTAGATGTATTTCACTTGCTGCTGTCTACTCAGCTGACTTCCAGTATGACTCTGGAGTGAAGTGGTAGATCCATGCTTTATTCATTGTCACTTATTTATGCAAAAACTCCTTCTTATTGTGTTGAAACAGTTGAAAACAATGCTCTGAATCATTGACACATTGTTGTTTTGATCGACTGTGAGCAAACATGGCACCCACTTTGAACACAACTTTCTCATTGACAAATGTTCATGAAAAATGGTGAGAACATTGCCTTCTAATATATTCAACTCCTCTGCTATCTCATGCAACTTCAGTTTACAATCAGCCAAAATGAGTTAGTGGATTTTTTTTTTTTTTTTGTGTTTTTCCGGACAACTGCCGATTTTGGGTGACCTGAGTGTTCAGCATCATTTGTGTCTGTATGACCGTGTTTAAAGTCAGCATGCCACCTCTTAACCATTGTTTCCAATGGAGCAGAGTCCAAATAACACTCTGCTTTGCTTTGCTTGAACAGTATTTTTCCTATCAGAAAGCATTGCTTTATCAACACACGAAATTCAGATTTTTTCATTATTTTGAAAATTTGCATCAGTAGCTTCACTTGAATTTGTAATTTGTAAACTAATAATCCAACTGGGCCCAAATTTTCTCACGTGCCATTTGAAGGTTAGTACTTCATAAAAATCATATAGATCTTTTATTAGTAAAGCCATCTATATATCTGGCCTGGGACTTCTTCAGTCATATGTTAATGTTTGACAAGATTTCATAGCATCACTTGCACAATGTTCTTACAAGCTCCTTTTGGTTGGCAAATTATTCTATCTGTGATATGGTGATGCAAAATAGAAGATTTTGATGCTAATGATGCTGAATACAGTATGGATAAGTGTGTATCACATTGGGGATCACCAGTGTGGCTAGGTGTAAGGATTTTCTTTACTGGAGGCTTCTGAATAAAAGAAACTAGTTCAACAGCATTAGCTAAATAATATATTTGCATTTGATTTCTTTGGAGTGAGCCTTTGTATCTGGATTTGCAAAATGTTTACTTATAGGGTGGATATTAGTAGTAGCCTGGAGAAGATTCCAGAGCAGACCAGTCTTATATCCTTCTCATTTGTGGGTGGACTTGAGAGAGAGAGAGAGAGAGAGAGAGAGAGAGAGAGAGAGAGAGAGAGAGAGAGAGAGAGATTTTGTATAATAATTTCACCCCAAGCAAGGCAGGACTGCCACTGGTCTGCAGGTGGTTACAATGAGAGAAACATACTGAGGATGTTAAAGAACGATAAGAGATGGGAATCAAGAAGATATAAGATGGTAATTGACATTGCATTTAAACTTTTGTAGCTATCAAGGAATTAAGCAAACAGAAAAAGTTCTACTGCTATGAAGGTTGGGTCACAGCGTCAGGCCAGGAAGTTTTTCTTGTCAGAGTTTATTTTGCACATTTCTAAATCTACCATTTGTCTGTGTATTGAATACTGTTACCATATCTGTTTGAGTTCTCCTGCTATTACCGTTTTTCTTTTTTTTTTCTTAAAAAGAAAAACAGTAAAAGGTAAAATCAGTTATTAAAAATTGCCTAAAGACACCACTCATGGTAGAAACCTGGGTAGCGAACTAACTCGTTTAAAAATGGATAATATATATAGTGGCGTAAATTGATAAATATACATATGAGGGTGCACATATGTATAGTGTTATTATTCAGGTATTAATAAAACAGTGCTCAATGTATGAACAGAGTTGTGGTATATATATATATATATATATATATATATATATATATTATCCTATGTCTATGGCATGACTCAGAGTTTCATGAGTTATGCAATCATCAAGTGCATAATTCATTTGAATTAAGCACCTGATGATTGCATAATGCATGAAAATCTGAGTCATGCCATAGACATAGGATAATATGTATATCTATTAATATATATATATATATATATATATATATATATATACCACAACTCTGTTCATACATTGAGCACTGTTTTATTAATACCTGAATAATAACACTATACATATGTGCACCCTCATATGTATATTTATCAATTTACGCCACTATATAGATGTAGGATAATATATATATATATATATATGTTCTAAACTATGGGTTTGTGAGTGAGGCAGTATGTTAGCAACCTGTTAAGACAAAAACAAGTCGTATGAAAATCGATAAATGACGATGAAGAAGGCAACAAAAAATCACTCCATTATCATTCCCAAGGACAATCATGGCCTTAAAAATCTGATTTATAAAACAAAATGGCGTGAAGGGCGTTAAATCCAAAGGAATTAACTCCTCACCCGATAAGGACCAACATTGGCAACAGGTGTCACCTGACCATTATCCATCGACTGTTAGCGCCAACAGCATAAAGGAGACATAGTTCCTCAGAGCCTATCTCTCATCTGGAAAAGAATGACATGAGCAACAGGCGTCACCAGACTGTTATCCTTTAACTGTTGGCACCAAACAAAAATTACTCTAAGAACATGGAATGTCAGAATGCTGAATGGAATGTCAGAATGCTGAATAGAATGTCAGAATGCTGAATAGAATGTCAGAATGCTGAATGGAATGTCAGAATGCTGAACAACTGTGGACAGCTGGAGAATGTTAAACAGGAGGTGAGCAGATTGCATATCAACATTTTAGGAATATACAAAATGAGGTTGTCAAACAACAAAGACATTATCAGTGACAAGCACAGGATCCTATATGCAGGTGGTAAAAATAATCAAAAAGAAGTCAGCTCAATACTGGAAGAAGAAATACTTTCTGGGATACTGCCAGCTACCCGAAAGTGTTCTATGATCCAACTGAAAGGGAAGCCCTGCAACGTAGCTGTTATTGTAGTCTATGCACCGACAATACAAAGCATTGAGGAAGATATAGAATCATTTTATTCCATACTGGACAATGCCAAGGTTCAATGTAAAACCCAAGAAATTAGAATTATCATGGAAGACTTAAATGCCAAAGTAGATAAGGAAAAGGAAGGGGTAAGTAACAAATGGCAACTTTGGACTAGAAAACCACAATGACTGAGAAGAAAAATTATTCAAGTAATAAAGAAACCAGAAAGGGTTTTTGGTCATCTGCACAATTTTATGTATCCACTTCTGGAAAGGGCAGGATATTTCTCTTTCCCACTTTCCAACAACATTATTTGGACGTGCCTTCTTGCCCTACTCAAGTTAGTGAATTGGTTGTTCCAACTCAGCACAAAGCTGACTTGTGCATCACCATTCTAACCATTGTTATCCTTGCCATAAATTACTTCTACCCAAGAGACATTGAGATCTTTGTTTCACTCAGTCAGTTAAGTGACATACCTGATGTATGCTTGGGCAATCATGTCTCAAAAGAGCAAAAGATCTTTCTGCACTGGGCAGAAGATTTTCCTGTAGTAGGTTGCCATTATTTTCTGCAGCAGACTGGTTGCCAACCAAGCCTATAGAACCCACACAGTTTTGCTATTTAACCCATAGTTGGAGGGAGAAGAGATGGATTAATGTCATTCCCATGGGTATTTGCACGTAAGTGAATGCAAAGAATTCAACTGGAATTTGAACTCGGCTCTCCAATTCTCATTTCGAGCTGATATTCACTGCCCCAGAATGCACATCTGTGTGGTTCACTACCATCACCATTAAAAGAATAAACAGTCTGTAGTAGAAACTCATGTTTTTGTAAGCAGGACCGCTTATTGCCACTGGATAAGGATGGACCAGACTTGCGAGGGATTGGTATATGATGAAAACCAGATTCAAGACCACAATGACACGGTGTAGATTTATATATATTTATATATATGTCAAATAATGACAAGATGACAAGCAAGTCAAAATAAGTTGCAGAAAAGAAATATCAATTGGTTGGTCTTTACGTAGTCTACGGCTATATCGTGTTCAATCCGCCGGTTCCCGTCCAATCACTGAAGTTAAGCAACATCGAGCCTGGTCAGTACTTAAATGGGTGACCATTTGGGAATACCAGGTGCTGTAAACGTAAGGACCAAGAATGGTCCATCGGTCCTCCAGGTTTGGGAGTTGGGTGCAGGGCTAACAACCCTGCCCCGTAAAAAACAGTTTGTTACAGAAACAGCAACAAAAAGTTGCTGCCCTATGCACCGTCTGGGTGTGACGGATAAATGATGGTATTTACGTAACACGATAATATTTGTGTTGTTTTATTTCTACGGGAAGATCAGTTGGTTGAATTTGGCAATATCTCTCTGTGATCGTCTACCTCTTATCTCTCTAGCAGCAGGTGATTTTTCAAGCCGACCATATTTCAAATCTCACTTCCGACCTCTTCACTCAAGACATGGGAGCATACTCCCCAAATCTCATCTTGCATTCTGATTTTGTTAAACAGCACTGAGACTGGGGTGGAAAAGAGGGGTGTAGTGAATGCTATGATAATAAATGTCTAGTCAACTTGTAAATTTTTACATGAGCCATCTTTACAGGAAAAAATTACAAATTATCAAATTCCCGAACTAATTTCTATCTGTCATTATTGTGTAAAATATCCCCTAAATTATAGTTAATTTTTAATTTTTCCTAATATAATATTACTAGACATTTATAATCTATCCCTTAGTATAATCGATTGATTCTCTCATCTGATAATTAATTTGTTTCGGTTACCGGATAGATCACCCACCAAGTCAACTACAAATGTTTGACGTGCAGGGTATTAAAAAATATTTTCCTGTCTTAGTCACTATTTTAAAGAAAAAAATAACTTAAAGAAAATCGTGAAACCGTTTCATGAGGACACGCAATAACTTTTCAGGCTTGCTAAATGCTACTTATGTATCATTCAATTTATTTCATCACTGACATAGAAAACATCTGGGTTTCAAGTCATTTCAAGTCTCTACCCCCACATTATAATCAAATTTCTCCTATCCATCAGGACCTGGCTTTCTATTGGTTTGTTGAGACAAACCCTCCGAAAAATCCTCACTCTGTTAATTGTCTGGATATGGTTAAAAATTGTGTTGCTTTTTTAAGTTTCTATATATCATGATTCTTAACAGAAAAAAGTATTTTACTGCCTGATGAGGTGCGAATATCATAGTACCAAAACACAACGGCTTTTGTGTTGCAGTAAACTATGCTTTTATCATAATGCTCTACTAAATATCGAGTACTCTTAATAAAGTAAATCACCACAAACAGTGGACTGCCAACCTATTAGTTTGTACTACTTCTAAGATATATGTGTGTGTGTGTGTGTGTGTGTGTGTGTGTGTGTGTGTGTGTGTGTGTTAATGGAAAACAATCCATGGTGAGCAAACTTTCGTTGGTAAATATTGCAAGCGGATTCTAAAAATTTTGATATATTAAACATGACCCACAAAAAGAGTTCAATGTATTTAATTAAAATCCACAAAACAAGGTTGACAAGAAAGACAACTACATTGTTGCCTGTTGAAATAGGCAATTTCCAATGTTAGGTGATTAAAAATAAATTTATTATTTAATATATATATATATATAGTCATCCGCAGACAGATCTGTTTCGCTGTATTACAGCTCATCAGTACGGTTAGACTCCGATTGCTTTTAACCCAAGATTGAAACCCGACCGAATTGGCATCAGGCGGCGATTCTACCTTTGGGCTATGGGCGTTCGGTAAAAGAAGGCAGACTTTTAGCATGTATATTGTCATTATATATATAGTGTAACAAAGTTGTGGAACTCGTAGGTTTTTTAACCTGTTGTTCATGCATTTACTTTTATAAACTTGTTCACCCGAAGAGAGGTGACCAAAATCCATGGTTAGCTTCGAAATGTGAAAATTTTTGTGTATGATACTATGAATTTATAAACCATTGTAACAACTATTACAATACACTATATATATATATCTCCTCTTCTTCATTATGTGTCATGTTCTTTCAGGATGAAGTCTATCATGAATATCTCTATTTTCCACGTGCCTTGTTGCTCTTAATATTTTTCCTCTTGGTATCTTTCTCAAACCCCACCCAGCAATTTACCTGCTTAAGCCCATCAGGTAGGCATTGCGCTGCTTTCTCCTGTCTCTCTTTCCCTCTATCCTTTATGTGAGTATTAGGTTCTCCAAGCCTTCCATCCTCATTACGTGTCCCAGAAACTTCAGTTGTCTTTGCCTGATGCCAAGTATAAGTTTCTTTTTCGTTTGCATCTTCTCCAAAGCCTTGTTGTTGCTCACATGTTCGGTCCATGGTATTCTCAGCGTGTGTGTGTGTGTGTGTGTGTGTGTGTGTGTGTGTGTGTGTGTGTGTGTGTGTTACGGAAATTCATGAAGATTAATCAAATGGTTATTAACAACCGACAATTTGAAATGATATGTTGATAAGGGTTGCAGGTTCGAATCCTGTCAAATGACACACATTTTTGTAACAAAATTTATTGTAAATAATCAGGCCGGTAGAAATAAATATATATACTATTTGATTATAAACAGAATATATACTCAGATACGAGTATTGATCAAAAATAATGTTCAAACAAATAATTTCATATATATATATATATATATAATTAATATTACAAATATGGTGCAACAAAAAATCATGGAATTTGAATGGGTTGTTGTTCCATATTTTCTACAGATCTGTCACCTTTCAACAAGTCCATGCAACACTCCTTGTGTAACAAGTTCAACAAGCAGAAAGATTCTTTAAAGAATTAATTTAATAAAATTAGAATTGTTCTTTTGCAAGAGAGTTCAAATGACATTAGATTCATGCTATTTGCTTCCTGCACGATCTGTTATATATATATATATATGTGAGGACCTTGAATAAGTTATTGCAGTTTTCCAATAGATAGCAGAAATCTGAATTTTACCTCGTGGCATCAGAAAAAATTACCTACTCAATCAAAATAAAATGTGCATTCTTCCTGCACATGGCCATAGAAAAGGCTATAGAGACATATAATGCTCTAACATTTTTTAACACAGGAAAAGTAAATTATAAAGCACTCATGAGAAAATTCCATGAATATGTTCATGGCAAGAAAGGTAGTCATCAGATTAACACAAGGACACAGTGGGAAGGATAAACTTACCTCTTGTTTCTCACAGACATACAAAAACAAGTAGATAGATGTGAATATGTGTGTTTTAAAAATAGTATGCTATGTGATGGTGTCATTATGAGAATCCCGAGTGACAAGAAGACTAATATACTTGGAGAAACCAGATTTGGAAAAAGTAGTAAATGTTTGTAATGATGGCAAAATAGCTACAAGTTCTGCCCTAGAATTTTTCAACATACTTTCAGTAAACCCAATACAGTCCACCCACAAAATATGAAAATACATCCAGGCACAGAGATATACATGTTGAGGAAAGAAGAAATAGAAACAGAGTCCAGTAAGAACAGTTAAAGACTGTAAACCTCCACCAAATCAATACCGACATCATCTCAGCGATTACCAAGTGATGGTAATTTACAATTATTTTAATAACTTTTAAAATCTAAAATAATAATTTTGTCTTTACGAAAAAATTAGAGTTTATTAAAATCAGTGGTTCTAACTAACACTGCTAATTTTCTAAGATGATAGCTAAATATTCAAATCATATTATAAATAATAATAATATTTTTGTGGAAAAAATAGTGAGTACAAACAATGTAATGATGTCAAGCAATCTAGGGGAGGTAATTCAGTATTTGACATGTAAAACAAACGAGAAAATATTAGTAAAAAAAAAAGAAACAAAAAAAAAAAAACAGAAAAATAACGCAGTAACTTTATCCGGTACCAATTCGAACACAAAATCTAATCACTTCGTGCCGGTCATGAGGCCAATCATCCCTGAAAGATTCATCTGAATCCTTCCAACGAGTCTAGGGATATCTTGACCACAGACAGACAAACAAACAAACTAGAAAGAGCAGTCAAAGACTACACAAACTTTTGCCAAGGCAATACCGACATTACCTTTGCAATTAGAAAGATATGATTATTAAAATGAGAAAGAATAACTTATAGGAGTTATGGGAAATGCTTAATTTCCCCAACACTATATTTTTTAGGCACACAAATGAATGACGAAACTTCTTTTTAGAACAACAACAAAGAATGGTTTATTACATAGTAAACGTACAAGATTGGTAGTATGTAAGTGTCCATGGTGAAGCTAGCAGCAGATAGTATGTAAGTGTCCATGGTGAAGCTAGCAGCAGCGTCTTCCACGAAAGCATTCCATGGGGAATCAGTGGCAGCGATGTGAGAGAGGCGTCCGTTACTGCCGCGGGCTCATGGCTCTCTGCGTTTCCTCCGTTCTACAAACAGGACTAGGAAAAATAGTTCTAGAGAGGAATCAATGCGCTCCGCCCGTTGATTGGTCAGTGAGTGACCGAATCTCCCGTCGGGGGCACTGATTCGCTAAAGGAAATAGATCTGTGGCTGCTACAAACTGCAACGAACTTGACCACTCTGAAGAGTAAAAATATAAAAATGGAACTCAGCCACTCACAAAATTAAATGGACACTTAAAATGAAACGAGACATGACTGACTGAACAGATGATTATCCCACAGTAGGTTCCTATGTATTATATTATTAAGTAGTAAGTAGTGGGGGATCAGTTTATTACTTCATAACAATAAAAAATCGATCCCCCACTTTATGCCCAGCAGAAGCCTTAATCATGTCTTCTATTATATTCAGTCAGTCAGTTAAGTGCCATACATGATACATGCTTTGGGCAATCATGTCTCGAAAGAGACATGACTGACTGGGCAGAAGATTATCCTGCAGTAGGTTGCCATTGCTTTCTGTGGTAGACTGGTTGCCAGCCAAGGCTATAGAACCCAATCTGTCCTATTATTTAACCCATAACTGTAGGGAAGAGACGGATTAATATCTTTACCAAGGGTATTTGTGCGTAAGTGAATGCAAGGAATTCAAATGGAATTTGAACTCGGCGCCCCAATTTGTGGTTTCGAGTAAAATTATATTTTATTAATAAAACCGAGAAAATAACACAGAAACTTCATCTCGTACCGGATCAAACCCCAAATCTAATCAGCCATGAGGCCAATCACCCCTGAAAATTTCATTTGAATCTATCCAGTGGGTCTTGAGATAAGTGGGGTACAGAACACCCAGATTAAAAGGGAGACTTTAATGCGGGATATCCTGCCCACAAAATACAACATAAATTTCAAGAAAAGACAGCACAATAAGAAATGTTTGTATAAAATTAGATAATCGTATATTTAATAACAGACATGCATAATAAATAATTTGTATATTTTTTTATATCTTGTTTGATAGAAAAAAATGTCTTTTAGATTGATTTGGACAAAAAAGTGTCTGTTTCACTGTCTTTAATTCAACAGAGTAGTAATGTCTGTATATTTTTCTTTTGTGTCCGCCTCTGAATAGAAGGAAAGTAAAAGGGGCGATCAATTTAAGGTGAAAAAGAGAGTGTGAGTGAGAAAATAACAGATAAAAGGGAAAAGGTTCAAATAGAAATATTAGTAAGTAGCAGAATGTGTGTATGCAAAAAGATTAATCAGGCTACTAATAAAGTCTGTGTTTCATTCCCTTTTTTTAAAGGTTGGCTATGGAGTGAAAAGGGAAGGTGAAGCAATAAAGGAAATTGTACTTATTGGACTTTAGTTTTTATGAGTCAGTTGAAGATGTCTTGTTGTTTTCCTTTCCTTCTTCTTCTCTTTAGTGTCTGGTTGAGTCTGTCTGTCAGTTCTCTGGCCTCTCTGATCTCTGCGCCCTTCTGACTGTCTTTTGCCAGTCAAGGGACATGGTTAAGTTGTGGAATCTAGTCATGTGACCATCTCAAACAGCATACTCATTTTCTAGGTATTGAGAAAATTTGATCAGGTCATAGATCAATTTGCTGTTTCCTATCCAATCAGAATTCAGAATCTTAATTTTCACACTGACTTGTGAAATTTGTCCTGGTTTGGGTTTTTCCAAAATGTTTTCAATCATTCTGATCCATTTTTGCGGGTGTGCAATTTTACTTTTTACATTTTAGTTAATTGTTGGATAATATAGGAATTGTATCCTATAGATATCTTGACCATGGACAGACAAACAAACTAAGAAACAGACAAATGTGACCGAATACAATAATCCACCGAGTTAATGAATGTAGCAGTTGTGAATATCACATCACGTAGACAGAGCTTGCCTAGGAAGATGTGTAGAAAGTGACTAAAGTTCAGACATTTTAAAAACATGATATAAACAAAAAAAAAAGTAATCTGCTTAAATGAGTCTGAGAGCCAGCTACTATCATTTATATGTAGTTGATAGCATAAAATACGCACATGCTACAACCAAATCCCAGCCGACAGAGAACTTGCTAATTCAAGGCATCAAAGTGCCAATAAAACTTGACACAGGAAGTGATGTCATCATCTTACAGTTAAATTATTTAAATGAAATGAAAACTTATTAAAGTTATAAATGCACCTGTGAACTGTTATTTGGTGCCTGCAGGAAATCTTTTTTGTTTACATATATATATATATAATAGTAATATATATATATATATATATATATATATATATATATATATATATACATATTTATATGTGTATATATGTATATATACATATATATATATATTTATATGTATATATACATATATATATATACATATTTATTATTATATGTGTATATATATATATTTATATATATATATATACACATATAAATATGTATATATATATATGTATATATACAAATGAATATTTATATATACATATATATATACATATTTATATGTATATACATATTTATATGTATATATATATATTTATATATATATATACATATTTTTTATATATATATATATATATATATATATATATATATATATATATATATATATATATATATATATATATATATATATATATATATATATATATATATATATATATATATATATATATATATATATATATATATATATATATATATATATATATATTTATATATATATATGCATATATATATACATATATATATATATACATATTTATATGTATATATGTATATATATACATTTATATGTGTATATATATATACATATATATATACATATATATGTATATATACATATTTATATGTGTATATATATACATATATATATATATATACATATATATGTGTATATATATATTTATATGTATATATACATATATATATATACATATATATACATATATATATATACATTTTTTTATGTATATATGTACATATACATATATATATACATATATATATATGGACATGCGGAAAAATTTGGAACGAAATATATATATATATATATATTTCGTTCCAAATTTTTCTCTGTCTTTTGGGTGCCTGTTACTAACCACATGTCCATTCTTCATTATTACCGTAGGGATAAGATATTAAGAACTAAAAACATTTTGGAAAAACCCAAAGTAAAATTGCACACCTAAAAAAAGGTGATTCAAATGACTTTGGAAAAACCCAACTAAGAAAAATTCATAAGTCAGTGCGAAAAGCAAATCCTGAATCCTGATTCTATTAAAAGCTGAAAATTCATAATGATGCTATTTCACAACTAAAATCGAAAATGCAAAAATGCTCATGGAGCCGGTCACATGACCAGATTTAATTACTTAAGGACATTCTGTTACTGGTCAACATCGTCAGATGGGAGCTGCGAAAATAAACAACTAAAATGTAACTTCAACTAAAATGTAACTTCAACTTCAAATCGACCCAGAGATAAGGTCAAGTCGCACCTTGTTCATTTTTGCCTTATCTCTTTTCAACAATTACTACTACGAACATTTTCTACAAACTTTGATACCCATAACTTTATCAGTGAACATGAACTCTACCCTTAACTTCTTAATAATATTTCTAATTGCACATTAACTTCTACAACTTGTGTTATTCTTTCCTTTTAGTAGATTTTTATTTTAACAAGAAAAATGTATATTTTTATTCTCACACTATTCCATACTGATTCACGCATTCCAACCTGCCGACAACCAATCTTCTGATGAAAATCTTCTGATGATAATTCTGCATAAAACTTGTAAGTTGTAGGGATTTCGATTAAGTATGACACAAGGCCGAATCAAAGAAACATTAACCAGCTTCCTATAGTTTCATTACACATACCTCTTTGTACCCGTTACTAATCCCATATCTATGCATTGTTATTAAAAATGTCCGTTACTAAACACATGTTTATGCTTCACTGTTACAAATATCCTGTGTGCCATTAGTAACCACATGTCTATGCTTCATAGATACAAAAATATCTGGCGTGTTTGTTACTAACAACACATTCATGTTTGTGTGCCCTTTGCTAGACACATGTCTATATTTCATTGTTACAAATATCTTGAGTGCTGATTACTAACCATATGTCCATGCTTCATTGTTACAAATATCTTGTATCCTGTTACCAATCACATGTTTATACTTCATCATTACAAATATATCGCGTGCTCGTTACTAACCACAGTTCCATGCTTCATTGTTAGAAATATTTTGTGTACCCGTTATTTACCCGTTATTTACCATATGTCTTTGCCTTATTATTACAAATATCTCGTTTGTCTTTTACTAACAACATGTCAATGCTTCTTTGTTATAAATATCCAAACATAAACCATGATTTTCTGCATTTGAGAGTCTTGTAATGAATCCATTTTTCATTGTCACTGACAATCTGACCCACTCAAGAGATTCCATTTAGACTGAGATGTTGAAGGCTTCTTAGTTTTAAATAAATCTCATAAAAGACATATGACATTTGACAGATTTCAGTGGCAATGAAATACTGAATAAACTCAGAAGACACTTCTCAAATTTCTCTAACATGGTACAAAAGAAGATATTGGGATTTGTTGCATCAAATTCATATATACTCAGATTATTTCAAACAGGCATCGGGTTTGCTTCTTCTGGTGAATGTCTCTTGGTATTTGAAGGTAAAGCTTCAGGATCATCCAAAATAGGAAGCATTTTTTCAGTGACAATAAGAGTGTCAAGCTTCAAGTCATCATTTTCTTGCTTTCTGACTGATGGTGATGGAACGATGGTCATTAACATTCCGCTGAGAGAAGATGTCAAAAAAGTTATTCCTGAAAATAAATGAAAAAAAAAGAAGATTTATTCAAAAGATTCTTACATTAAAAAAAAAAAAAGATTAGCAGAACTGCAAACTACAGTTATATTTGATCAGTGGATTCCATGGTTGAATCAGGAAAGGCAACATCCATGAAAACTAGATAAGTTACAAAATAAAAGATTTAGTCCATAATATTTCATTTTATGGATTCATGCTGCTTATTCTTGAAATAAACAAGCGTATTTACACAAAAAGCAACACAAATAATTTGAATAAAAAGAGTAATAAAATAATTGTAATGATGACGAGTGTATTGAGATGGAATAAAACAAGTAATGAAAATGAAGTAATAATGAAAAGTGTGTTGACCGAGAGTGTTAGGGCAAAAAGCAACAATAATAAGATGGAATAAACTAGTAATAAAATAATAGTAATAATGAAGAGTGTATAGAGCCAGAGTGTTAGGATAAAAAGCAACAATAATAAGATGGAATAAAACTAGTAATAAAATAATAGTAATAATGAAGAGTGTATAGAGCCAGAGTATTAGGATAAAAAGCAACAATAATAAGATGGAATAAAACTAGTAATAAAATAATAGGAATAATGAAGAGTGTATTGCGTCTATGGAATAGAATTTGATGTGAGAGGCTCTGGTATTAAAATAAAAAAAGAAAATTCAAAGTAGGGAACTACAAGGATTTCTTGAAATTAAACAAATGAGTAGAGCTTGAGAAATAGGTTGAAAGATTGATTAAGTTGGGTAGTCTCTTGTCGTAGAAGGGTGAAACAAAAGTAGTGTCGCTATTGATGGTACCGGTCCAAGAAAGGACGAGTCAGGTCAGTATTTAACTTTTGAGAGTTGAACCATTATGTAGAGTGTTATACTGGAAGCTACATAATCGATGTGTGTAATGAAAAGATGAGAGAGTGGAGGCAGTTGGTGGTAAGAACTACAATTGTGGGCCTTAAGTTGACTTAATTTCACTTTCAGATCGTTTAGAAACTTGGCAGTTTCAATAAACAGTTCTTTTGTTGGAGTCATATTGCCTTCGATAAGGGTGGTAAGGTCTCTTTTTTAACTGTAGACTGATTCTCATAAAATTTATCATCCCCCCCCCACTCCTTGTTGCCATGTGACCCCGGGTTAAAAAACACTGATTTAAACTAGATTTTATGAAGTCAGAATGTTCAGTTATTAAATAAAACAAATATTTTATTTCTTATCTGTTATTTGTTTTCTGATAAATAAAATAAACAAAGTGAGCATCTTCTAAGTGTATAATGCAAATCTATAACCAGGCGTTATATATGTACTAGCAGTATAGCCCGGCGTTGCTCGGGTGTAATGAAAGCTTTAAAACTAATCCATAGTCCTGGAGCTCAGACTTTTTGGACGTTGGCACGAAAGACTAAAAAGCAATAGTTGTTTCCAGTTAAAGCGAAACCATAGACTGAAAGAAAAATGAATGGATGTAAGTCAAATTTTTATTTCCTGGTATCGATATCAAATTAGTTTTTTTTTTTTTGTCGTAAGCTGAATTTTGAAGGCTAAATAAGTCCTCTGAGTAAATGGTATCATGGCTGAGAGTAAGAACTACAATTATACCTACTTAGAGCCAAACCCGAAGCAAAATCTAAAATAAAAGGGCTGAAAAACTGATTTTGATCAGACCCGGTAGGATATCAGGGGATCGATTTCCAATATCGGAGTCAAATTAGTCATCCAAAGATAGAACTGCAACCTTGAAACTTCTGAATATCGTTTCTTATGTCTTTGTCTATGAGTGTATCAAATTTGATTAAAATCGGACCACTCCTTCTATAACCCGATTTTTTCGATTATCGATTTTCGATATTTATCGGGGATACCTCAACACAAAATCTAGGTAAGAACACTCTCAGACGCTTATAGTACAACTGTGTAAATTTTCAAGAAAATAGGTTCAGCCGTTTTGGAGTCTATAGGTAATGGGCACACACAGACAAACTTCCATTTATAAATAAGTTTAGATATTTTAGTGAAGATAGCAAGAAAGATCCCTATTTTATCAGTTGTTTTCTTTTTTTCATGATTTTTACTTAGGAACATTTATGATTTTATTTTTTATGACAAACTTCATTCTTACAGGCAGAGATTTCACTAATTTAATCCAATTTCTTTTGTCAAAGTGCTTTCGACTTTCTCACATGGCAGTAAATAGATATTTTCTTTGGTAGATGGAGAGTTCTCATGAACCATTTTTTAAAAAAAATTCACCATGAATTTTCAATTGGTTTTAGATCTAAAATGTTTACTGATCATATCACTGATTTCATACACCTTTCTTTGAAAAAAGATTTAATCCTCTTTGGTCTGTGACAAGATACATTATTATCCTGGAAAATGACCTCAATTATCAACAAATAAATTTTTTATTGAGACAATTATCCAGGGTTTCAATGTACACGTGTGCATTGATTGTTGAGGTAACAGTTGCTTTCTTGTCTTGTCCTTTAAATGAAATATCATGAATGACTTGGGAAATTTACTTTTTTTCTGCAGGTAGTGAGCTTTGTTTCCTGATGAATGGGACAAGAGAGAAAAAGTCTCAACATTGCTAACTATTTTGGCTGTTGAAGATTCTTGATTCGTCAATAAATATTACTTTGTATCCACTCGTCAACATTCCAGTATTAATTCTTTTTAACATCATTTTTTTCAGTTTACTTGTTCATGCTGGTTTTTGTTTGGCTTTTCTGTATGTAAATCCCAATTCTTTCAGCCAGTTTTTTTTTTACAGTTCTGTTGAAGCTATGGGGCTGGTTAATGTTTCTTTGATTTGACCTTGTGCCATACTTAACCAAACTCCTTACAGCTTACAAGTTTTATACAGAATTATCATCATTATCAGAATGTTATTTTCGTTATCATCAGAAGGTTTTCATCATTATCAGATGGTTGGTTGTCGGCAGGTTGAAATATGTGGAATTGTGTGGAATAGTGTAAGAATAAAATATACATTTTTCATGTTAAAATAGAAATTTATTGAAAGGAAAGAATAACACAACTTGTAGAAGTTAATGTTTAATTAGAAACATTATCAAGAAGTTAAGAGTAGAGTTCGTGTTCAATGATAAAGTTAAGGGTAGAGTTCATATTCAATGATAAAATTATTGGTATGAAAACTTGTAGAAAATGTTTGTGGTAATAATTGTTGAAAGAGTATATGTGTATGTACATATGTATGCATGTATTAAGTAGAAATGTCTTTGGATGGAGAAGAAGTAAAAGTAATTAGCACATGCGAAAGAAGAAGAAAGAGAACAAGGTGCGACCTGACCTTATCTCCGAGTTGATTTGAAGTTAAAGTTACATTTTAGTTGTTTTGTCACGCGGCTCCCATCTGACTCTCTGACTGACTGACTCTGATGAAGTCCTTTTATTGTAATCTAGATTTTTTTCACAGTTATTCGCGAAGTACTTTTTGCTCTTGCAAGTCGCTCCTATTAGTCAAAAATCAATTTAATACCTACTTGGAAAATCTGGTTTCGACATTTTTTTAAGCCCATGGTTAATCCTTTTTTGTATTTGGGAATAACCAGGATTTCACACATCGTTGTGAATTTTTGTAAAAGTGAAGGAGAGAGTTGATTTTAATTAATTTCTTATCCGCTACACTGTCAAAAGCATTGATTTCCGTTTCCACCCACAAATGTTTTTGTTCTACATTCTTTTTATTTTCATGGCATACTTCTTTGGATTTTCTATCCTCATGCTTTGATGTCTCCTGTAGTTTACCAATATTCTTTTCTTTTTTTAACCATCCAATTTCATTATATTTTTACCAAATTTTAGACACAGCTAACTAAGAAGAACCAATGTCTTTCACTAGGTTCTAATAGTGGATTGCCTTCTGGAATGAGTTTTACACTCCTTTTTGCTGTTTCAATAGACAGTTCTTTTGTTTGAGTCATATTGCCTTCGAACCACTTGATAAGGTTGGCAAGATCTCTTTTTAAACTGCAGACTGATTCTCATAAAATTTATCAGCCCCACTTGTTGCCATATGGACCCCAGTTAAAAAAAAAAAACACTGATTTAAACTAGATTTGATGAAGCCAGAATGTTCAGTTATTAAATAGAACAAACATTTTATTTCTTATCTGTTATTTGTTTACTGATAAATAAAAAAACAAAACAAAGTGAGCATCTTCTAAGTGTATAATGCAAATCTATAACCAGGGGTTTTAGATTTATATTTTAGTGAAGATAGCAAGAAAGATCACTATTCTATCAGTTGTTTTCTTTTTCATGATTTTTGCTTAGGTACACCGCTGATTTTTATTATTATTACAAATGGTAAAAATCTAATTGTAATTTTTTTCCTTTTAGAGAGCGGCAGGAGGTCAGTCTATCTCAGGATTGTGAGGCCCTGGACTGTAGTCTGCTCAACCAATATATAAGTCAGTCTAGCACTGGTGCACAAGCAGATAATAATTGACTCAAGTTCTCACCTGCAACGATGAAAATCATGTCCATTGATTTCATATACGTTTTGACCATGGCTAAAAATTGAAAAAGACAAAGCAAACATTTAATAGCCGAGTTCGATTCTTAAGGCATCAATTTTAAAAGTAAACAGAACTGTAAATAATTTTAAACATTTTGACTAAAAAGTGAGTGAGCGTGTGTGTGTGTGTGGGTGTGCATGCGTGTGTGTCGGAACACCTTTATTTTTATTCCCTATCCTAAAATTAAACAGCACCTTTGACATATATTTTCTTCCATTTTGTGGGCAGGAGATAGGCAAGCCTGAGGTGAAATAAATAAAAAGAAAGAAAAACAGCAGCAGAAAATTATGTCTATAATAAATTAACATTTTGACAAAGTTGGTAAGAAATGGCCGCTATTTTGTCTTTCAGATTATTCATTATTTTGGTTGAGATACAATTCTGATTTTTATCATTAAAACTCTTACCAATTGTTAATCACTTAATAATTAAATAATTATCAAAAATGAAAATCTTACAGTTTTCTTGGTTGAATTTGTAGGGTTTGATACATTCCCCCCCCCCCCCAAGTCATTCAGCGTTCACGTGATAACCTTAGTTTCCCGCGTTCCGACATGCCAAATAAAAGTCGGGAACGTCACGTGTTAGGTAGTTAGGATTCTGTCCCGGGCAAGAGCAGACATGTTTATTCCCCAACTCACATATACAAACGCGCACTAATTGCGGGTAGCAATTATTGGCGCAAATTTTTATTTCTCACCAGCATGCACACACAACACACACAAAAAAAACTCAAATTGGAAACAGACATTAACAGTATGTACATCAACTTTATTCAAACTGAACTTTATTCAATTTAATCTTCTACCGAACATTTACGTTTCTCTCCAGACAAAGGGAAAGAACTTTTCTTTCCTTATTTGATATGCATGCTTTCAACTCTATGTAACCTTTGTTAATATATTGTTGTTCTGGTTACTTTCGCCTTTTCGTGTTTCCTTATTTCCTGCTCTATTTCATGACCCAAGTTACGCCGAGTCGACTCGTAAATATAAATTAGTAATGGACACATCGTCCTCTACAAATTTTCTGATAAATCATCATTCTCAAGTTAATGATTAAATAAGCTCTTAGCAAGTTCCATGACTATGAAACACCAGTGGAAATTCCCTTATTGTCCCATTAAATATTTGAGTTTAACAACTTTAACAAAATATTGCAATAACAATCATAATTTTGAATGTAGGCCATTGTTTAAAGTAAGTGGGTACATAATGAAAATATTTAAAAGTGATAAGGCTTTCCTTATCACAGAAGTATGAGAGTGTTATTTCCTTTGCTACCTTCCCCTTTTCTTTCTTTCTTTCTTTCTTTCCCTAAAATTAAACAGTACCTTTGATATACCTTTTCTGTTTTGGGGGACAGTGGATAGACAAGCTATTACAAATCTATCCTCGTAATGCAAACCAAAATGGCTATTTGTTTATCTGAAGTAATGCCAGTATGTAATGTATATGCTAAGGAACAAATGAACCGGCATAATTATGTTATGGTGGTGAATGTCTTTAGTTGAGAAGTGGCATGAGGTTAAGGCACTCAAGATGGTGAGGCCCAGGATTGTAGTCTGTTCATTTGATATGGAATTAATTTTAAGATTTTTGTTGTGAAATCTTTTTAAAATTAAGCAACTAATTTTATTTTGCTATAACAAAATAAGTAACACCAGTTCATGCGTTGGTCATTGGACTTAAGCATTAGGCATAAAAAACCGAACTACTTCTCTTAGACTTCATTCTGAAGTTAATGATTGAATAAGCTCTTTGCAAGTTCATCGACGATAAAATACCAGTGAAAATTCCCTTATTGTCTCATTAAATATTTAAGTTTAACAACTTTAACAAAATATTGCAATAACAATCATAACTTTAAATGTAGGCGGTTATTTAAAACAAGAGGGTAAAAATGAAAATATTTAAAAGTGACAAGCAGAATTTCACTGAAGCAGAATTTAAAAAACACAAGCGTATCATTGCCTTCTCTATAGTTCTTTATTTCTATTCCCTATCCTAAAATTAAACAACATCTTTGACATATATTTTCTTTTGTGGGCAAGGGATAGGCAAGCTTGTAATGGCTGCCGTTCTGTTTTCAGTTTATTCATTATTTTGGTTGAGATCTAATTCTGATTTTTATCATTAAAACGCTTACCAATAATTAATTATTAAAAATGAAAATTTTAGTTTTCTTGGTTGAATTTTCTGATAAATTATTATTCTCAAGTTAATGATTGAATAAGCTCTTTACAAATTTCATGATTATGAAATGGCAGTGGAAATTCTCCTATTGTCTTATTAAATATTTGTGTTTAACAACTTTAACAAAATATTGCAATAACAATCATAACTTTAAATGTAGGCGGTTATCAGGAGGGCAGTAGATATCACATGACATTGCATTTAAATTTTTCAGATTAAAATTAGAAAGTATGGAACTGGAAGGGAGTTCCACAAGTGACAAGCGTGAGAAAAAGAAACTGATTGCATAAAACTTAAAATCAAAACGTTTAGGTATCATAACGAAGAACTCATCCGAACAATTACCAAGAAAGGATTTCTAGAAAAGACTCAATGAGGCAACTATGCAGCAGTGGGAAAGTAATTTAAGCTGGGCTACCAAATCAGGACTAATAATATTGCTGCTTCTCATTTTATAAAAATCAAGGTAAATAGTGGAAGCACTGGACCATATGTGGCAACAATATTCTAAGCATTTTTCTTTTAATCATTTCACCCTAAGCAAGGCATTTTACTGCCACTATTGCGCTTGGGGCTACATAGGGGAGATAAATAGGAAGAGTGGTTAGATATAGGAAATGTCAGAAGGGGGTGAGAGATAGTTGGGTGGGTGGGAAGAGTGTTTGAAAGAATGGAAGTTAGTTTGTTAGGAGGTGTCTATTGACCTTACATTTAAACTCTTGGAGATTGTAGCCGTCGGGGAAGCAGTCATGTGGAAGAGAATTCCACAGTCGGGAAGTGCGAGAAAAGAAGCTGTTGGAGTAGAAGTTGCGGTTGCACTTTATCGGTTTCACTGTAAAAGGGTAGGTTCCAGTTGCTAATCTAGTATCTCGTGCAAATTCGTATTTAGAGGGCACCAGTGATCTAAGTTCATTGGAGCAGAAGCCGTGAAAGTATTTATAGAAGAGACACAGGCAAGCCACGTCACGCCGGCGAGAGAGAGTCTGCAGGCGGTCTGCTAAGTCCGTATCGATCACATTACAGACCCTCCGCTGTACCTTGTCTAGAAGCTCAAGGAGAATAGCAGGAGCACCCAACCAGAGATGTCAACAGTATTCAATGCACGGGCGGGTGGTAGGTTTATAAATGTGCAGGATAGATTCAAACGGAAAAAACCTCCGGGCCCTACACAGAGAACCGACTTTCATAGCAGCGGATTTAGCAATGGATTCGATATAGTCATTCCACTTGAGGTCCGCTGAAAGTGTGAGACCAAGGAGGCATAGTGTTTTACTCTCTGGGAGGCAAGCCTGGTCCATGCTAATGGGAGGTAGGTGCGATTGTCTATGATGGTTAATTGATAGTAGTAAATGGTAGACTTATACATATGTAAGATAGGTTCAGGACAGAAAAATATCTTGCACGACACAGTGAACCAACTTTCTTAGCAGCAATGGACTCAATATAGTCTTTCCACTCCATGTTAGACGAGAACTACTTTTCTTTTGCGTTATCAATATAAATAACATCAATTCATAGTGTGGTCATTGAATGTAAGCATTCTTCAGTTAAGTACCATATGTGATACACAGCTTGGGCGATCATGTCTCTTTTGAGACATGACTGACTAGATAGAAGATGTTCCTGCAGTAGGTTGCCATTCCTTTTTGTAGTAGAGTGGTTGCCAACCGAGGCTATAGAACCCAATCTGTCCTGTCACTCGATTCTTTTATCCAGATCAGTCAGTTAATTGCCACACGTGATACACGAATAAGCGATGATGTTTCTTTCGATCTATGGCTGACTAGGCAGAAGATTTTCCCGCAGTAGGTTGCCATTTCTTTCTGTGGTAGACTGATTGCCAACTAAGGCTATAGATCTCAATATCTTCTACTATTCAGCCCATAGCTGGAGGGAAAAAGAGATGGATTAATAAATTTCCCAGATGTAATCGTGCGTAAGTGAATGCAACGAATTTAACTAGAATTCGAACTCGGCTCCTAAAGAATTTATTTGGTTCTTTGTGATGAGTATTGTTTTTTTTTCCAATAATAATTGGAAATATTTCATTACTAAGATCAAGTTATGTGACCGATAAATATATGCGAGAAAATAGAAGAATGTCTTTTATTAATTACTGCTAGTGAAGTAAACAAATGTTTAATCTTCGTAGTTGTTTTGTAAAACGTACCTTGAGAAAGGTGTCGAGCACCTCGATGTGGCGTTAACAACTTGACTCGCTAGAAAATTAATCTCTCTATATAAAAGGCAATCTGTGAGTCTGTGTGTGACTGTAATCTATGCACGCCTACATTTTTTAGGCTACGCCATTCAAACTTTCTAGGGACACATATCTACAGGGAAGCCAGGTCGACACATACTTTCATAATTTTCCCTTTCGCACTTTTTGGCCAATGGAGCTGATTGTTTACATTTGCTCCGTAAAACATCTAAGATCTAAGATGGTTGATAGATTAGGTCACAGAAATCAAATCACACGTGTCAAACGCGACTTTTAAAAAAAACTGAACCTTTATATTTAATTTTTATTCCGACGTTTTAAAAATTCATTTGGTCATTTTTTTTCAGATTTAATATTTCATACTTCAGAAAACAAAATTTTAAAAAAGCCTTTTTTCGCTAAATATTTTATGCAGGAAATCAACTGTCTGTAATTCGTGTGGCATTAATGTAACTTTTTCCTCTAAAATTAAATGTTTACATTTTTAAATATTCTTCGAAAATTTCTGTAATTCATTTAGTCAACAAAAAAAATGTAAATATTTTGCCCCGTAATTTTGAAACAAAAACAAACGCAATGTTGTTTACAATGTCACAGAAAACATCGACTTACGTTAACGCAAAACAAAAGAAAATAGATTTTTTTAATGGAATTTTTTAACAATTTTTAAACAACAATTTTTTATATAATTATTTTTTTGTTTTTATATAACTGAGTTTTAAAGTGAAGCGGCGACTACAAGCGCTCGGAAATCGCAACACGCTGCATTAATCATCTAATTAAAAATGTTCTGAGTTGCTAGTTATGAATAATTATGAATTCATTTGTTGAATTTATGGAAAAATAAATTTTCATATTTACTGGCCAATGAGAGACGGGCTCTCAAGCCCTTGTGAAAACGTGCTTTTACAAGTGGCCTAAAAAAGGAAGCAATTAATCCTCGAGAAGGAAGCATTGGCGCCCACGCTTCCAGGCGGAGTATTAATCCAGCAAAGGGGTCATAAATTATCACTGAGAAAGAAATAAGGGCCGACAGCTAGATGCAGATTAAACCCCTGGACAGAAAATTCCTTTATGTTTCTTTGTAAGAATTTAAATGAAACGTGCATTCAAGTTTAACTTTCCAGTAAAGGACTCGATACAACAGCCTGGAGAAAACACGAATCTCCTTCGGGCTGAGACATTCCTATTCAATTGAAGAAATGAAGTGGATGCGTTTTGTATTTTCCGCCTCGTAAAATTATTTACTTCCTCAATTTTTTCTTTTTCATTTTTAAAAGGTGTAATCATTTTTTTTTGTTATTGAATCCGTGTTTTTTTCTAAATTATAGTCTAACCCCTTTTTTCTAAATTATAGTCTAACCCCTTTTTCCTTTATCGATGGTAATTAATCTTTTTCCTTTATCGATGGTAATTAATCTTTTTCGCACGATCTGAAGTTAGATATCATGACATAATAATTGCATAAAAGGAAATATTTGTGTAAATTTTGTGTAACCCGGATATAAGAGAGTTGTCGGGACCGGATAAAAGTTATCTTATATCCGGGTATGGTCTATTTTATATACAGTATAACCCTGATATAAGATACCCTGGTATAAGAGAAACCTGATATAAGAGAACTTTTATCTGGAGAAGACAACTCTCTTATATCAGGGTTACACTGTACATTACCACAGGCTCTAATTTGGGACCAGATAAAATCTCTCTTATATCAGGGTTTCTTATATCAGGGTTATGCTGTATTTTAACGTTTTTGTATGTACTTGGATTTTACATGTTTTTCCTTTAAAATTTTCCGCTGTCGATGAGTCTTGCTTTGCTTTGATCCCAAGGAGAAGAGAAGCACCTTTTCTCTTTTCCCTTTCTATTCCTACCAACTAGGTTTGTGTCTGGTGCAAGAACTTAAATTTGGTGGGGAGTTAAAATTTTTACATTTTGCACAAAAAAGACGATTGTGGTGTTTGTGTAGTTTTTAAATTTTGTGTCTGGGTTTATCATCATATACGGATGTACGTTGTGGTGCAGTGGATATCGGAACAAGAAATTGCAGAACCGAGTTCGAATTCAGCTGAATTAGCTGCATTCACCTACGCAAAAATACCCTTGAGAAAAGCATTAATCTATCTTTTTCCCTCCAGCTATGGGTTAAATAACAGGATAGATTAGATTTTATGGCCCTGGTTGTCAACCAGTCTACCTCGCCTGGAAGATATAGAGGTTTGCGTGAGGCCAACATCCCCGCCTTTAAAAAAGACAAGTTACAGAAGCATCGATGCTCCCTTTGTCGATGGTGAAGGGTCATCTATGGAAACGATGGGGTTTAGGATTAGGATATAATGATAAGTCGGTATATATTTTCATTTAGTTTCTGTTTGTGCTTTTATCATTTTTGTAATTAATATACCATCTTGTGATGAAATGTTGTAAGGACTTAGAGGGAAAATTACTGTGGATGAGTTAGCAATTAAAGCACTTTCTATACATATTGCTATCTCTCTCCTCCTCTCGTTTAATTAAAGTAGCATTTTTTAAATCGAAATTATGTTCAGAGTGTTTACAGTGAGCAATTAATAATTTGAGTGAGTTGTTTTGTAAAAAAATAAAATTAAGTTAAAAGTATAAGATAGAGTTCTCTCTGTTTAATGTTTAATCACATCAGTGTAAACATCATTTCAATGCAAGGAAGTTCCAAAGAACAAAAAGTGTCACACAAAAATGATTTTTCACTTTGTCATAAATTTTCATAAGAGTAGCAGATTATTTCGATGACATTAAACAACTTTCTCATAAATGCACGAAAAAAACTTTCTCGTAATATTTTCTCCTAATATAGGTGAGTAGGTGTTTTATGTCCCTGGGTCACATATGTTGCTTTTGTTTTTTCACTTAGATGCGTTTAGAAATATCGAAAAATCTATATTCATCCAGGACAATATTATATTGAGTAATTATATATCACTAGCAAAAAAAAAAACAAAAACAAAAAACAAAAAAACAAAAAACAAAACAACAACAACAAAGCTAGAGTTAAATAATAATTGTAACTGCCGAAGCAATATGACCTGTCATCAAGCGGCCAATGTGTGATTAAAGATATTGTTTATCAAGCTATCATATAATCGGATAAAAATGTTAAATTTTACTTTGGTTCCACTGAAAAGTTTTGGAAAATTCGTTTTAATAACTATAATCTAATTTTAAATAAGGAAAATACAAAAGAACAATATTGCTTGAAATATTCCTGCCAATTAAATGATTGTGGCAACAGACCCATCATTACGTGGAATGCAATAGCAAGAACCAAATTTTAAACGGCAAAGACGAAGAATGTCTTGCAGAAAAATTAACTATTTAAAAAAAATAAAATTTTTTTTTTTTTAATCATATCACCCCAAGCAAGGCGGTAACACCACTGATGCGCAGGGGGCTACGTAAGAGTAAGAAGATTGGAAAAGAGAAAACCGGAAACCACATCCTAAACAGGGAACAAGGGATGAGCCTCTTCACCTGTTCAATAGACGTGGGTGGAGTGTGAACCGGGTGATAGTTTAGTCTATCTACTCCAATTAAAAAAGAAAAAAGAGTAAAAAGATTGGAAAAGAGTAAAAGATTGGAAAGGAGTAAAAGATTGGAAAAGAGAAAACCGGAAACCACATCCTAAACAGGGAACAAGGGAAGAACCTGTTCAATAGACGTAGGTGGAGTGTAAACCGGGCGTTAGGTTAGTCTATCTACTCCAATTGAAAAAAAAAAAGAGTAAAAGATTGGAAAAGAGAAAATCGGAAACCACATCCTAACCAGGGAACAAGGGATGAGCCTCTTCACCTGTTCAATAGACGTGGGTGGAGTGTGAACCGGACGATAGTTTATAACCTTAAAGAAAATAAATGAATTAATGACCACGTGTAGACATAAAAACAAATATCTGTTGAAACATGTTGAACCAGATTGATTTATTATAAATTGAAGACTATACATTACTTTTATTAATTTCATCTGTTACTATATTTTTAGTTGAAAATATATTAAAGAGAATGTTTACAACCCAGACACAAGGCAGATAAAATTTATTAAAGCGGGCGCGAAAATCCCACGAAATAGAAAGGTAAATCAAGACCTGCTATCTCCTGCAACAGACTGGGAACTAAGGGCCGATATTGGCTCAAGATTGAAATTCCCAGAGCAAATTGCCATAAAAAAAACTTCGCCCAGATATAGTTTTCTTCTCACATAATTTGAAGAAGATAGTCTTGTGGGAACTGACGGTCCCCTGGGAAGAAAACGCAGAGGAAGCTCATGAAAGGAAGAAGTTAAAATATGACGAACTTCTGGAGAGTTGCAGGGTTAAACGCTGGAGGGCTAGCTGCACTCCTATAGAAGTGGGGACGAGAGGATTTGCAGCAAGGTCCTTATGCAAAGCCTTAACAGATATTGGGATAGTGGGAGTAAAAAAAGGAAAGCACTCAAGTCCATAACCGAAAGAGCGGAAAGAACAGCTAATTGGTTATGGATCAAAAGAGAGAGTGCCTGGATTCCAAATTGTTAGCTAAAATTCCCCGAAATTCTACGTCTAAATTAATGTTTCGGACGAGCTCATGTACGGTTCGCCTCTAAATGGAAAGTGGCTCTGACTGTCGCCAAACAGAAGCACTTGCAAGGTTTCGTACCGGACCTAAACGTAATTTTCCAGTGTCTGAAAGCGCTTATCGAGAGTGGGCCAGAAACTGATCATCTCTGGTTGGGTCGGCGCAGTGAGGGGGGGATGATGTTGAAAGACCCGAAACCCCCTAGTGATCCTCGCGATGACATCACTGACGACACCCACTAGCGCCCCCATTTCGGTGCGTATGTCTGAAACCTCTACTTATTTTCGACAACTAACTTTTAAATTTAAATTTTAAAAATAAAAAAAAGTTTTCTTGAAACTCTTATTTTAGTTTTAATTGAAAGCTAAATGATTAAATTTACTATTTCCAGTAAACAAAATACTATGGTGTATTTCAAACAGAAATTATATTGATCGGAATTTTAAAAAATCTTGAGATTTAAAAAAAATGTTTTTCAATTTTTCGGACATATTTTAGCAATCGGCACATTTTTAAACAAATGTTAATTCTCGATTTTAAAAAAAGTATTACTTATTTATAGCATGAAATTTAGGCTAAAACTATTTCTTAATCACGGAATGTTGATCTTTCTGATCTTTCCCGTATGTTTTGACATGTGACGACTTCTAGATGCGAAATAAGCTAAGTGTCTGTGGTGATCACAAGTAACATAATTGTCCAATTTATTTCCTGTAAGCGGAAGAAACTGTGAAACACATGACCTTTTAGTGTACACACAGAAATTATCATACAAAAAATAAAAAATTACAAAATA
Organism: Ascarosepion bandense; assembly: GCA_037127315.1. Classification (NCBI taxonomy): domain Eukaryota; kingdom Metazoa; phylum Mollusca; class Cephalopoda; order Sepiida; family Sepiidae; genus Ascarosepion; species Ascarosepion bandense. Next base: position 202,558 of record JBBBDQ010002342.1, read on the forward strand.
TTAAAAAATAAAGATGGTTCGATGATTTGTATTAAACATTTCAATTTTCGATTAGTAAATATAATCTTCACTTAATAACTTAACCTAACGTCTACAAGTATTTGAAATATTTAAAAAAAATTTTTGAATTTTATAAATTATTATAATTGTAAAAAATGAAAACAATTCTTTTAAAATTTTATTATTTATCGAAACAAATTTTTCTTCAGATTATAATGTCCTTAATTTATATAATTTTTTAAAACAATTAAAAACTTATCTAATAAAATAATGCTATAGTTTTATTGCATTTTTTATTTTACTATTGAGAGCAGGTTTTCAAAAAAAGAGCCAAATGGTTGAAAAAATAAATGATTTACATTCCTCAATGAGTCCTGCATTTAACTAATAAAATCAATTTTGCCGACAAAATTTAATTTCTTGAAATTTCATGAATTTACGTAGAAGAAAGGGGTAACAGATGTAAAGAAATATTTTTACCAAGATTTAAAAAAATAGTGATTTCAAAAATAATTTCATTCATTTTTGAATAAGTCCTGAAAGTTTCATTAAAATCCGAGAATTGTTTAATTTTTGCAAGAATTTCGAAATGAGTGTGTTTTCACTGGAAAAAAAAACTGAGTTACGTAATAATACATTTCTATTGTAAACTCTCATAACGATTTGGTTATCAGCTAACTAAAACCAAAATAAGATTTTTTTACCAAAATTTCGAACGTGTTAGAAAGGATTAAAAAAATTTAAAAAATAAAAAATACTTTGATCTTTCCTCTTAATACTAACATAAACAGTTTGATGGAAATGTTCGTTTTTATTAAGTTTGGGATCTTTTTTTCTTCTTCATACTATGCTGTTTTTTTTCTCGATTTAGTGGAGGTACCTAAATATACTTTTAATAACTTTTTTAATCATTTCAAACCAAGCAAGGCATTAAGCCACTGATGTGCAGGGGTTTACATAAGAGAGTTGAAATATTAGGCAGGAGGAGAGTGAAGACAAAGACGAACCAGCTACAGGGGGTAAAAGAGAAAGGGCAAGAGAAGGATGTGAACACAGGAGTGAAGACAGTTGCGAAGGTAGAAGGTTATAGCCGTCAGGAAAGCAAGGGAGTTCCACAGACAGGAAACGCGAGAAAAGCTGATGGAATAGAATTGCCTGCACTGGATTGATTTAACTGTAAAAGAGTGGGACTTTGTTGCCAGTCTGGCTGCCTGAGTAAATTCTTGTGGAGCGGGCATCAGTGACGTAAGTTCGTCAGAGCAGAAGCCATGAAAATATTTATAGAAGAGACAGAGGGAGGCCACATCTCGACGATGAGAAAGTGGCCGGAGTCGAGCCGCCATTTTGGGACCAATCACATTACAGATTCTCCTTTGGAGCCTGTCGAGAACACTGAGATGAACAGCAGAGGCGCCTGACCAGATATGACAACAGTATTCTATGCACGGTCGGATGGTTGATTTATATATGTGCACAATGGATTCAGGCGATTCCTGGCCCGACACAGTGACCCAACCTTCCTAGCAGTGGATTTAGCTATTGATTCAATGTAGTTATTCCACTTGAAGTCGGAAGTTAGGGTAAGGCCGAGGAGGCGCAGTGTATTGATTTCATGGAAACTTACTTGGTCCATGCTTATGGGTGGCTGGAGATATTGCCTATGGTGGTTGACAGATAGGAGTTTCGTTTTAGAAGCGTTCAAATTTACGAGCCTCTTCTTACCCCAGTCCACCACTAAGTGGAGGTCCTTCTCAAGATCAGCAGGGATGTTATATTTTCCCGCCTCGCCAGATGTCTTACTGATGCGGGAGTAAATGATGGTGTCGTCTGTGTAGATGCCTACTTGGGATTCGATCACGTCTGGGAGATCATTTATGAAGACTAGAAAGAGCGTCGAGCCTAGGATAGATCCCTGAGGGGCACTAGCGTTCGCACGGTAGGATGTGGAGGTATGCCCATTCAAGACGACATTTATTATGCGGTTAGATAAGAAAGATTGGATCAGATCAAGCAAGCGTCCAGTGATACCATAGCCCTGAAGCTTGCGCAGAAGGCCATCGTGCCAAACCCTATCAAAAGCCTTGGAGATATCCAGGGCAACAACACGAGCCTCCTCGAACTTATCGAGGGCGTGATGGTCGTTAGTATATCGGCAGTAGACTTGCAAAGCGGAATCCATACTGTCTGTCTGAGAACAGTTTATGGGAAGTAAGATGTTGAACTATCCCAGCATTGATAATAGCCTCAAACACTTTTCCGAAAATTGGTAGGAGGCTGATAAAGCGATAATTAGATGATTCCGAGGGGTCCCCGGAGTTCTTAAACGCAGGAACAACAGAAGATGACTTCCATCAGACAGGAAAATAGGAAGCAGAAAGGCAGTAATTATAAAGTTTAGAGAGGACAGAGGAGAGTTCAGGGACACAATTCTTCAGGACAATTACCGTGATTCCATCACTTCTGCTCGCCTTATGGGGGTCAAGCTTTGATATTATCTTAGATACCAGAGACGGAGTTATGTAAACATCTTTCGGTTAAGCCTCAGTTCTAAGAGGGAAGTCGGGTGCGGGTACTCTTGATGAGTCAAATGAGGAGTTTGTGCACAGATGTCGTGAGGACCTCAAATTTATTGATTAAGGTGGGGGATGGAGGATTTGCTACTGTTCAGCACACGTTTACACAGCCGCCAATAGTCATTGGAGCCGAACTTGCGGTCAGCTATGCGCCGCCTCATTCTCTCAGCAAACAACATGGCGTTATTCAGGATCCTCTTACACTCATTACGAGCAGGTAAATAGGCGTCTATTGTGTTCAGTTATGTGGTTCCAAAATAGCCGGAAGTAGTGGTTTCTGTAGGCAATGGCAACCGAACAGGCAGAAGAGAACCAGGGGGAGGAATGAGGTTTTGGACGGAACTTCCTGATCGGTATGAAGGCATCAATGACAGCTTTCACCCAGGAGGAGACCTCAGAGGCGCAGTCCTCAACCGGGAGACTGAACCCTTTTCCCCATGGGACGTCGCATAGGAAATCGCGAAATACATCCCAGTCTACTTTTTGGTAGCAGTAGGAGATCCTGTTGGAAGGAGGCTCCTGAGAGAAGTTGGAGTGAATAGAGATATTAAGAGATACAACAGCATGATCGGAGTTACCTAGAAGGCAAAGCTGTGAGACTTGGCAGGAGTCAGGTACAGAGGTGAAGCAGTGATGTAGTAGAGAAGCGTGTCCTGAAGGGATATTGGGAAAGCGTGTGGTGAAATCCAGCACTTGCGTAAGGGATTGAGAAATAGCAAAGTCCATGGCGTGAATGCCAGCTGAATCAGTGATAGATTTTTAGCCACTTGGCACGATGGGCGTTAAGATCTCCGAACACAAATATGTTGACGAATGGATGGGAGGAAGTGGCCCTATCTATATTGTCAGAGATGCTATCTAGCAAGGAGCAGTCAGGAGAGGAGGGGGAACGGTACAGAAAGAAAATATAGCTAACCGATTTGAGAAGTGACAGACGAAGGCACATGTATGGGTGGTCAAGAGATTCAAGAAATGTTCCTCGAGTTAGAGGGAGGTGTTCACAGGACGTAAAACCCCAGACCATGCATGTGGGCAGTTGAGTCCTTCCTTAAGAGGGGAAGGTAGTCAGGAATTGAGAAGTCAGAAGAGGGAATTGAGGGATTGAGATTAGTCTCACAAAGTGCTAGGATGTCAGTAGACTTTTTGTAGATAAAAGATTCCACACTACAGAAGTTGGTTCGAATACCTCGGATGTAGGTGAAGGAAATGTTAATAAGTTTAGGTGATTTCACTTTGGCTAGTTTAGCTATTTTTGTGGAGATATGTTTGATCATAATTGTTGTTGGTGGTGAGAAGAGACCTCGAGTAGAGGAGGAAGACGGTCATTGGCTGCGACATGCACAGAAAGAGAACTGGCGCGGCCTGCAGGAAAGTGTGGCCTAAGGTTATCCACCGAAAGCGCCTTCAGGGACACCTATCCATGCGCGACATGGCACTGCAAGAACCCCGATATTTTGCAACTAGTGATCAGAGCAGCCGTTCTTGTCGCTACGCAAGAGTTAGGGCTCCTAATTACCAGTCAGAAGCAACAACCAGAAAACTGCCAATCCGGGACTCTCACAATGAAGAGACGTTGCCACCGTTCTACTTTTTTAACTATTGAAATCATCCGTCCACATGAAAATCATACACATAGTATTAATTTGCAAATTATGAAAATGTTCTAAAATGGCAATAAGTGTAAATGCGATGTTTTGGTGGAAGTTACCTTATCGAATGCTTGGGCTTATGACTAGTTAGATTAAAATATAGGGCGATGAAGATCCACCCTCTTAAGCTCCATCTTGTGCTACATATATATGTTGTGTCTTTTCAGGACGTAGGCGAACATGGCTCTCCACAATTTCTTGTCCGTCATAGCTCTTAATAATTTTTGTCTTTTTGTTATTCCTCCTAAATCTTGTTCTGCCATCCATTTACTCAAGCTCTCTAAGTAGGTTATGCGTAATTTTCCTCTGACTTGCTTCCGATCTGACCTGTTGGCATCAGACTTTCTAAGCCCTCTTTCCTCATTGTGTGCCCAAAAATTTCAACTGTCTTCTGCTAATACTAAGTATAGATATTTTTTGTTGTCATTACCTCTCTAAATCTTCGTCATTGCTCACATGTTGAGTCCATAGAATCATCAGTATCCTTCTGTAGAACCACATTTCTGTTGTTCAAATATTTTCTTCACCTCTGAGATTGTCAAGTATTGTGTCTAGTTAAATTAAAAAACAGGACCATTAAAACCTACTCTCTTCAGTCCCATTTTAGACCATGTACCATATTTTTCTTTTTTGGACAAGAATATATATTAATTTCTGAATTCGAAAGTGGTATAATAGTAATCCCATCGAAACAAGAAACTGATGCACCAAGGTCAAATTCCAGTCGAGTTCGTTGCACAAATGCCCCCTGAAAGGCATGACTCCATCTTTTTCTTTCAGTTATAGCTTATATAGTAGGACAGATTGGACTCTTTAACTTTAGTTAGCAACTAGTCTAGGAGAAAAAACTCTGAATTTTCAAATCCATGTAGATGGAACTTGTTAACGTGGGATCGCGTGTTTGTTCAAGGGAATTTTCGAATTTTTAAACAACCGAAGATTTCAAAATTAGGGAAGAGTTACTTAAGATCTTAAACACTCTCATCCAGATTTCTATGATCCTAGGATGTGTTTTGGGGTATGATAACATCTAGACATTATTTCTGATCTTTCATTAAGTAATTTCTTTTATTCTGGAAATAATATCATGGCTAACTTTGCTTCTTGGCACAATCTGCAGACAGCGCCACCGGCGTAAGATTTGGCTTTTTTTTTTATTATTATACTCCATGTTATATCAGGATCTTTTCCATTTTTTGTTTTAATTTCCAAGCGTGATTTGCTAGTTTGGTACAATTTTAAAGAATTTTCGGTTTGAACGTAGATTTGTGGTTAGTATCAGCTAAGTACCATACGTAATACACGCTTGGGCGGTCATGTCTCGAAATAGACATGACTGACTGGACAGAAAATTATCCCGCAGTAGGTTGCCATTGCTTTCTGCGGTAGACTGGTTGCCAGCCAAGGCTATAGAACCCAATCTGTCCTTTTTGTTTAACCCATAACTGGAGGGAAAAAACGGATTAATACCTTTCCCAAGGTAAGTGAATGCAAGGAATTCACCTGGAATTCGAATTCGGCTCTCCGATTTCCCGTTCCGAGTCGATATCCACTGCACCACAATACACATCGTTGTTAGTATATCTGTTTTTAAAAATAACTTTCTAGATCCAAAATATGTTTTTTCTTTGAGCATCTGTATCATGTACTTCTGCTTTGTAAATAACCCCTTCTGTTTTACACAGTCTGTCAAGTGGGTATTTATAGTTACATTCTTTTTTAGTGATTTCATGTTGCACATTATTTTTTAAGTTTCTAGTGTTTTGTCTTTTTATATAATTTTCTAACTTACTAGTACAGCCATAACTTAATTTAATTAAATTTCTATTGAATATTTTATTTAATTCCGAGTTTTTGAGAAGTGTTTATTAATTAATTAAAAAAAATATTTGCCCTATTTTGGATTTTACTTCTAAGTTAAATGGTGGGTTAAGCCAAATAATGTTTCGTTTTCTCGTATCATTTTTCATTTGTTTGTTTAACTGAGGTTTGTATTCTAATTTGCCTTAATGGCCACTTATATTTAAGGGCCTTTTATAATTTTTTTTCTTTCATCGAACATTGTTTTGTGAGATACATTTTTGATAGGCTATGTTCTATTCCCTTAGGGACGTGTTTCATTATGCTAGTACAGTGGTTAGATCCAGTGCTTACATGCTTTAAAGTTGTATTTGTTTTCAGATATTAAGAGACACTACCAGTTTGTAGATTCAATTTTTACATTTAAATATTGGACAGTTTTTTTTATTTATTTCGAATTCTATCTCAAAATCGAGATTTTTGAAGAGTTTGAAAAATATTTTCCTAATTTTGTCATTTTCTCTTCTGTTGTTCGGCATTATTATTAATCTGTTTCTGTATAATCCGTGCTTGTCTATGTGAACTATCTCATTAATTTTATTTAAAATGTATAGTCCTATTAAATCTGGATCTATCTATCTATCTATCTATACAAACATAACAACATATATTTATATACATGCATAACACACACACACACACACACACACACACACACACACACACACACACACACACACACACACACATATATATATATGATAAAATAATGAAAGAAAAAATAGGAAAAGTGACTTACGTTCATTTTAAGCGTAAGTATATATATATATATATATATATATAAAGTAAATACCGAGGACGGTTAATATTAGAATTAACCGGTTATCTCCTAGCCTTAGAATCTTTAGGAATAACAAAAAACTATATGATAAGGCCCTCCAGAATAGTGGATATAAAGATAAATTAATTTATTTAACACCCACTAGTAATCCAGAATCGCAAAAAGAAAATTATATGGTTTAAACCCCCCTCTTCTGTAGCCTATCAACTATTAACATTAGTAAGATCTTTCTTAAATGAATAAGTAAACATTTATGGAGATAACCTCCCCGCCCCGCCGAGTAAAATATTCAATAGGAAAACGATCAAGATTAGTTATTCGTGTACTAATAATATGTATAACAGTATTAGCCCCCCAACAATAACCAAATAATATGTATAACAGTATTAGCCCCCCCACAATAACCAAATAATATGTATAACAGTATTAGCCCCCCACAATAACCAAATAATATGTATAACAGTATTAGCCCCCCACAATAACCAAATAATATGTATAACAGTATTAGCCCCCCACAATAACCAAATAATATGTATAACAGTATTAGCCCCCCACAATAACCAAATAATATGTATAACAGTATTAGCCCCCCACAATAACCAAATAATATGTATAACAGTATTAGCCCCCACAATAACCAAATAATATGTATAACAGTATTAGCCCCCACAATAACCAAATAATATGTATAACAGTATTAGCCCCCCACAATAACCAAATAATATGTATAACAGTATTAGCCCCCCACAATAACCAAATAATATGTATAACAGTATTAGCCCCCCACAATAACCAAATAATATGTATAACAGTATTAGCCCCCCACAATAACCAAATAATATGTATAACAGTATTAGCCCCCCCACAATAACCAAATAATATGTATAACAGTATTAGCCCCCCACAATAACCAAATAATATGTATAACAGTATTAGCCCCCCACAATAACCAAATAATATGTATAACAGTATTAGCCCCCCACAATAACCAAATAATATGTATAACAGTATTAGCCCCCCACAATAACCAAATAATATGTATAACAGTATTAGCTCCCACAATAACCAAATAATATGTATAACAGTATTAGCCCCCCCACAATAACCAAATAATATGTATAACAGTATTAGCTCCCACAATAACCAAATAATATGTATAACAGTATTAGCTCCCACAATAACCAAATAATATGTATAACAGTATTAGCCCCCCACAATAACCAAATAATATGTATAACAGTATTAGCTCCCACAATAACCAAATAATATGTATAACAGTATTAGCTCCCACAATAACCAAATCTTGAAGAAGTGTAGTGAATCCAATAGAGAAAATAGAATTATACTCCACTATAATTGTAAATCTAGAAAAACTGTTGATGGTAAATGTAGATCTGCAAATTGAATCTATCAAGCCACCATCTAACCTAAGGAAATAAGGAGAAATGTAATGTTTATATCGGAATTTCGGCGGGAATTTGGAAGCAGCGGCTTTATACCCACAGACACTCCTTCCCCAACCCTAGGTTAAGATACCAAACAGCCCTTTCTCGAAAATACTGAGAATTAAAAGAAAATAACTTAAATCCACAGATAAAATGGAAGCTCATAGGCAAGGCTAGAAACTCTAATAGCTTAAGAGACACATGTAATCTATATTTGACAGAAAACATTAAAATTTTGAAATTTCAATACCAGAATATACTCCTAAATAAACGGAGGGAGATTTGTCGTCATAGAAATAAGTAGAAATTACAGTAAGTATCCTTTTCTTCCAGTTAGTCACAATAAGTTTTTTGATTTTGATTTTCGCAAAGCAGTTAATTCCTCCCTACCTAGCACTACTAACTCAAGGATCTAGCCACATACTTCCAACTACCAAAAAAGAAATTACTACTAAAATTCCGCTAGCTTAACTTATAAAAACCAATAGAGATAAAATTAAAATTTTGAAATTTAAAAACCAGAATATACTCCTAAATAAAGGGAGGGCGATCATTAGTATGTGTTGTCATAGAAATAAGTCTAAATTGCAATAATTATCCTACTCTTTCAATTAGTCACAATAAGGTTTGTTTTAAAACAAATTGGCTAAGCAGTTACTTCCCCACTATCTACCACTACTAACTCAAGTGTCAAGCCATATACCTCCCTCCCACTACCAAAAAAGAAATTACTACTAAGATTCCGCTGGCTTAACCCTATAAAAATCAATATCTCCCTACCCCTTCATTTACTAGAGCAAATTTTTCCTCATTCTTTGTTTATATGGGGTTGAGAATGCATGTCTTAAAATGACATGTTGGCCTTTTTTATTCAAACGTAAAAAAAGATGTTATCATATGTTCTGGAAATTTAAAGAGTCAAATGTATTCCTTAAAGAAATAAAATATCGCAAAAATAATTTAGGCTTCTTAAAAGATTCCTAGTGGAATGGTTGCGAGAGAAGTATGAATTGTCCGGCGAGACATGGGAAACTTGAGAGATAAACAGATTAAGCAATCTGCTAAAATTTGTCTCACCTTTGGATAGAAAATATTATAAATGCAACTGAAGAATCAAAATTAGATATGCGTTTTTGCATTGTCTGTACTTACCTCCCAAGGGGGGTCCAACCAAAAAACCACTTCCGCAGAAAAACATTTCCAATCCAGTAGCCATGGCAATGTGTGGTATCCCTACCAACCTTATATTAATAGAATTAAGACAAGTGTATACACCCCCCGTATGCAAACTTTGAATTATACCAAAAACAAGCTGGCCAGTAAATGTTTCTGCATAAATTGGCAACAGGAGAGTTGCAATGCCACTGATTCCAAATGAACCAATATACAGGGTTATTTCATTGATATTGTCAGCGTTTGCGGCAATTCCCGTTAGGATCCGTGAAAGGATATTAGCACCGCCAATAAAAGAGAAAACCATGGCAGTCTCTTGATGACTAGAACCGAAATATTGACAATACATTGGTAAGAATACTAGGACTATTGACACACCCATACTCCAACAGAATATACTGAAACAAAACATCAAAAGAGGCAGGTTCTTCAGAAGCTGTACATAGCCGATACGGTTATCCGTATAACCATCGTTGCTTTTTTGGTGTTTTTCCTTCTCTATTTTATTTGGGCGACAGAGGGCACCAAAAAGACACATGTGTGCTGATATTCCAGCGAGCACAAAGAAAGTCCCTCTCAAGGAATATGTTTGCAATGAGTGTGGTACAATTACTGAGAAAAGCAATGTCCCAAAACCAGCACCGCTTGCAGAAATACCAGAAACTATATTTAAATAACGGTTAAAATAGTAACTTGGAATTGAAACCACCGGGACGTTGACAAAACCAACTCCTACACCTGTGGAATAAAAAGAAATATATATATATATATATATATATATATATATATATATATAATAATAATAATAATAATATCAGCGTACTTTAACTTAATAGCTATAAAGGTTCGGTGTTAAAACACCATCATCAGATGGAAAAACGTTGCTACTTTTTTTTGTAATATATAGATAAAGGGATTTAAAAATATGTATAAAAAAAAATAAAAATGAAGAAACAAATAAAAACAGTCAGCCAGTGAGATGAATTAAGTGGATTGGGAGGTTATAACACCCCAAATAACGGTGTGTGCACGACTCAATAGACAATAGTCTATCAAATGTTTTGCCATGGAAAACCAGATACGCCAAAAATGTTTAAACCGGAAGAAGAAAATGATAAAGTAGAAAAATATAGGCTTTATGCTCTACATTTGTATTAAGAACTTTTTAAAGTAACAATTAGTTATTTATTTCTATGCTAACCGCGATGGAGACACAGGGCACAATAACACTTTCAGCTACAAAAATGCTTTTTTTTCACACTAAGTCAGTATCACTGACACTGACTTTTGGACACGCTCTTCATTTCGTGGTTTGACGATTGACTGTCACTATTATTGAAAGGCATTACTTACTGCTTAACTTGTGCTCACGTCCACTGTGTGGTCTCCGTGTTGATCAGTGTCAGTGATGATTTTTTCCCGAGAAGATTAAATAAGTGACACGCATCAGATTCGTACGCAATTTCATGCCAGACGCCATATTGTCAGATTGTCATCTAGCTGCTGTCTATAAAATCCCAAATAATCTAAATAATGGGGTGGTTGCGAGGTGAAGCAGCTGTTGCTATACCATTAACATTCACTTCTCTTTTTGTAGACGAACATAATGAAATACTTTCGGGATGACTCATATATAAATATATATATACAATACCCAGGACCGTAGGTGATGCTAAAAAACAATGGGCACAGCGAAAATTGCCCGGATTTATTAGTTGACAATGTGATGACGTCATCAGTGTCATCCGTTTCCAAAAACTATGATTTTTGCAGAATTTTTCGGCTATTCCAGTGGAAATTAGGCACAGAACGTGAACGAAAGCAGGAAATCGGGTTCGGACTTTCTGAGTAGAACCAGTCTTTTCTCCCAAAATTAATAAATAAACAGATTTTTACTGCGTTCATTCGGAGGTTTTCTTCGTTTTTCTTTCTTTCTTTCTTTCTTTCTTTCTTTCTTTGTGAATTGTTTAGTTTGATTTCGAAGACATTTTTCCTTGCCCGGATTTTCACTATGATTGCACGGATCGGCCCGGACCCGTGCCCGATGTGCCCGGTAGTCAGATACGGCCATGACACTACCGGCCATAATTATGAGGACTATAGCACCGAATGCTTTCGGGATGACTTATATATATATATATATATATATATATATATATATATATATATATATATAAATGTAGCAATCCCTCTTTTATGCTAGTTTCGTTAAAATTACAGTTTTTGGTTATGTGTTTTTGTATAATTTTTCATGTGATCTTATATTCTTTTTTCTTTTCAATTTTTAAAATATCATGAAACACTGGGTTCTATTGCCTTGGTTGGCAATCATTCTAGGAGAAGACAACTATGAACCCAAAACACCTACTGATTTATAAGCCATGTCTCTTTAGGCAGATATTTGAAGAAAGTAACTTCTAACGTGGTGAAAGGTATGAATCCATCTATTCTCCTTACAGCTTTGGGTAAAATAGCAGAGCAGACTGGGTCCTATCGGCGTGGTTGGCAACCAGTCTAGGAGAAGGAAACTCTGAGTTCATATCACCTGCACTTTTGTGTGATCCTGCCGTTTTAGGGAGTGGCTAAAAGAAGTTAACTTAATGATTATATCCCGGGAGAGGATAATCAGGGAAAAGAAAAGCGCAAGAATTATACTTCAATTAACACTGAAGATAGATTAGAAGAGATTTATTATACAACAGTACAATAAACCAATAGACGTACAAGAACAACCAACGAACAGTAACAGGTATAACGATCAAGTAGACTATGTCTCTGCCTAGGACGTATGCGTCCGACTAGTGACGTATGCTTCCGTCTAGTGACGTATGCTACCGTCTGGTGACGTATGAATATTTATTCGCCTTCCCACTCAAGGCAAAATGCGGCACAAGGCCTTTTTAAAGTGGGATCCTCCGGGCCATATAGCCCGGCCAAAAATTTCTGTCTAATTTACCCCAGTCGTGACTCCACCCTTCGGCGTAGTCACGACTGGGTCAGTACTCTCCGCCCGAAGGCAGAGGGCTCGACAGTGCGCAAAGCCGTCAACCACGAGCGTAGCCCGTCTGGTGACGTATGCGGTATTTAACAACCTTCCCACGTAAGGTTAGATGCGACACAAGGTCTTTTCATTGTGGGTGTTCCCGGCCATATAGCCAGGCCAAAAAATGTCTGTCTATTTTTCCCCAGTCGTGATTCTACCCTTCGGCGGAACCACCACTGGGTTTGTGCTCTCTGCTCGGAGGCAGAGAGTTGACAGTGTCATAGATCCGTCTAGTGACGAATGCGGTATTTAACAACCTTCCCACGTAAGGTTATATGCGACACAAGGTCTTTTTATTGTGGGTGTTCCCGGCCATATAGCCAGGCCAAAAAATGTCTGTCTATTTTTCCCCAGTCGTGATTCTACCCTTCGGCGGAACCACGACTGGATTTGTGCTCGGAAGCAGAGAGCACCCTCCACCCGAAGGCAGAGGGCTGACAGTGTCATAGAGCCGTCTAGTGACGACTGCATTATTTAGCTGTCCCTCCTAGTAAGGGCAACATATGACACATGGTCAGTTTATAACTGGGCTTTCCGGGCTATATGGCCCGGTCAAAAAATGTCTGTCTATTATTCCCCAGTCGTGCTTCTACCCTTCGGCGGAACCACGACTGGGTTATTGCTCTCTGCTCGGAAGCAGAGAGCGCCCTCTACCCGAAGGCAGAGAGCTGACAGTGTCATAGTGCCGTCTAGTGACGACTGCTATCAGTTAGCTCTAGTCCCAGTCTTTTATAGACCGGACCATATCCATTCGGGGTAGGATAGGATATTTCTCTACAATACTTAAAAAGCAAATCCACCTCTGAGATGGGGTTTAGGGTCGAGATAACCTCGATATCCCCGATGCAAAAAAGAACCGGCAAATCATTGCACTATTCTGCCGTGACTGTCAATATGAACCACAACTATGAGATAGAGGAGATCACACTGGTAAAAAATGAAAGTGAATGAGCACATATCTTATTTGTATATGTTCACTCGTGGAAGTATATAGTTACTACGCCCACATGTTCAGTACACGCCTTCTTCCTATTCTTCTTCAAGTGCTTTCAGGACATACACAACTATGGCTCTCCACAATTTCTCTGTGTCTATTAGTAATTTTACCATCATGACCACACCTCTTTCTGTAATCCATTCACATAATCACGTCAGATAGGTGACCCGCTACACCCTGCCGCTCCCCCATCGATATATCCCGCGAATGTCAAATTCTTTTTTTTTTTGTTTCTCTTGCTTCACGCCCCTTTTTCATTGGTGCGAAAATTGTCCAGTATTCACTGCCATATAGCAGAATTTGTATAACATTTAATTTCAGCACACTTTTCTTTATTTCTGTTGCTTCAAGTCTCCTCTTAATCTGTGAGGAGATTGTCCAGTATTCCCTGCTATATCAGAGAATTGATATGTCATAAAAGTTCAGTAATCTTTTTCTTGTTTCTAACGAGATTTTCCTGTTTCTTAACACTTTGCTTAGCTTTTGGCAAGCCTCTTTCTCTCCCCTTATTTCATGTTCGATCTATGGTATTTTTTCAGCATCCTTCTATAGAACCACATTTCTATTGCTTCATGTCTTTTCTTCATCTGTGAAGAGAATGTACACATAAGACGAAAGGTATTATGTAATAGTTCAGTACTCTTTTTTTTTGTTTGTAACGGGATTTTCCTGTTTCTTCATACTTTACTTAGCTTTTGGTAAGCATCTTTCATTATACCAATTTCAAAGACTGATATTACTTCAGTACTCTCTGTTTCTAAGGAAATTTTCTTATTTTACTACTTTACTTACCTTTTAGAAGAAATATTTTGCTATTCCTAATTTTTTTTGTGTCATATTTTCAATCGTCTAGTAAAATATTTTCTAGTTATTTAAAGTTCTGTACTTGTTTGATCTTGACATATCCAATTTCTACATAGCATTGTGAATCTTTCCTCTTTTTTTTTTTAATAATTTCACCCCAAGCAAGGCAGTACCGCCACTGATGTGCAGGGGGCTACATAAGAAATTTAAGTTTTAGACAGGGGAGAGTGAAGACAAAGAGGAAGCAGCTACAGGGGGTGAAAGAGAAAGGGCAGGAGAAGGATGTGAACACAGGAGTGAAGACAGTTACAAAGAGAGAAAGGAAAAGAACAAGACACATGGGATGATGTGGAAAGGGCTGGGTTAAGTGGATAAGAAATGGGAATTGACTTTGCATTTAAAGTATTGGTAAAAATCGTTCATTTAAAAAAATATTTAATCTCAAACAAGGAAATAATACCACTGTGATGCAAGGAGTTACAGAGAGTGAAAAAAAAAAAAAGCTCTAGTGATGAGAAACTAGAAAGTAGTAACATAAAGAATCAGGTTTTAGAATATGGCGATTGACATTGCATTTATATTTTTGATGATCGTAGGTGACTGGGAAGCAAAAAATCGGAAGGGAGCTCACGATTAGTGCAAGAAGATATATTAGAACAGAACTTATAGTTATATCGAACTATTACAACAGTAAAACGCTGAGACCTAATTGTTAGTCTAGTACAAGGTTTCTCAACCTTTTTACTCTCGCGTAATCCTTAGAATAAATTACATGTCTCAAGGAACCCCTGCACAAAAACAAAATTCTCGGATACAGTCACTTTCTCACCGGCGCAATGTGGCTTCCCTGTGTCTCTTCTACAAATACTTTCACGGCTTCTGCTCTGATGAACTTAGCTCACTGGTGCCCCCTATATATGAATTTACTCGAGCCACAAGATTAGCAACTAGGTCCGACCCTTTTACTGTGAAACCAATAAATTGTAAACGCAAATTCTACTCCATCAGCTTCTTTTCTCGCACTTCACGCCAATGGAACTTCCTTCCGGTTACTTGCTTCCTCTCTATAATCTCCAAGAATTTAAATGCAAAGTCAATAGTCATCTCCTATCTCACTAACCTGCAACCTTTCTCTCTCTCTGTCATACTGCTTTCTTCGTTCACTCCACACTCATCAGTATTCTTATTCTTTTCTTTATCCACTTCCTGACACCCTCTGTAACCTGTCACTCTTTCTCATAACTAGATTTTTAACAGACCAATGCAGATGTAGTGAGTTGCAATAAGTAGAAACCAGTTGTCCAATTGAAGGAACATAAGAAAATAACACTGAATATAATATGTAAAAAAAAAAGAAGAAGTTCTTGATGTCTAGCGATTAACGTCGCTCAGACGTTTTCTTGACATTGTCGGGCTTTCGAGCAGAGAGTTCAAAGACGGGACTTCACCGAAGGATAGAGTTTCCTCTGGGGAAAAATAGACTAAAATTTTTGCCGGAACTATATGGCTCAGATTACCCACATTAAAAAGGCCTTGAGCTGTATTTTGTCTCAAGTGGGGAGGCAACTAAACATCTATAAAGTATAAAAAATCTGGTTCGGTCGGTCATATCTGGGTGAAGTGGGGTACCTACCAATTACCGACCCCGTCTGGAATAAATAAATTCCAGATAATTGATAGGAAGAAGCATTAAGTAAATTGAAGAAAACGACGGTACCCGGTCGACTTGGTATTTGGTGTCGCTTTTGTTCCTCAAATTTATTAGTTCTGTTGGTACATTAAAAGCGATTTTTCAGCTCATTTCATTGAAAAAAGAAATTCCTTTTTTCCTAATTTTTTTTTTTTATGACGAAGATTGAAGAAACGGCCAGAAAATTGCAACGATATTAGGAATAGATTACATTGGTTATTTGAAAATATTACTGCCAGGACGCTAAGTGTTCGTGTCGTGTTCGTGTCGTGTTCGTGTCGTGTTTGGCATTTTCATCAGTTAGAAAAAAAGATACAACTTTCGATTAGCCACCAATCTAAAAAGTTTCAGTAACCGAAAACCTACAATTTTACTACGTGATGATCATCCGAAAGTATATCAACAGTAGTAACGAGTGAGATTGTGACACCGGTTCACACTCCACCCACGTCTATTGAACAGGTGTAGAGGCTCATCCCTTGTTCCCTGTTTGGGATGTGGTTTCCGGCTTTCTCTTTTCCAATCTTTTCACTTTTCTTTTTTGTTTATTTTTTATTTTTCAATTGGAGTAGATAGACTGAACTATCGCCCAGTTAACACTCCACCCACGTCTATTGAACAGGTGTACAGTCTCATCCCTTGTTCCCTGTTTAAGATGTGGTTTCCGGCTTTCTCTTTTCCAATCTTTTCACTCTTACGTAGCCCCCTACACACCAGTGGCCTTACCGCCTTGCCCGGGGTGATATGATTAAAAAAAAAAAGCCCCTTAAAAACACCCTAACAATTTTTAAAAATTCCAGCAGCTTGTAGCACACTGCAAATAAAAAGAACAAAAGACAAGAAGAACCCGCCGGAAAAAAAATATTTTCCGGTTTGACTCATGATATTCAAAATCGGCTCAACATTAAAACTGTAAATAAAGAAATGAAATTGTTTTTCAGCTAACAAAAAGCTTTAAAAGAAATTAAAGAAACATTTATGTGGTCCACTTTTGTGAAGGCTGATCTGTTAAAAGAAACATTTAACTCTATAGCACTTAAAAATTTAATTTTCTCAGAAAAGTATAAACATGTAGGCAATATCAGACAGATTCTAGTCAACAATACAATAATCCTCACTCATACACACAGTAAAAAGAACCTTCAGATATTGGAGGCCATCTACATTAAATCCAAACAACCCACACTTAATAAAATCACTTTTAAATCTGGTCATAACACATTACATTGCATTTGAATACATGGTTCTGTTGTCATTTCGCGCACTCACGCGGTGTGACGTCATAGAACCGCATTGCAAATTTGCTAACTGCGTTTGTTATTTTTGGTAACTATTGCCGTTGCCTAGCCGTTGCCTAACCTCTCTGAAGATGGCTCATGTGAGCCGAAAGCTTAGAACCAAATAAATAAAAAATTATCCAAATGTTGGAGAATTTTTGTCTTTATTTTCAACTGAAATTAAAGCCAAAATACGACGTTTAGAACGGCTCATGATTAAACATAATAGACATTCATTGTCTCTTATATTTAACAGTATATGTTTAGAAAATTATTTGCTGGCTCGATACACTATATATATATATATATATATATATATATATATATATATATATATATATATATATATAGGAAAAACTACTAAAAAGTTGTAAGTTTAAAAATGTATTTTTGTGACAGTATTTGTTTATTTCTATCATTATATTTATATTTCAGACCGTCCTCGGTCCTTCATCAGAAACAAATGATTTTAAAATTTAAATTAGAAACGTATTTCGCGAGAGCGTCCGTAGAGAGATTGTTTACATCACGTGACGCAGCAAGCGACAGATTTTTTAAAAAATATGTGTAAACGTAAACCTATCTTTAATAATACTTATAAATTTTGTTTTAGAGAAAAATTTTTTTAATTGTATCGAAAAAAAGTTTAGTTATTGAAATATTTGTAAAGATTCAAAACACCTAAGTCCCTATTTAACCCTAGCTTGTGTGCATTTAATTTTAAAATCCAGTATTTTTCTTTCTTTCTGCGGGAGTGTGTAGAACTAAAATCGGAGTCTATTAGTAAACATTTGCAATTTTCTAAAGTGTGACCCGGTTGATTGAAGTGAACTGCTATGGGGGAATATTGGTTCTGGCGTATGCTAAGTTTGTGATTATTGAAACGAAATCTAAAGCTATTACCAGATTCACCAATATATCCACTATTTGGACATATTGAACAGAAGAGAAAATATATAATGTTTTGGCTGTCACAGGTGAGGCGTGGTGGGTGCAATTTGATTTTGGTGTTGGGTAGAGAGAATATTGTGTCGTTTACTAAATGTTTACAAATTAAACACCGCAGCAGTCGAGTTGTTTCATTCTGTCTTTTTACTATAATAACAAGAAAAACTAATACTACCTAGCATTAAAGAAAATTGACTTAAATTATATAACTATAAGAAAGACCATTTTCAATTTGACATTAATTCATACACTACTAATCTTTACTACTTTGAAATCAATTAAAAAATCTCAATCAACTCTGATTCTGCAAGTCGAATTCATACGAAAATATTTTCCTTACACACGAAAGGAAAGAACAAACAAACAAACGAAATTTAAGTGTTCTAACAGATGATGGAAAGTGCGATACGGAGATCCGAAGTCGAATTGGTATGGTCAAGGATGCTTTCCTGAAGCTGAGTAGAGTATTAAGAAACAGGAAAATTTCGCTGTAAACAAAGTTTATGTGATGACTGTCTTTCAGGATGGCAGCGAATGCTGGACAATTTCATCAAAGATGAAGGAAAGAATTTAAGCAACCGAAATGAGGTTCTACAGAAGGATGTTGAGGATACTATGGACATTGGGACATGTAATGAGGACTGAGGGCTTGGAAAACCTGATGCTCACTGGACAGATAGAGAAAGAGAGACAAGAGAAAGCAACGTATGACATACTTGATGGACTTGGGCAGATGGGTGGGGAGCAAGGATTAAGTGGATTAACAGGAGATGGGGCAATAAGAGCGACAAGGAAGAGGCAGATGTGGAAGGCCATGATCGCGTACGTCCTGAAGGAACACAGCACATAAAAGAAGAAGTAGAACTTAAATAATGTAAGTAGTAAAATAATATTCATTATTTGCGAAACAGTTTTTCAACATTTGCCTGGTAACTAGAAACATCCGAAAGTTCCAAGAAGGCTTATTTTTAAAACTTAGCAGACATACGTACGCAAAAGAAATTGATTTTCTTCCAATGAAAATAAACCAGCCCGGTTATAACTTAACTTAGTAACGTTTCCGCCAAAAGATCATTTTGTTTATTGCATGAATTTAACGCCGGAACAAAAGCATCTGAAACATCCCTTGGGATATGTGCTGTTTTTAGTTAATATGAAGTTCACGGTCGTACCGCTCAAATGTGGTTTAGAAGTCTCTCTACTCGGCTCTCTGATTGCTCGAAACGAGAAAATCAATGAGTCCTGCTCATATGTTCCTTGTAAAGGCCGGATGATAAGCAATGAAGGTGCGAAACTGTGGACTTGTGTTGAATTTACTCCACTACAAAGGTGTTGGATGCGTTCAATAGTGTTCAACACCAGTGATAAAACTACATTTGCATCTTCAACGCATCGGAAACAAACGATGGACATTATGGAGAATCAGTTTGTGACAAAATCAGTTGATAAAACAAAAAGAAAAAAAAAGACATTTTTTGCAGCCTGCAGAACAGATTGGGTTCTATAGCTTTGATTGGCAATCAGTCTACCGCAGAAAGAAATGGCAATCTACTGCGGGAAAATCTTCTGCCTAGTCAGTCATTGATCGAAAGAGACATGATCGCCCAAGCGTGTATCAAGTACGGAATTTAACTGAGTGAATATAAACTTCCATTGTTAAAGTATTCAACGAAAAATTTTAATTATTAAATCAGTCAGTTAAGTGCCATACGTGATAAACGCTTGGGCGATCATGTCTCGAAAATGACATGACTGACTGGGCAAAAAATTTTCCCATAGTAGCTTGCTATTACTTTCTGCGGTAGACTGGTTGTCAACCAAGGCTATAGAACCCAATCTTCTTCTGCTATTTAACCCATAGCTGGAGGAAGAAGTGACGGATTCGCACCTTTCCAAAGCGTATTTGCGCTTATGTGAATGCAACGAATTCGACTGGAATTCGAACTCAGCTCTGCGATTTCTCATTCTGAGCCGATATACACTGCACCACAACGCACACCCAATTATTAAATAAAAGGTGGAAATACCTATTAAGGCGTAGGTAAACGTCATTAATTTGACATTGGAGACAAAATAACAAGATACACATCCAGTCACCATTAACAATCCTCCAAACATGATTGTGAATCGACTTGAAGTTTTGCACACCAACCATCCTGACAAGGGTCCTAGAAAAAGAAACAAAAAGCAGATTAGATAATACTGAGCCAAATTTTGAGATGAATTATTATCATTATTCTGACTAATATCCTCATCTTTGGTTTTTTATCACATGCTTCGCTTTCTTAAAGTTCTTCGCTTTGTTCGAAAGCAACTGAACAAAAAAGAAAGCAAAGTTTATCCACAATTTTCATCTCGATTGAACATCTTATTTGCTGAACATTGAAAAAATAAAATAAATATAGTAAATAAACAGACATTGTCGGTTGAATTTCACGATTGACTGATTGATAATTATTTATTTAAAGCTGGGGAATATTTTTAGATTATCAATATTCTATAAATCATTACGATTAATGATTTGTTTTTATCACACATGTATGTATTCTTTGATTTCCACAAGATGCTTGTTGCTACAGATACACCATAGGTAAAACAGTGAATATATATATATATATAGACACTACCTGCGATAATTATTAGGTTACCCCAGTTTTTTAAAAAGATTATGTATTTTGTACTATTTTTAGTATTTATTGCCAAGTTGATAATTCTAAATGAAAATAGAATTGTTCTTTTGTTAATACTGCACAATAACATGTGCATCAAATGAACTGTTCTGGTGTCCAGTTTTTGTGCTCTCTTCCCCATGCTAGTCTCTTCTTCTTATTGGCTGGCCGAAGCAAAGACTTCCTGGCTGCCTTGTAAAATTTTGCAAAGTAATAATAACAAAAGAAAAATTCTATTTTTATTTAGAATTATCTACTTGGCAATAAATAGTAAAATAGTATGAAATACATCATTAAAAAAAAACAAAACTGGGGTGGCTTAGTAACTATGGCCTTATAATTATGGCCGGAAGTATATATATATATATATATATATATATATATATATATATATATATTTTGTTAAAAACGACTGAGAAGGAAGATTATACTAATGTTTTGATTTAATTTTAATTTTTAATTAATTAAATCTTCCTGGACGGTCGTTTTTAACCACATGGCGACAGTCTGTTTCAGGCTAAACGCAACGATTGCAACAAATTCAACTTTAATTCGCATTCGGCTCTCCGTTTTCTTCTTCTGCAATAATTATGTCTTAAAAGCATTAAAAGTTTTCAAAATAAGCCTTCTTGGGATTTTCGGATATTTCTAGTTGACTGGCAAAAGGCGAAAAACAGTTTGCATCAACATATCGCAAATAATGAATTTATTTGACTACGTTGTTTACGTTCTACTATTGATCGTTAATTTTCGTTTGTTAGACAGGCTAAAGAGTAATGGCTAAAGAATAATGGCTAAAGAGTAATGGCTAAAGAATAATGGCTAAAGAGCAATGGCTCCGTAACAAATGTGCATGAAATGCATAAAAAGGCAATCGCTTCTTCAATGCCGATTTTTATATTTACATACGCTCTGTCCCTGAAATTGAGAGCTTTAAACCATAATCAGGCTGGGTGTTGACTTCAATGTTCACTTACACACACACACACACACACACACACACACACACACACACACACAATATATATATATATATATATATATATATATATATATATATATATATATATATGCACTTCAGCTTAAAAGTTTGAAGCCGCTCTCATAATTTTCAAATTTTGAAAAAATATAAACAAATATGAAAAAGCAGTTAAAGTCACTGAAAAAAGAACAGAACCAATTATCAAAATTATACTTTTGCAGTGATTGTGAAAAAGAAATTGTGCTGCTGTAACCTAGGCTTTTGACAAGAGCAAAATCTAATCGTAAAATATGTTTTTTGTCACAAAATTTCTGATGAAAATCATGTCAAACTTTTAAAAATGTATAATATATGCATTAATGTATTATAATTTTCTCTTATTTGAAGTCCAAAACAACTAGTTTTTTTAGTGAATTTTGTAAAAATAACATGGGATTGCCTCAAATTTTGAACTGGAGCGTATAGATATATATTGTAAAATATTCAACAATGTTGCTGTGACCAACTTGCCAGGCAACCTAATACCTGAACAAGCAAAGAAACTCGAACGACAGAGAGAGAGAGAGAGAGAGAGAGAGAGAGAGAGAGAGAGAGAGAAAATAACTCAGAAGGTAAACACCTACCTACGCGATAAATTAACTTATTCATGGACTTTCAGATACAGATCGAAAAACAGAGGGCTGCTAGATTCGCAAACCAGTTATCCCACTCTAACGACCTTCAGACGACTCAGTCAGTCAAGTGTCATACATGATACACGCTTGGGCGATCATTTCTCGAAAGAGACATGACTGACTGGGCAGAAGATAATCCCGCAATAGGTTGCCATTGCTTTCTGAGGTAAACTGGTTGCCAACCAAGGCTATAGAACCCAATCTGTCCCGTTATTTAACCCATAACTAGAGGGAAGAGACGGATTAATATCTCTCCCAAGGGTATTTGCGCGTAAGTGAATGCAAGGAATTCAGCTGGAATTCGAACTCGGCTCCCCGATTTCTCGTTCCGAATCGATATCCATTGAGAGTTTGAAACTTGACTTGCGACTCGTGTTTAATGAATTAGAACTCTCTTAGCTACTGGCGTATGTTTACATGGTATATCACACGCTAAAAGTCTACCTTCTTCTACCGAGCGCTCATAGTTCAGAGGTAGAATCGCCGACTGATGTCAATTCGGTTGGGTTTCAATCCTTGCTAAAAGCAGTCAGATATCTAACCGTACTGACGAGCTTTGATACAACGAAACAGATCTGTCTACGGATATATATATATATATATATATATATATATATATATATATATATATATATATATTACGAAGATTAACGAAACTGGTTATAAACAACCGACGATATGTTTGAACATTATTTTTTATCTATACTCGTATTTTAGTAGATATTCTGTTTATAATCAAACAGAATTATATATTTATTTCTACCGGCCTGATTATTTACTGTAAATTTTTGCTACGAAAATCTTACCGAATGACACACATTTTCGTAACACAGTTTGCATCAGCATATCGCAAATAATGCATAGATGTCTACTTCGGAACTGTTGATATCACGAAGATCATTGATGAAAACCAGAAAAAGTGTAGGACCTAGAAAAGAGCCTTGAGGGACACCCGTGTTTGTGTGAAAGAATCTGAAATTGAATCTGTTAAAAACGACATGCATTTAACAATTTGATAGGAACGATTAGATTAAATCAAACAATCGCCAGAAATACCATTGCCCTGGAGCTTGCACAGCCCGAGCTTCGCCATTATTATCAAGAGTATATATATATATATATACTATAGTCATCCGCAGACAGATCTGTTTATCACAGCTCATCAGTACGGCTTAGACTCCGACCGCTTCCTAACCCAGGATCGAAACCCGACCGAATCGGCCTCAATCGGCGATTCTACCCCTAGGCCACAAACGGTAGAAGAAGGCAGGCTTTTTAGCGCGTATAAACACGCCCAATAGCTAGAGTGCTCCAATTCATTATTGAATGAGCGATGCGTATATGCCGGAGTAGCTACTGTTTACAAAGTCTTACAAAGTATATATATATATATATATATTCAGTGATGGCCATTAGCACAACACAATTAAAACAAAACATAAATAAAAACAATTACGATATTTTAAGGTCACGGATACACCTGTAATATAATAGAAGCAGTGATTGAAATGTATCAAGAAGACTTCAATCTACAAGAGAATAAAAAATTTACTCCGGATCAAAAACTCAAAACTGAAAAAAATAAAAGGCAGAGATGGTCATGAAAGAAGTGTAACCAGAAGGAGATTATTACCCTTTAATTGAGAGATGTCACTTCATAGATTGACGAAAATAGTCAGCTTCCATGAATCGTTTAATTTTTTTTTTAATACGGGCCTTGGCTTAATCTGTTTCGCCCTAGGCCAGCTGACAAAGGGTCAGCGTTCAAGTCCACAGCCAAGGCCTCCACGCCACAACACTGTTTTCCTTTTACTAGATATAGAAAACTAAACTCAGCTCACAGTCCTTCTTAGAAAGAGGGATCCATGACTCGCAGTTTTCTGTTTGCGGAATATGTCCTCACAAGATTATCCTGGCTTGCTCGAAACTTCGTTGGGAATCCTAAATATGGTTTCTCTGGAACCACAGAAGAACCCTCCACTAGCTCGTTGGGAATTATTATGTAGTGGTTATCAACATGGTAATTGGGATTGGCCTATAGAATTTAAATCCAAGTTACGGCGATTGCATTCGCTTTCGCACAAATAGCCTAGAAAAGTATGAATCCATATTTCCCCTTCAAGCTAAAGGTTAAAATCAAAGCAGACAATGATCTCTAGCTTCATGGTATGTTTGTTTTTCACTTTGTCATTAATTTTCTTAACATTGTTCTGGTATATATATATATATATATATATATATATATATATATATATATATATATATATGTACACACACACACACACACACACACACACACACACACACATTTCGGTGTCTTCAGGCGACTTGTTATTGTAAATCGTCTGAAGACATCGAAAGGTAGAAACCCAGGTTGTGAAATAACTCGTTTCCAAATTAATCTTACAAATAACCGAGGATACTACTTTATATATATTGCTGAAGAACGATGCATGAATAGCAGTGAGTAGCTAACATTTTTAAAGTATACCATTTCTCCAACGGGTTCAATCGCAGGGCGAGACAGCTCCGACGAGTGAGAACATCATAACGGTGTCCTTACGAAACTTCGAAGTTGGCATAACTCTGCTCAGTTAGTGACAAACTATTCGTGTAAAATCTGTACAATAAAGACTTGATACTGAAGATGGTTCGCCTGAAATAGGCCTTTACTTCCACGTAACCATAGAATAACGTGTTTGTCTTAATTTTTACATATATTTACACACACACACACACACACACACACACACACTCTCTCTCTCTCTCTCTCTCTCTATATATATATATATATATATATATATATATATATATATATATATATTTAGAGCTCTCCTAGAGAGTTATCCTACCACAGGATACTCCTTTGGATTCTTCTATCTCTACACCGCATATAATATATATATATATATATATATATATATATATAACCAAGGATACTACTTTATATATATTGCTGAAGAACGATGCATGAATAGCAGTGAGTAGCTAACATTTTTAAAGTATACCATTTCCCCAATTATATATATATATATATATATATATATATAATATTAATGTGGAGAAGTTTGTCTCTTAGCTGAAGTTTTATTTCAGTCATGGGACTTCGATGTTTCGTGAGGATATTGTTGCAATGTCTTTACTTTTCAGGGTCATTTGGTTATATATTTACAGGTAAAATACGAAATACCTATAAATGTCAATAGCTTTAATCCACAAAAAATACACAAGAATCCACAAAATATTTGTGCACATATTGACGATGCTGTAATTGACTTTTATATATCAGCCGTTTTTATAAAGTTAAATCTTATTTTAATGAATACCCATATTTCCGTAGATGTCCTCTTTGTTTGTCAACTGTATATTTATTTTCGTCTACCGGCCTGGATAGTCGAGAAATATTATTAAAGAAAAATATGCGTCCTCCAAAAATGTGTGTTAAACTCTTCAATATAATCCTTACACTGAATTTAAACGCATTACTAAATTGGCTGCAAGATTTGATCATTTTACAATCAAAATGGCTAGATGTAACCGTAAGTTCTATGCTAACAGTTTCTTTCTCGCAATTTTTGCTTGTGGAACTCTCTTCCTGCTTAATGCTTTCCAGTTTGATTTTCAAAAATCTAAATGCAATGCCAATTACCTTTATCCTCTTATTTAAAAAAAAATAATTTAAGGAATGAAAGACTGATATTGGTGCACAGTGGGTTAAAGAGAGAGAGAGAGAGAGAGAGAGAGAGAGAGAGAGAGAGAGTGAGAGAAAACAAGGTGCCTATAAACTGCTCCACAACTTATTACTCAGTTGTAACAGGTTCTAGCGAGACAAGCTTGCTAAATGTTTTTCTAAGCATAGCTTAGATGTAGCACAACGGCGAAAATATGGAGGCACCTAGTGAGGATCGAATTAACTATTCAGTAGTAACTGAACTAGTGGTCTAAGCTTGCTAACCATTACACAACGTCAAGGTGCCCGAATGTTTTTCTAAGCATAGCTTAGATGTAGCACAAGGGCAAACGTATGGAGGCACCTAGTGACGATCGAATTCACTATTCAGTCGTAACCGAACTAGTGGGTAAAGCTTGCTAACTATTACACCACGTCAAGGTGCCCAAATATTTCTCTAAGCATAGCTTAGATGTAACACAACGGCGAAAGTATGGAAGCACCTAGTGAGGATCAAATTCACTATTCAGTCGTAACTGAACTAGTGGTCTAAGCTTGCGTGCCCAAATGTTTCTCTAAGCATAGCTTAGATGTAACGCAACGGCGAAAGTATGGAAGCACCTAGTGAGGATCGAATTCACTATTCAGTAGTAACTGAACTAGTGGTCTAAGCTTGCTAACCATTACACACCGTCAAGGTGCCCGAATGTTTTTCTAAGCATAGTTTAGATGTAGCACAAGGGCAAAATTATGGAGGCACCTAGTGAGGATAGAATTCACTATTCAGTCGTAACTGAAGTAGTGGGTAAAGCTTGCTAACCATTACACCACGTCAAGGTGCCCAAATATTTTTCTAAGCATAGCTTAGATGTAGCACAACGGCGAAAGTATGGAGGCACCCAGTGAGGATCGAATTCACTATTCAATCGTAATTGAACTAATGGGCTAAGCTTGCTAACCATTACACCACGTCAAGGTGCCCAAATGTTTCTCTAAGCATATCTTAGATGTAACACAACGGCGAAGGTATGGAAGCACCTAGTGACGATCGACTTCACTATTCAGTAGTAACTGAACTAGTGGTCTAAGCTTGCTAACCATTACACCCCGTCAAGGTGCCCGAATGTTTTTCTAAGCATAGTTTAGATGTAGCACAAGGGCAAAAGTATGGACGCACCTAGTGAGGATCGAATTCACTATTCAGTCGTAATTGAACTAGTGGTCTAAGCTTGCTAACCATTACACACCGTCAAGGTGCTCGAATGTTTTTCTAAGCATAGTTTAGATGTAGCACAAGGGCAAAATTATGGAGGCACCTAGTGAGGATCGAATTCACTATTCACTCGTAACTGAACTAGTGGTCTAAGCTTGCTAACCATTACACACCGTCAAGGTGCTCGAATGTTTTTCTAAGCATAGTTTAGATGTAGCACAAGGGCAAAATTATGGAGGCACCTAGTGAGGATCGAATTCACTATTCACTCGTAACTGAACTAGTGGGTAAAGCTTGCTAACCATTACACACCGTCAAGGTGCTCGAATGTTTTTCTAAGCATAGTTTAGATGTAGCACAAGGGCAAAATTATGGAGGCACCTAGTGAGGATCGAATTCACTATTCACTCGTAACTGAACTAGTGGGTAAAGCTTGCTAACCATTACACCACGTCAAGGTGCCCAAATGTTTCTCTATGCATAGCTTAGATGCAACGCAACGGCGAAAGTATGGAAGCACCTAGTGAGGATCGAATTCAATATTCAGTAATAACTGAACTAGTGGTCTAAGCTTGCTAACCATTACACACCGTCAAGGTGCCCGAATGTTTTTCTAAGCATAGCTTTGATGTAGCACAACGGCGAAAGTATGGAAGCACCTAGTGAGGATCGAATTCACTATTCAGTCGTAACTGAACTAGTGGTCTAAGCTTGCTAACCATTACACACCGTCAAGGTGCCCGAATGTTTTTCTAAGCATAGCTTAGATGTAGCACAAGTTAGAAAGTATGGAGGCACCTGGTGAGGATCGAATTCACTATTCATTCGTAATTGAACTAATGGGCTCAGTTTGCTAAGCATTACAGCACGTCAAGTTGCCCAAATGTTTTTCTAATCATAGCTTAGATGTAGCATAACAGCGAAAATATGGAGGCACCTAGTGAGGATCGAATTCACTATTCAGTCGTAAATGAATTAGTAGGCTAAATTTGCTAACCATTACAGCACGTCAAGGTGCCCAAATATTTTTCTAAGTATAGCTTAGATGTAGCATAAGACGAAAGTATGGAAGCACCTAGTGATGATCGAATTCAGTATTCAGTCTTAATTGAACTTGTGGGCTAAGCTTGCTAACCATTGTACCATGTCGGGGTACCCAAATAATCCCACATGTGTTACCAGCTCTGTTGCCTTGATTGTGGTGAGATGGTTAATGTTTTTTACATTACATAACTCTCCTTTTTTCTTAAATAACTATAACAGCAAAAAAATTCCTCTGTTTTTTAGAGTAAGCAAATCGATTTCCCAACCTTTAATTTGCAACGTGACTCGTGTATCTCTGCGCTATTGTTACTTATTCAGGTTGGAGTGTGGTTACTTTTTTTAAGCCTGTATTGTTTATTTTGATTGTAAAAACACATCCCCTGTACCTTGCTTTATCTTTCACTGTAACCCCTTGCACACCAGTGGTGGTCCTGCCTTGCTTGAGGTTAAAATGATTATAAAATATAAGAAAATAAAAAATAGAGAAGAGTTTTGGAGCTAAACATTTTTAAACAAGAAAAAAAGAATCAATGCCTAGTTTTATTCCTATCTTTTCATGCCTAGCACATTTTTATTTCATAAAGTGTATTGTTCATGGCAAGTAGTTTTCTACTCTAACCAAAATATATCCTGTTCAGCCAGATGCACATCTATAGATTCATCAAAGCATAACCAGTGTGTCGTAAATTGCTCATAGCCCCGAAATTAATACACCGCAAATGCTGTATATGACGTGTTTTGTATGTTTTTTGCATCAGACTTTTCTTTCTCTCCCAGTTTCTGATTAACGGTAGAGGCCCCACTAGTTTGACCGCAAAGGAATTACTCTCTACTTGCTTTATACTGCACAGTCTTCAAACAAATTCCAACTTCTCAATCCATTCAACCACTGATGCAGACCCGCCAAATTATGGAATGAGTCGGAAATCAACGTTGCCATCCGTCATGATGATTAATATATATATATATATATATAAATAAAATAGATAAATGAAATGGTCGATATAGTTAAATGCAATACGTCATACACGCTTAGGCAATCATCTCTCAAAAGAGACATGACTAACCGGGCAAAATATTTTCCATTACTTTCTGTGGTGGACTGTTGCCAACCAAGACTAGAGAACTCAATCTGTCCTGCTATTTAGCCCATAGCTAGAAAGAAAAGAACGGATTAATACCTTTCCCAAGGGTATTTGTGCGCAAGTGATTGCAACCAATTCAACTGGAATTTGAACTCGGCTCTCCAATTTCTCGTTACACAATGCAGATTGTGCTGACAAAGTGTCTATCGTCAGTAGCAAACAAATTCTTGAGAACACTAAATGAATCAGTTCACGTTAGCGAGAAAGACTTAAAACTACTATAAATATATACATATATATTTCCATCCTGTCACGCTGAGAGGGAAATAACCTCTGAGGAAACAGCTTATAATCCTCTCAAATATTTCGCCGTAATTTTTGACGGCAAAGCTACACTCATAGTTACTAATTAAGAAAAATTGAATCAGAAATTAATTTTCGAGTTTGTCCCATTGATCAGATGTAATAATAACAATGAATTTTATTAGAACTCATTTTATAGTCAGCAGTATAAAACCGAATCCTCAGATCACAACTTAACAATAATTTTGAGCGAGAGAAAAGCGTGAATCTTGGTGAAGAATCATTTTTTTTATCGTTTCACTCCGAGCAAGGCATTCCACTGCCACTATTGCGCAGGGGGTTACATAGAGTCGGGGAAGTGATGGGAAAAGGATGGTTAGATACATGAAATGTCAGAAGGAGGGTGATAGACGGGTAAGGGTACCGAGAATGAGGGTTGGTTAGATGGTGAGAGTGTTTGAGAGAATAGATGCAAGTTAGTGTGTTAGGAGGTGTCTATTGATTTTACATTTAAACTCCTGGAGATTGTAGCTGTCGGGGAAGCAGGCATGTGGAAGGGAATTCCACAAGCGGGAAGCGCGAGAAAAGAAGCTGTTGGAGTAGAAATTACGGTTACATCTTATCTGTTTCACTGTAAAAGGGTGGGATCCAGTTGCCAATCTATTTCTTGGAACATTGCAGAGTGGCGCTACCTCAAGTGGAATCACTACATTGAATCAATAGCTAAATCCACTGCTAGGAAAGTTGGGTCACTGTGTCGGGCCAGGAAATTTTTTCCGCCTGAATCCATTGTGCACACATACAAATCAACCATCCGACCGTGCATGGAATACTATTGTCATATGTGGTCAGGCGCACCTGCTGTTCGTCTCAGTGTTCTAGACAGGCTCCAAAGGAGAATCTGTAATGTGATTGGTCCCAACCTGGCAGCACATCTTTAGGCGCTTTCTAATCGGCGGGATGTGGCTTCCCTCTATCTCTTCTATAAATATTTTCATGGCTTCTGCTCTGACGAACTCAGGTCACTGGTGCTCCCTCTACTCGAGCAACCAAATTGGCAACAAGGTTTCACCCTTTTACAGTTAGATCAATCAAATGCAGGTGACAATTCTACTACTTCAGCTTCTTTTCTCGCGCTTTCCGCCTGTGGAACTCTCTTCCATATACTTACTTTCCTGACGGCTACAATGTTCAGGAATTTAAATGCAAAGTCAATTCCCATCTCTTATCCACTTAACTCCTGTCCTTTCTACATCACCCCGTGTATCTTGTTCTTTTCCTTTCTATCTACCTTCGCAGCTGTCGTCACTCCTGTGTTCAAATCTTTTTCTTGCTCTTTCTCTTTCACCCCCTGTAGCTGGTTCGTATTTGTCTTCACTCTCCTTCTTCCTAAAATTTAACTAACTCTCTTATGTAGTCCCCTGCACATCAGTGGTGGTACTGCCTTGCTTGGGGTGAAATGATCAGTTGAGGACTTTCAACAGTAGCAACAGCTAAAATGTATATCTCATGAAATTCGGTGAGAAAATAATGACATAAAATGTTGATGTTCGACAATACTTCAAGTAGAAGGTTAGGAAGAAAACAAAATGAATGTTGCACAGAGCAACAACAGCGAATGGACTTGACATATATTTCAGACAAAAAGTTTTAAGAGAAAGTTTTTATATATTGACGTACTACTGGCATTTCAGTAAAAGGATATCAAATACTTCTTATTGTGGTACTATATTTTCACGATACCCGGGTTGGCCGATGGTTTCGTGATTACCACATGTTCCAGACTGGTTGTTCTCTGATTCATTCCGCGCCCACGTTGTTTCTTAAGATCCGCGAAAGGGGAATGAATACAATTCAGTCGATGAAATGTTGAATTTGGCGTCGGAGTAGAAGAATAGTTGCCACACCATCAAAGAAATGACGAAAAAGCGTTTGTTATAAACAGTAACAAACGTTTATTTACACAGGTATACAATAATTTCTATTGGTAAAACAAACACCGCGAAGTGAGGGGTGAATGTAGTTGACAGGCGGAAAAAGTTTCCTTAGCTCGAATAAATCTTAACTGCAATTAGGCAGTGTAAATGATGGAGTATGCAGTGGCAACGATTCGGTTCTGGGTAGCGAAGAATGAACCGGCTCAATTTTTTTTTGCTCTGGATGCTCTCTATTTATGGGTCCGAATCTCGAATAATTAGCTCCTGATTGGTCAGCCAATAGGGATCACCGGCAAGTTGTGGAGAATCACAATCATACTCTTGCTAAGTGGTCAAGTCACTTAAGAGAATTGAATAGATGACAGACTATGGATAAAGACAAACGTTTATTACCACCATTATTCCCTACCTGATGAGACATTATTATTTCAATGTCCAAAGAAAATGTACAATTTTGTAGTAGTTTGTAATTTGTACATGTTCTAAAGTATAATAATAAATATTCAAATAGAGCAATGAATATTTATTATTATATTTTAGAACATGTACAAAAATGATGGTAATAAACGTTTTATTAAAAAATTCTTTCAAGAACAATACTTTCGTTTATTTTTGGAATTTTTTTCCATACGGGGTAAAAAGATATTTAAAAAAGAGGAAGAAAGAGGGAAGAAAAGATCAGAAAATAAGATGAGAAATCAAAAAAAGGAAAATAAAGAAAAAGGAAAATAAAGAGGAAAAGGAAAAATACAGAAGAAGTAGAAAGTGAAGAGGAAAATAAGTGAAAAAATGC
The DNA here is from genome assembly GCA_037127315.1 of Ascarosepion bandense. NCBI lineage: Eukaryota > Metazoa > Mollusca > Cephalopoda > Sepiida > Sepiidae > Ascarosepion > Ascarosepion bandense. The sequence continues at coordinate 235,168 of JBBBDQ010002342.1, forward strand.
AGAGAGGGAAGATCCAATGGAAACAGCTAAGAGAGAGAAATTTTAAATTTTGGCCGGAAGTGAATTGCAGACAGATACAATTCGTTACAGTGTATAAGCTCCAATCCTTTAGTATTTTTTTTAAAGTATTGTACTTTTATAAAGAAAAGGAATAGAAAGAGGAAAAATAAACACTCGTAAGAAATAAAAAATGAAGATGAAAATAAATAAAGGCAAAAAGTGAGAAAATGTAGAGATGGAAGAAAGGGGAGAGCCAGTGAAAACGGCTAAGAGAGAAATTTTACATTTTGGCTGGAAGTGAATTGCAGACAGATATAGACATCGGTTACAGTGCTTCAAGTTAAATGGTTTGGCATTTTCTTAAATGATAAAATCACATACACAATTATTCATAAAACGCAAAATAAAGGATATTTTTTAAAAAAAATCACACACAACACGAACATACAAATTCATTGTTCTTAAAATAATTTTTTTATTAAATAAAACGTTTATATGTGCGTTGTGGTGCAGTAGATATCGGCTCGGAACGAGAAACCGGTTAGCCGAGTTCGAATTCCAGTTGAATTCCTTGCATTCACTTACGCGCAAATACCCTTGGGAAAGGTATTAATCCGCCCCTTCATTCCAGTTATACATTAAATAACAGGACAGATTGGGTTTTATAGCCTTGACGAGCAACCAGTCTACTGTAGAAAGGAATGGCAACAATACTGCAGGATGATCTTCTGTCCAGTCCATCAAGTCTCGAAAGAGACATGATCGTCCAAGAGTATATCACGTATGGCCCTTAACTGGCAGACTGATTACTATCATTGTTAATAACCTGATGAGGTATTATTCGTCCAATGTCGAAACAAAATGTACAATTTTGGAGTAGTTTTAGTTTGCACATATTCTAACGTAATAATATATGACAGACTAGGGACAAAGATGAACGGTAAAGAGTAACCCATTGCTTACATCTAAAAATGATACAAAATTGTAGACGGTAATGGTCACCCATTTGAGAAAGGGTCAAGTCACAAAAGAGAATTGAATGGATGATAGAATAGGGACAAAGACGAATGATAAAGAGTCAACCATTGCTTGCAGCAAAAAAGGATAAACAAATCTATTGAGATACATTATCATGCACTGACCAAAGAGTTAAAAGGTTTACGAGTCTGTCGCTTTAAAATTGTGTGTAGCATCATCAATTCTAAATTTTATTTACATATAATTCACTGATGATGCACTAAAGAGATTTTTTACCATCAAGCTCAAAGAATAATGGCAAAAATTCCTCCTAGAATTTCAGACAATATTTGTAATTTTTAAATGTCACCCTTGCCAAAATATGATTTTATAAAAAACAAGACATTTTAGAGATAGCTGCACGCCGAGATACGTCGAGATAGCTGCACGCCGAGATACGTGTCGAGATAGCTGCAATGCCGGATACGTGTCGATAGCTGCACGCCGAGATACGTGTCGAGATAGCTGCACGCCGAGATACGTGTCGAGATAGCTGCACGCCGAGATACGTGTCGAGATAGCCGCACGCCGAGATACGTGTCAGATAGCTGCACGCCGAGATACGTGTCGAGATAGCTGCACGCCGAGATACGTCGAGATAGCTGCAACGCGCCGAGATGTCATCAGAGATAGCTGCACGCCGAGATACGTGTCGAGATGCTGCTGCACGCCGAGATACGTCGAGATAGCTGCAACGCCGAGATACGTGTCGATAGCTGCACGCCGATGCCGAGTTAGCCTGCACGCCGGAGATACGTGTGTCGAGATAGACAATGCCGGAGATACGTCGAGATAGCTGCACGCCGAGATACGTCGAGATACGCTGCACGCCGAGATACGCGTCGAGATAGCCACGCCGAGGATGTCGAGATAGCTGCACGCCGAGATACGTGTCGAGATAGCTGCACGCCGAGATACCGAGATAGCCGTACGCCGGAGACATGTCGATAGCTGCACGCCGAGATACGTGTCGAGATAGCTGCAATCGCCGAGATACGTCGAGATAGCTGCACGCCGAGATACGTGCCGAGATAGCTGCACGCCGATACGTGTCGAGATAGCTGCACGCCGAGATACGTCGATAGCTGTACCGCCGATACGTCGAGATAGCTGCACGCCGAGATGCGTCGATAGCTGCACGCGCAGATACGTGTCGAGATATTGCACGCCGACATGTCGATAGCTGCACGCCGAGATACGTGTCGAGATACAACGCTGAGATACGTGTCGAGATAGCTGCAACAAGCCGGAGATACGTGTCGAGATAGCTGCACGCCGAGATACGTGTCGAGGTAGCTACAGACCTTTACGTACGTGTCGAGATAGCTACAGACCTACATATGTATAGAGATATCTGCAGAGCTACATGAAGAACAAGAAATTTCAAATTAATGCGTTTTTATCATTTTTTATTGTGCCCAGATTTCTCGTCATTATTTATGATCTTACGGAATTAGGCGACGGAAAAACATGATTTTTTACGAAATCTTCGCAGATTCTAAAATTTACTTTTTACTTCGAAAATTCCTTTGGCTCCCTCTTAATCACACAAACTTTTACTCTTTTATTTTGAAAATTTTTGCCAATACTTGCAGTTGCTCTAATAAGTAAATAATTTTCATTTTGCACTCTTGACCTGAATTTTTGATACATGTATTTTGTCTCTCGTGTAAACAGATAGTGTGCCATTTTAAACCAATGGGCTTTTTCTTTAAGCAAAGCAAAAACAAAACCAAAAGCTCAGTTTTTCAGATCTTTAAATAATATACCACACATTCTTTTGCTACGTGACTTGTCTTTCGCAGTTCAATTGTTACTTAATTGGTTTTGGTCGGAGGGTTTACTTTCTTTAAAAGCTGTAGTGAAGCAAGAAAACTTTAGAGTGAAACATTAAACACAAGGACAAATGAGTAAACAATTTTTTTTAATTTTTATGTATTAGGTTTTATTATGTTTTTGTATTGTGCATAACGATCTTTATTAGGGGATATATATATATATATATATATACAAATTAATGAGAACGAAGAAAATAATTGCGACGTTCAAAACATTAATTTAAAACAACTCTCAATATAAAAATAGAACAATGAATATTTATTATTATAATTTAAAACATATACAAATTACAAACTACTACAAAATTGTACATTTTCTTTGGACATTGAAAGAATAGTGTCTCATCAGGTAGAGACCAATAAACGTTTTATTAAAAAATTCTTTCAAGAACAACACTTTTCCGCTTCGGATTGACCACTATTTAAATCCGTTGTTTCTTTTTTTTTTCTTTTCGAACGGCGTATTTCGGGAGCCGTTAGAGGAGTTGGAATATTAAAAGCGTTATATATTGTATGTATCGCTGTTTCTTCAGTAAAACCGTTATTAACCTCGTCAGGTAGGCGTTTCTTAAGTTGATTTATGTTCGCTAAAAAATGAGCATACATGTCGAGAAAATGCTTCCAACGTAATGAAAACGAAGTTATATCATCAGAATCTTTGTTATGATTAAGAGGAGTGACCAAAGTTTTTTTTTTATTTTAAAATTATATTTTTCTATCCTTTTTAAAACCATCGAAATTTTGGTTAAAAATGTTGTTTTTCTGAGGTCAGCGGGTGACTATAAATTAACATGGAGAATTTTCGTTTAATTTTGCGATGCAAAATACACTGATTTGGAAATTCTTGCAAAAATCAAATAATTGTCGGATTTTAATGAAACTTGCAGATCTTATGAGTTAATTATTCATTTTTTTTCATTTTTGAAAATCTTTATGAAAACATTTTCATTTATAGACAATAAAAATTATGAAGTGAGGTTCCAATTATGGACATTGTTAGACCATATAAGTTGTACAGACTCTGTAAGTAATCAGTTACTACTTAATAAGAGGATTTCTCACTGTGTTATTAAAATAATTTTCAATATTTTTAAATATGTGGAATAGTTTTAGTAATAATAATAATACTAAAATAGTTACATTTTGGACTCACACACTCCGATGAGTGTTGTTACGCAAAACTTTGAAGATAAATGAAGATAAACCTTGAGATAAATTCTTTGAACATTTTCTCATCAGTTTATACGTTAGATGTGCGTTGTGGTGCAGTGGATATCGACTCGGAACGACCACTCGGGGAGCCGAGTTCGAATTCCAGTTGAATTCCTTGCATTTACTTACGCACAAATACTCTTGGGAAAGGTATTAATCCGTCTCTTCTCTCCAGTTATGGGCTAAATAATAGTAGGTTGCTAAATAATAGTAAGTTGCCATTGCTTTCTGCGGTAGACTGGTTGCCAACCAAGTCTATAGAACCCAATCTGTTGATTAGGTTCTATAGCCTTGGTTGCCAACCAGTCTACCGCAGAAAGCAATGGCAACCTACTGCAGGATAATCTTCTGCCCAGTCAGCCATTCTCTTTCGAGACATGATCACCCAAAGCGTGTATCACGTATGGCACTTAACTGACTGACTTTAGTAAATAAAATAATTTAGCATCGCAACTTAAATATCAAAATGACAAAATTTAGCAATCCAATATGTTTATACTTGTGTGTGTATGTGTGTACGCATATGTAAGTCGCAGACATCAGGGAATGTGCTGACTCTTTCCGTTTAAACGAATCGGTTAATCTGACAGATCACATATCTAAAACAATTTGACGCTTGAATTGAGAAACTGAAAAATTGACTTACCTAAGACACTTGTGAACGCACTAAACAGAGATCCGATGAGCGACGTGGAAGTGAGGTCCCATTGGTAGTCATTGAGCATTGCCAATAACAAAAAACCGTTGGTAAAGAAAGTTCCTCCAAATATCAGATAGCAGCAAAAGCTGGCCACAAAGACGACCCAGGCATAGCCTGAGTCCATAGCTTCATTCTGGGCCATAGGAGACACCTGAACGATGTCGGTCAAACAAAATGAAGCTATAAAAATAAAATGAATACGGCTGCTATATTTAGTGAGATGTGAATATGCAAAATAGATTATTGTCGACTGAATTCCAGGTGAAAAAGAGGCTGGCCTACTGTTTGTTTTCAACTGGACAATAACAATAACAAAGCTTTTTGTCCTCAATACGCAGCATCGAAAAAAAAAAAAAAAAAAGAAACAAAATTAAACTTAAAATCTAAATCTTTTTGAAAACTAATCTAAAGAAAATAGAATGAATTATATTCAGGGCCAGGTTCTCGTGCACCTAGCCCCGAATCCCACCACTCTACATCGCTATTTTCATAAGGTAGTATATTCATTTAACCCGAGATCATTAACCATGAGTATAGTATTCAGCGCAAATGACGCAATTTTAATTACAATTTAATTGCAATTTTCAGTACCTGATTTTCTTATCTAAATAATATGATTTTCAGTTCCTTAATGTTAACTCAAAGTACAAAGTTTAATGTGCCTGCATGTAAAATATATATATAAAAAAACATATTTAATATTTTTTTGATGTTTTCAAAATCGGGTATGATATACCCATGGTTAGTAGTGGTGTAACTTTAATTGATGGTTAGTGTTCCAGGGTTTTAAAATGCAATTTTTATTGTAACATAATTATGTATAATAATGAATCATGTGCAATATTGGTGAACAATTCAACTAGAAAAACTGAAAATACAATGTATCTAAATACAAATTAGAGATTTGTCATAATAGATCATTTCAGATAAATGTTTTTCCGTAATTTTTTTACATGAACTTGAGATTTTTCTTATTAAAAAGTTTAATTTTTTCTTATTAAAAAGTTTCATTTTTTAAATATTATGAATAAAAATAGTGAATTTTGTTTCGTGTTTTTTTTTTTTTTTTTTTTTAAGACTTAGCATGAGTAAAAAAAGATATTCACAGATTTGGACGAAAAATAAAAATAGATGCCCAGAATTACGTCAAAATCCGCAAAAAATTTTTCATCCTACAATAATAGTCAGTTCGGTTTAGTCTAATCTGTGACGTATTAAACGTAGGAGGAAAAATCAAATGTTGATAGTGAGGGTCACAAAGCACTGATTCAATTTTGCCAAAGATGGGAGATCAGAGGTAGTATGCACCGGCCTTGAATATATATTTTTATTACTTCAACAATCATTTTACCTCTGTTTTTTAAGTGGATATCCGTATGTATTTTTGAGTAGCTGATCCGTTTATTTTAAAGATAGTATTTATTTCGTCTACTGGATTTTTCTCGAGTAGATTAAATAACTGCTTAAAATAGCGTCTTTACAAATACAGGTATCCACGAAAAATAACGTTTGAAATAAAAAATATGTCGGATTAAATTAAATAATATAGGTACCACCAAAATGGGTACTTTTTCATGATGAAAGTAAAAAAATCGAGATCCCTTATTTTATAATATTTGTCACAAAATCTGGTAATTATCCGATTCACACGAAACTTTCTGGACATATTCATTAATAAATGAATATTTCACTAAATACGGTATTTTATTAGAAAAGTTTTTGAAAATATTTTTGGGCGGTATTTAATATCGTGTGAATACATTTTTAATTTGGGAAGGGTGTTCATCCAATATTTTCACACTTAAAAAGAAATTTCTGAAAATATTATTTCAGTAAAAAAAATTATACAATATCAATCAAATGTGAACAATACGGAAAATTTGGCCCACATCTTGCCCCCCCCCTCAAAAAAAAATATCAATAAAACTAAAAAGACTTTTTGAGGATTTCTGCTTCCATAATTTAATAAATCACGTTATTTTCTTTTAAATTAAACAGAAGAAAAATCTAAGCTTAATATTTATATGTTTTTAAGTTGTAATTTTTCAATACAGTTTTGAAATTAATTCTGTTGCTGTTTGTTTAAGTAAAAAAAGGGTAGATATTACTTCCATTAATTCGCCGAAAAAACAGCATAAAAGAAAAAAGACCCCAAACTTCATAGAAACGAAGTTTTCCCGTCAAAATGTATATGTCATTAATAATAGGAAAAATCAAAGTAAAACTTTCATTATTTTAAAATTTTTTAAATCCATTCTAACACGTTTAAAATTTTGGTCATTTTTTTTTTTATACCGAGTAACCAAATAGTTACCAGAGTTTACTATGGATAATAGTGCACAACTCATTTTTCCCCAGTGAAAAATACATTAATATGGAAATTCTTGTAAAAATCAAATAATCGTCGGATTCTAGTGAAACTTACTTTCAGGAATGAATGAAATTATTTTTTAAATCATTATTTTTAGAAAAACTTGTTATAAAAATAGTTTTTACATTTGTTATCCCCCCCCCACCGTAAATTTATGAAATTTCAAGAAATTAAATTTTCTATAAAAAATTTGTTTTATTAGTTAAATGCAGGACTCCTTGGTGAACGTAAATTACCTATTTTTTTTTTCAAACAGATGACCGTTTTTCTGAAAATCTGCTTTGTATAACAAAATAAAACGTGCTATAAAACTTATGACATTATTTAATTAGATAATGTTTTAATTGCTTTTAAAATATATATAGGAAATTATAGACTGATGAATTTTTTTATATGAATAATGGATTTATAAAAGAATTGTTTTCACTTTTTTTTTAATTATAATACTTTATAATGTTTCAAAAATATTTTTAAAATTCTTCAAAACCTTGACGCAGCTAGGTTATTAAGTTATTAAGTGAAGACTATATTTACTGATCAAAAATTAAAAAGTTCAATACAAATCATTAATTTTAAAATAATTTTTAATTTTTTATGTATTTGAATTTTTTTAAGTATTGTATTTTCTATGTTACATTAAAAGGTCATGTGTTTCACGGTTTCTTCCTCTTACAAAAAAAAATTTGGTCAATCATACTTAGTTTATTTCTACATCTGTCTGTTATCACACATCAATCACTTACTTCAATGGTCAGAACGATCAACGCTCCGTGATTAAGAAATACTTTTATCCTAACTTTCATGCTATAAATAAGTAATACTCAGTTAATCAGATTTATTTAAATTTAAATTTGCTAATTTTCCACAAATAATGTGTCACAGTTGTATATTTTATTTTTGTAAAATTTTTAAAACTGAGAATTAACTTTTATTTACAAATGTGTTGATTGCCCAGAAATGGTCAAAAATTTTAAAAATTAAAAAAATTCAACATTTTAGTTTCCAATCAATTTAATTTCTGCTTGAAATGCACCAGACAAAACTTTTTTATTTATCAAAATTAATTTAAAAACTTAAGCATCGCAAATTATCGTAAAAAAGTGGAGGTACCTACTTTTAGAAGATACAATTAATTAATCCCTAAATCTACTAATAAACTTCGAAACATCTTTATGATAAATATTGAATTTGAAATTTGTTTATATTTTGTTCATATACAATGGCGGCTCGAGGAGTCGATGCGTAACAAAAAAGTAATTAAATGTTTTAAAAATGCCTAAAAAATTATACTCGGAAATTAATTTAATTTTAACTCAGATTAGCTTTAAGCCATCATCTTTAAAGTAGACCCAAAATTTAAGTTATAAGAAGACATTTAAAATATTTTTTCGCGTATTTTTTTAAGTTCGTGGCGATACCTAAAAGTATTTAGGTACCTTCAAAGATTCGATAAAAAATGAGCATCCATGTTAAAAATATTACCTAACTTAATAAAAACAACGTTATGTCTGTAAAATAACTACAACGACAATGACAGTAATTCTTGATTACTTTAATTCTGGTATGAACGAGATACAAATAGAAAAGTACCACTTGATCTCTCGTCACTCAGCTGTTTATACAAAACTGGACAGGGTAATTTATTTCTGTTCGTAGAAGTCCCCATTATCTAAAAGGACCTTCCATTTCTACTCTGCATGCTCTCTCCCTCCTTCCTCTGACCACAGGACGGATTGACGTGATTAGATGAAGGTTTGCTCCAGAATATATGTGCGATTGTTTTCGCATTTGTGGGGATAGAGTTTGAGGTTCTCACGTGTTTCAACATGGGCGTTGACTTGGGCTGGTGTCACTCGGTATTGTATTTATCCTGCTCCCCAACTAGACACAAGCTCGTTTTTTATGTGAGAAACCCGAGAATGGAAGCTCGGGCCACTGGTCAAAGATTACCCAGCCCCCGCGTACGCGGTGACTGGGTACAAAGCTTGTCTTGATTGGTCTTAAACCAGAAATGGTATGTGAGTATTGTGTCATTTGGTATGGCAACATTGGTGTCACTCCGTATTGCTGTTTTTCAATATTATTTTGTACTCGGTCAGCTGAATCATCGGTGGTGTCAAGTTCCATTTCTTCTGGGTCATTACTCGCGGTATTTGCTTTATGTTGCCCGTTGGGTGATAAAGGATTATAATCCGCCTCGATCACCATAGAGAATTCACCGGATCGCTGCGGCCCGACCCCAGGACCTGCAGTGTATCATACGGTTCTGGCCTAGATGCGTTCTTTATTCCGTGCTGCTATCATACATCGGCTGTAAATTGGGGTGCCATGTAGTCGAGGGATTTGCCGCCTTGATAAAACGTGGGACGTCAATAACTTGGTAGATCATACAGAGGAAGCGACAGTTGTGTAGGGTTATCAGATTACTGACGGTACTGTCGATTATAGAGTACTAGCAGTATAGCCCGGCGTTGCTCGGGTGTAATGAAAGCTTATATATATATATATATATATATATATATATATATATATATATATATATTATCGATTTTCTGCACTATTGTAAAAACTGCAACCTTGAAACTTCTGAATATCGTTTCTTATGTCTTTGTCTATGAGTGTATCAAATTTGATTAAAATCGGACCACTCCTTCTATAACCCGATATTTTCGATTATCGATTTTTGATATTTATCGGGGTACCACGACACAAAACCTAATGACACTCGCAGACACTTATAGTACAACTGTGTAAATTTTCAAGAAAATCGGTTCAGCCGTTTCAGAGTCTATAGGTAACACACACACACACACACACACACACACACACACACACACACACACACACACACACACACACAAAGTTCCATTTATAAATAAGTTTATATCTGAGCGATTCTCACTGTTTTCGTCCACCGACGAGTGTAAATGCCATCTTGATTCAGGATCTCAACAGAATCACCAATTTGTAATTTCTAAAGTGGGTGACAATGTTCATTGTAAAAGGGCTTGTTCTGCATGTGATTTTTAGGTATTGTTACCTCTCTCAATTCACCAGTTCCTCATCACTGTTTACGTATCTGGTATTTGTCCCGTAAGACAGGGAGATGGCCTTTGATAACACGATCGTATAACACCATAGCAGGAGTCAGTCAGTGAAGTGCCATACGTGAAACACGCTCGGGCGATCATGTCTCGAAAGAGACATGACTGACTGGGCAGAAGATTATCCCGCAGTAGGTTGCCATTGCTTTCTGCGATAGACTGGTTGCCAGCCAAGGCTATAGAACCCAATCTGTCCTGTTATTTAACCCATAACTGGAGGGAAGAGACGGATTAATACCTTTCCCAAGGGTATTTTCGCGTAAGTGAATGCAATGAATTCAACTGGGATTCGAACTCGGCTCCCCGATTTCTCGTTCCGAGCTGATATCCACTGCACCACAGCGCACACCAGTTTAAACCAAGACCTAACGCCCGTGATGCATATGAGCGTATGAAAGTGAAGCATGGCCTGTCATTTTTTTTTTCACACCGTCGGAAGGAACGGGATAGTAATAGGGATCTGCGTGGGCGTGTGCACAGAGCATTTTTTCTGCGTGGGCGTGTGCACAGAGCATTTTTTCTGCGTGGGCGTGTGCACAGAGCATTTTTCTTTGTGTTATTTAACAAGTTGAGCCAGGGTTGGGAAATAGGTGGCAACAGATATAGGCTCTTCAGGGCCTACATTCTTATAAGTTAAAACCAGACGTATTGTTTGACACATACAGCACCTGTCGATCTGAGTCACCTCCTTCAAATCGCTTTCCACTTCACGCAAGAGGAGGCACAGCACTGGGCTGTATCAAACCCCGTTTTACGGCTCCCCTTGATCTTCCAGCATAGCGGTAAACGCGGGTGGAGGAAACTTTCAAACTAGTGCTTAATAAAATGAATGAGTCAGGCCGTTTCGCACCATCTGTTCGGAGTTCCAACTTGAATCTTTACATGACTCCTAAACCTGCAATTATGACACCAATTTACCTGGGTGGAGTGTTTTCGCGCAACCCACACAAAAATTCTTATTCATAGAAGAAGCGGATATATTAGATTTTCGGGGTGGTCAAAGCGCACGGTGCTTGTAGTCAGGTTTTTATGAATAAGACAAGGTTGCCGGGCTAATATCATTTAGTAAACTTGCAGCTGATTTGTCAGTCATTTTCAAGCTGACGAATCAATCGAACTTTTGCTAGAATGTGATGAGGTTGGCAACATCAACAAAAATTCAACTCTGGTGTCCCTTGTTGGCGAATTCTGCATTCATCTGCCCAGCTATCGTGTCGCCCGAGTAGTTGACTCGCTGGCTGCAGTCTTCCGTGTTGGGAAAACCAACTGAAAACGAGCAACATTTGATTTGAGCTTGTCAGTCAATCAGTTAAGTACCATACGTGAAACACGCTTGGGCGATCATGTCTCGGAAGAGACATGACTGACAGGGCAGACGATTTTCTGTCCTGCTATTTAAACTATAGCTGAAGGAAGAAGAGACAGATTGTATTAATAACTTGTAATTAGTGTGGGATCAGTTTATTACTTAATAACAATAGAAAACCGATCCCCCACTTTATGCCCAGTAAAATCTTTACTTATGTTTCCAACTATTATCTTTATTCAGTCAGTTAAGTGCTATACGTGAAACACGCTTGGGCGATCATGTCTCTTTAGAGACATTACTGAGTGGGCAGAAGATTATCCCGCAGTAGGTTGCCATTGCTTTCTACGGTAGACTGGTTGCCAGCCAAGGCTATAGAACCCAATCTGTCCTGTTATTTAACCCATAACTGGAAGGAAGAGACGGATTAATACCTTTCCTAAGGTATTTGCGCGTAAGTGAATGCAATGAATTCAACTGGAATTCGAACTCGGTTTCCCGATTTTTCATTCCGAGCCGATATCCACTGCACCATAACGCACATCCTGCATCACAACGAAGAACCCTTTAGCTTGTACCCTTGCTAAAAAATGAGTGATTGTCTCACCTTTCGCTTGACGGAATGAAAGGTCTGCTGGTGTACTTACTTGTGCAACCTCTTTACCGCTATAAATCGCATGTGTGACAAAAGCCTTCCCTCCGTAGCTGAATTCAAGTTTTCAGTCTCTATAGCGTCGAAAAAGAGTCTGTTGACTTCAGGTGATATTGATGTCGTTGCATATTTCAACTAGGTTGGTAAGTTTATAGAAATCCTTATACCAAGTACAGATCTCAAGGAATCATACCCGGTCGTTGTCCATTGCGTTAGTTTCAATGACAGGAAGTTCTATTTCTGTTTTCTGTTAGACCTTTGCGTCGCGTTTGGGGGTCCGTCTCTCCGAAGCGCGATAGTTTCTCTTTGTAACTATGTCATTTGTCGCAGAAACTGAGCAACCAAATCGAGGGTTCTGCTTCGTGCAGATACCATGTCTAATTTTGTCAACACAGTTCCACGTATTCACCAGATTCTGTTCGTAGCGCCACGTAAAAGAAACCCAATGACAATCGTAGTAGTCATCCTCAATGACTTTATTTTCTTACCAATGAAACACAAATACACTTAGCCACTCGCCAATCAGCACTTTATCATTTATTTTTTAATGCTTTCTTCAATAGCACTTGTATTGTTTTTCTCTCATTGTAAGCCTTTGCATACTAGTGGTTGTCCAAACTTGCTTAAAAGTGAAATAATTAAAAATAATTTTAAAAAAAAGTAAAGTTTATTCCCGTCCCTTTGAAATGAAAGAAAGAAAAAGGGACCTCCCAAACACCACTAAAAAATGGGAGAGCAAATATATACTTTGCAAGAATGTCTGGATCACATTTTCATTTTTTATTGATTTGATAAGAAATAAATTTGACAAAACTTGATAAAGTTGAAATAGGCATTGAATTTTTATATACATTAAACAAAAAACAACCTAGAGTGTAGAGTAGACGGCATTGGATGTTCGCGTTGTGTTAGGGGATCCATCTCTCCGAAGCGCGATAGTTTCTCTTTATAACTATGTTATTTGCTGCATGAATTGAGCAATCAAATCGAGAGTCCCGCCTGGTGCAGATTCTTCTTCTATGTGCCTTGTCTTTTCAGGACGTAGGCGATCATGGCCTTTCACCTCTCCCTATCCCTGGTGGCTCTTAGCACGCTTTCTCCTGTAACGTCTCGCAGTCCTCGTTCTGTTATCCACCTGTTCAGGCCCTTCAAATATGTTATCCGCTGTTTTCCTCTCTCTTTTTCCTTCTAACTGGCCTGTTAGTATCAGATTCTCCAAGCCCTCCTTCTTCATTGCATGACCCAGGATCTTCAGTTGTCTCTTCCTGATGCTCAATATTAATATCTTTTTCGTTTCCATTCTTTCCTCGTCATTGCTCACATGCTCGGTTCACGATATCCGCAGCATCCTTCTGTAGAACCACATTTCAGCTGCTTCAAGTTTTCCCATCATCTTTGTTGATATTGCCCAACATTCACTGCCATATTGAAGAACTGACATCACATAGCAATGCAGTACTCTCTTTTTTGTTTCTAGTGAAAGTTTCCTGTGTCTTAATACTTTACTCAGCTTCTGGAACGCGTCCTTCACCATGCCAATTCGCCTTTGGATCTCTGTGTCACACTTTCCGTCTTCAGTTAGAACACAATTTTACTCTTGATCCATCGGAAGTATCTTTGCCCGACTTTCCACTTAGAATCGAGTCTCCATATTGAGTAATACGCTTATAATTTCGCCTATGGCTTCTTTTATCTTCCCTAAACAGGATCAATTCAAAGCATGTGGACATGAAATCTTTAAGAATTGTGCTTCTGAATTGGCTTTTGGTTGACTGTTACAAATTTATAGTAGTTTGTGATCACCAGTTTGTAATGGAGTGTGTATGTGTGTTTGATTTAATTTGGCTTTGTTAAGTTTAGCCCACCATAACATATGTGTGAAGATAAGAACAATCAAGATGGTGCATTGAAATGTTCATTTACAATCATTTTCATACATATTAAATAATTTTGTATGATACAAAATGATAGTAATGTTCATATGTCTGGTACAAAATTGGTAATATATTGGTATATAATAGCCATGTAAGGAGAAGAGTAAGTTGAATGTATGAGAGAAATAATGACGATAAGGGTGTATGTAAGAGCAGGAACATAGTTGTAGTCGAGAGATCTTTGATGTAACCGCTCAGTTAAGCGTTCGTTTCATTGTCATCGTCTTTGCGTTTCTCTTTATAAAATGTTCTTTGACGAAGGAGAGGTACAGAACACAGCACGACAGAGAGAGAGAGAGAGAGAGAGAGAGAGAGGATGAGAGGGTGAGAGGGTAAACCAACACAGTTCGCCTGACATGTGTCGAAGGAAATGGCCAAAGCAAAGGGCCCTTTTAAGACAAGAGATAAAATCATGCGTACTTAAATATTTTTGGAAGATAAAAGTGGATCAATTTCAAATATATTTTAATCTTCTCTGATTGGTTAATGTATGTATATCCCTTTAGAATTGTCTTCAACCGGAAGCCATATGTACAGATACTTAAATATGTCATTATGTTTTAAGTCGTTGAGGAGATAAGTTGCAGTTCACCACAGGCTCCTGCTCCCTCTAAACGCTACAGTAAATGCTTTGCTGCTTTCAGTTTGTTGAAAAACCTTTTCTAGAGTTCCAGTTTTTAAAAACTCAGGCGAACCGCTTGATAGTTCTAACTATCGGCCTATGAGTCTTATATTTCTTTTTGGCAAAGAGGTTCTAACAAACTTCGAATTAGTTAAGCATCTCACTTCGCAAGGTCTTATATTAACGATTATTGTTGAATGAGAATATCAAGTTTTAGATAAGAATGGCAAAGCTCGGGCTGTTGCTTTGGATATCTCGAAGGCATAGGACAAGGTTTGGCATACTGATCTTCTCCATAAGTTGAAAGATTATGGTAGATTTTGGCAAATTTTTAAACGGATTCAGTCTTTCTTATCAACTCACAGAGAGAGGGGGGAAGGGTGCGATGGGTAAATTGTCATAATTTTGTATTTTTACTTTTGCACCTACGCGTTGTTTTTAATTTTATTTTGCCGACTGCACAGTATAGCAGGGACAATTGGGCACAGCGAGTTAAAAGAGCACCGTGACGCAATTCACCCCGCCAGAAATTTGGAAATGGCACGTTGTACTGCTTGGCATTCACGCCGGAAAATCCAATACGAAAATTTCAGAGAATTTGGGTGTAAATCTGAGGACAGTGCAGGGAATTCAGAAAGAGTTTGGTGAGTCTAATGGTAATTACAAAGCAGTTTGGGATGATCACTAATGATGTCAACGTTATGCCTCATTCATCTTCCCAATGGGCCTCAAACTCAGTACGGAGTCCTACATCAAGTGCCTTGAGGAGGTAGTGATGTCCTGAGTCAAGAGAGTCGCTGCTAGAAGACCCTATGTCTGGAAAAAGGACTCTGCACCATGAACACAAACAGAAGAACATAGTCATGGCTCCCAAACAATTTCTGCGAGCACAACAACTCTAGCCACCTAACTCCTCACACCACAAACCCCCTTGATTATTATGTGTGGGGCGCAATTGAGTAAGAGACCAACAAAAATCCTTGTAACCCCAAAGATAAACTGAAGGCAATGATTATGACAGCATTGACCAACTTAAACAAGGAGACCGTCTAGAAAAGTTACAGGTGATTCCGTAGACATTTGAAGGACATGGTTGAAGCCAATGGCGATTTTATTGAATAAATGATCTCATTAGTATTTGAAGATAATTTTGTGTAATTTTGGTAAATATATATGTTAAAATGAGATGTAGTATTATTTTCATTTATACGTAATTTAGACGACAGTTTATTCATCGCACCCGGTATATATATATATATATATATATATATATATATATACACACAAATAATGAATAACACAGATAACAAATAACATATATACACAAATATATATATACACAAATAACGATATATATATATATATATATATATATATATATATATATATACATCGTTATTTGTGTATTTCGGCAGAAACCACTTTTTAATACAAGGTCATTAAAAATGACTTGAAAAGAAAAGTACCACGGTGAAGTTTTTATTTGATTTTTATTTAATTTGTTTTTCACGCAATAACATCAACTATGAATTCGGCAACAATGAGCTGGAAAATCAAACATTCCTTTAACATTAGATACACACATAAAACATTTCATACATGCAGTGACAGAAAAAAATGAAATAATTCTTGACAATGCCTAAAATTATAGCCGAAAGCGCCCAGAAGAAAATTACAAGAAGAATAGAAAAATTAAATAAAAACGTAAAATTAAAATTAGATTAAAATCAAAATTAAAATTAAAACACAAGAAAAATTATATAAAAGAACTCAACTGCAGTAGCTTGCAGCGTTGGTTTCAAGCCTATTTGACGAATTTTATCAAACCGCATCTTAAAGGTGTAGGGTCGTCAGCCATGCCGGGTACGAGGCCACTTAAAAACATAATCGACAATCCCCATATTTTTAACATCAGAGGGTTGTATGTTGGATGTTGAAATATGAAAAAATGAAATATTTCGTTTTGTATATTAAAGTAAAATTTTATTAACTAAACAGAATAACAAATTTGTAAGAAGAAAAAGTTCAGAGAGAAAAAATGTATGTAGTTAAACGATCCACAGAAATGGTAGTAAGAAGTTAAATGGATTCAGAGCTTATATTAGCAGAATGTGTGTATGTAGAAATATTAACAGGTTACTAATAAAGTCTGTGTTCCTTTCCTTTTTGAAGGCTGGCGAGAAAGTGAAAATGAAGGTGAAGCAATAAAGGAGATTGTACTGATCGGACGTTAGTTTTTAGGAGCCAGTTGAAGTATTTTGTTGTTGTTGTTGTCGTCGTCTTCATCTTTGTTGACTGAGAGAATGTTGAGGATGGAGAAGAAAAGGTAAAAGATATTAGCATGAGTGAAGAAGGAGAACGAACGTGTGACGCGACTTTACGTCCGGGTCTGCAAATTAAAATTTCTTTAGTCACCACATCTTGCGTGTCGTCTCTCTGTACTCCCATTTAACTTTCTGATTCTGACTTTCTTTCCCTCTTTCTTTATTATCGATTCACCTTTTCACACTGGATCCCTAACGTTTCTCTCAGTTTTGCTTCCTTTCATTGGTTAGAGAATAAATTTGACATCAGATCGCGAAATTTGGCTTCGTCTTTTTCTTTCAGTGTCAATCCTTTTCCTATTTGTCAGAATTAAATTTCACACTTGATTGTAAATTTTTTGCCTTGGTCTGGTTTTTACAAAATATTTTCAGTCATTCTAATCCGATTTTGTGGGTGTGCAATTTTACGTTTTTCGTTTCAGTTAACTGTTGGATGATATAGGTTTTGTATCCTATAAATGGTCTCTGCTCAGAATTACCATTTTTTGTTCTAAGAGAAATAAACCATTCCTGAAAACGTGAAATGAAGAATGAAAAATTCTTATTCGTCACATTATTAATTTATTACAAGGTAACCAAAAACAATTATGTCCGTTTTTAAATAAAAAAAAAGCAAACGCTTTACAGTATGTGTAACTTATATTTAGTCTTCGAAGTAATCGCCATCGGCATCCAGCACCTTCTGCCAACGTGTCTCCAGCTGTTCAATGCCCTTGCGGTAGAACTCGAGGGGTTTTGACGCAAAGAAGTCCGTGAGGGCTTTGCGCAAGTCTGTTTCATTGGTGAAAGATTTCCCACGAAGATGATTATCCAGGGAGTGGAAGAGGTGGTAATCGGATGGCGCAAGGTCAGGTAAATACGGTGGATGGCACAAAGTCTCCCACCCAAGTTGCTGTATGGTATCCCTGACCACTCGCACGACATGCGGCCTGGCGTTGTCATGGAGGAAAAAGCACACCTTTGCGATTCACCAGTGCTGGCCCCTTCTGGCGCAATGCCTGTTGCACACGTTTCAATTGCTGCGAGTATAGGTCTCCAGTGACCGTTTGTCCCGTTGGTAGCAGTTCATAATGAACCACTTGACGACCTGTCCACCAGACACAAAGCATAATCTTGCGTGGATGCATAGGCAGATTGCGGTGTGAGGGACAGCATCCTGAGGAGGCAACCAATGTCTGGAACGCTTGGGAGTTTCGTACAAAACCCACTTTTCATCACGGGTAAGCACTCGATTGAATAAGGATGCGGTATGGTGGCGAGAAAGCAGCGATACGCAGGCTGCCACTCGTTGTCTCTTGTAGACCTCCAACAGCGTTTGCGGAACTCACTTACTCAGTTTGTACGTCTTACTTAGGCGGTGCGGGTGAAGTTAAACTCTCTTGCAAGTTCACCACACGTTAGACTACTGTCCTCTTCAATGGCCTCCTTCAGGACTCCGTCATTCAAGACCTGTGGTTGTCCACTGCGAGACTCATCATGGAGAGACAAATCTCCCGACTTGAATTTTCGAAACCAACGCCTTGCAGTACGTTCATCCACAGCACTATCCCCAAACGCTTAACATATGCGGCGACTTGATGCAGCTGCTGATAAGCCCATTTTGAAGTCGTAAAGCAAACAGCCCCGAACGAGATCTCTAGACACTTCCACCCTTCTCACAGCTGTCCGGTTTATGATGGCCGGGCATGGTGCGCGTGTTTTTATAACGTCTGATGTTCCTTCTTCCGTTTGTCCGAATTTGAAAACAATTGCTACACGCATTTCGTATATATTTCAATGACTAATCACAAAATAGACATAACTTTTTTTGGTTACCTTGTTAACTATATTAACATATATTTTTATTTTATTGTTAACTATATTAACATATATTTTTTTGGTTAACCTTGTTAACTATATTAACAGAAAGCTGCCGTCGTTTGCATTAGAATTTTGCATTAAAAACAAAACTTTCATATTGTCTTTCAAAATTTGAGTATATCAAGCATTTAATTTTTTTAAAAGTCGAGCATACTACACGAATTATAAACATACATAAAATTTTTACTTTTATAGAGTAGAAGCCAAGCGGCGGATCCCCCGCTATCAGTTTTCAAATTGTATCTCAGCCCTGGAACTCCTTGTCAGTCGTTTTTAATGAAACATTGTTATATTTGTTAATAGCCAATGAGTAGAGTGTCTGTTAACCCTAAAAACAAAGATATCTTTGAGAAATCTGAAAGAGTATACCAGGAAAGCGTAAGTGGGCGCGCGCGCGCGCGCACACACACACACACACACACACACACACACACACACACAAAGAGCTCAAATTTAGTAAACAACAAGAAAAATAAAACGAATAAGATTAGGAATAGCGAAAGGTGATCAATACGCCATCGTAAATCTGTGGCGGACTTACTGGAAATTCATCGCATTCATTTAAATCCAGGATTAGAAACAACAAACAAAACTCGTGCAGAGAAAAAAAAAACAACGACAATTTGTAACAAAATATTTGTATTAACAATTTTACATTCATTAGAGAAAGGCATGCATTTAAATGAATCATGGGAAATAGTCAAGAGTTGCCTCTCTTTGACTGCTAAGATTAATTTCAGTCAAAAGTGAATAATTCTGGAAAGATATTTTAAATGGTCTTAGAAAATGTTCTTAAAAATGTTCTTATAAAAAGTTTTTGGAAAATGTTCTTGTAACACATATTGAATTAGTAAGTCGTTATAAAAGGTACTAAAAGAAAGTCGGAAAGTGTGTATTGGAGGTTGTCACATGTTCCCGCAACTGCCATTGGGGTCCCAATGAAGATGTGTGTGTGTGTGTGTGTGTGTGTACATGGGGTGCGGATGTCAGTGAAGAAAGATTATGACGTATGTCCCCAACTGCTAGACAACTGAAGATGCAACATGTGGGTGCGTTGCTTAAATAGTCGTCGGTTGGATCAGCTTGACTGCGCGGGAAAACTCGGTTTTCACGTGCAAACAGCTTGATTGTCTAAAAATTAACCAATCAGCGAGCGTGTTCTTGGTAGGCTGGAAAAGGCCTTCCAATCTTTTACCAAAAGTGAACGAAAACGATTGTTTGAAAATAACGCGATTTGTAAATTGCCGCCCTGCTGTGATTTGTAAATTATTAAGTAATGAATGAACTGGTGATATATGAACCAGTCATTACTTGACAAAGTTGATGTCGTATGTATGAATGTATGTGAGTATGTGGATGCGTACGTAAGAAAGTTCCAGAAATCCATTAAAACTGTGCGGTGCTCCTCACCTAAAAAAATATTGTATAACTTCCTTTTCACATATTTCGTGAAAACTTGCAATGTGATTGGATAAAAATTGCTACTTAATCATCACAGGACAATTTACCAACGGCAGCTTGACGACAATTTCATTCAATTTATCTATCGCTTTGTTTTTACTAGTCAAATTTTGTGCAGTTTCTTGCAAGTTAGGCTCTAGCTAGCTTTCTACATTTTTCTGAAGCTCGCAATCAGATTGGGTAATTTAATTCTAAAAGATATTTCTGCACGAGTCATAATTTTCCAGCCGAGACGTTTTTATCTACTTTTTTTGCCAGTATTTAAGGAAGAAACCCAGTGACAATTTCAGTTCGGCCAGGAATCAGATGCCCGTGCATATCCGCCATGTAATAAGCAGAAAAACAATCGCCCACTTCGTTCGCCATTCAGCGCGAACTTGAATCCTCAGGCTGTGGGTATACCTCTGATAACAACAGAATTCACGTCACTACAAACTTCACCCAGAAACTCGCGGGAAATCACTTCTATCGTCGCCTTATCATCTACTGACCATCGAACTTAATAATCATGGCAATACAAGAATTCACTCACTCACTCAAACTGCCAAGCTGAAATGAACAAATATTTTGATTCTTCAACAAGCTGAAATCAACAAACTTTTCCTCATACAGAATATTCTTCAACGAACTTTTTATCATTCAGAATATTCAATGATTATTGCTGTAAATTATATCTTGAACATTCAAACAAGAAAATATCTTCTTTACACATAATTTAATTTCAGAATACAGTCTAAGCGAAACAACTCTTAATTTGTGCCTTTGTGGTGAGACCGACCGAGCAAAAGCGAGGGACCGGATGTTTGCTCTGTAGCGGCCGGAAAGCAAATAAACACAAATCGTCTCTGCGCAGGTGTATTCCGGTTGAAAAATAAAAATTAATCAAATATCAACTTTCCATTTCGCGAGCCTACGCGAATTTTATTTACCAGCCAATAGGAAGCCTAGGATCAAATACAAATGTGAAATTCAAAACGAGCTGCTTTTGATATAAAAAAAGATATAAAAAGCGGAGACACAAAGCATCGTCAGACAGACTGACGCGGAGACCAAGGAGAAGAATGTAATTAATATTCCCCTTGACGTAAGTCGAGCGGCTACTACATTCGCCTCCCTTCACCTATCATCACTTCTTCCCGGTCTCAAAAGTACTTACTGACCTCAGGAGCGACTGGTTCAAAGACTGTTTCCTTACAAACCAACTTACTGACTTACGGACCCTAGAAGTGGCAACTTCAAAATGAACATTCCTTTCCTACAAGACGCCTCCACATTCTTAAGCACTAATTATCTTTTTCAGCATTATTATTTGTCATGAACATTCTAACCTCCGTTGGACCTTTATATTCAAGTATTGCTTTAATTGTAAAATTTTAATTGATATATATATATATATATATATATATATATATATATATATATATATATATATATATATATAAATGTTATTTACAACTCAATTTACTTTTCTTGATTTTATAATCATTTTATGACTTATAGTGGGCTATCTACCGCAAGGTCAAATTCCGTTGACCTGCAACGGTATACAACTAGCCTTCACTACAAACGGAATAGATACCCAGCTATACATTAACTTGAATCGCTCTTGTGAACTTTTCAAGTGAACAATTTTAATTTCGTCAAAATCGCTTGCTACTGACATAATCTTGTGGGTCTCATGTGTATTTCTACACATTTCACCCACATTCGCATTCATGCATTTACATACATACTCATATTATGTATTAATTACACCTACGCAATACTTCTGTCTCGCGTGTTTTTCATTCTCGAAGCACGCGGCTTTCAAGAGATATTCCTTTGCTTTCCCGCGCTTTTGCGAGTATTATATAAGCAGGGACACACGTGTTACAAGCCAGTTGGGCTTCCGCCGGCGAAGCGGAAGTTATGTACAGCAGACCCAACTCAAGCCTAACCTTTGCTATCCAATATGGCAGAGGAACTTTCGTTTCTCACACGCTGGTAGCAATTAGTTGCTAGTTTATTTCGAACACACACACACATGCATGTTCTCACACAAATTCTAATTAAAAAAACTGTATGTATTTCTCTACAAACATTTACGTTCAAAATGACATTCTCTTCTCTTTCAACTGATGTAAGGGAAACAACTTCCTTTACTGTTGCATGCTTAATCTAGTCTAAGTATTCTATTACATGAATACATGTTCATTGTTGTTTACTCAAGTGTCTTAGTCTTATTTTCAATGCCATTTACACGAGGAACGAATCATAAACATTAAATACGTTTGCGGATAACCCGCTATGCGCAACAATCTTCTTCCACCTTTTAAATAAATATTTATTGAAATGTATTTGTTACTATAACAAATTTGTTTATTTCCTCAGTTGATTTTTAAATTTAAATATTTAAAAATGTGTGTTGTTTATGCATGTAAGTGTAATTTCGCCACAAAGTGACAAAACAGAAAATATTAAAAATGAATTAAGTTAGTTACTGAGGCATGGAAATTACGAAAACGTAATTAAAAAAGCTACTCAATAACAAAAAGTGAACAAAATAAACTTAGGTGCATGGGGGCGGGCGTTAATATACATAGTTTTTTTTTCTCCCATTTTTTCCCGTGATGATTAGATCGTGTTATTGGATATAACTGCTAGACCCCCCCCCCCCCCCAGCAGTTGCTTGTAGTCGTCTGAAAATAATTGGTTAATGAATCGTACTGTTTTACGGGATGTGCATTGTGGTGCAATGGATATCGGCTCGGAACGAGAAATCGGGGAGCCGTGTTCGAATTCTAGTTGAATTCATTGCATTCACTTACGCGCAAATACACTTGGGAAAGGTATTAATCCGTCTCTTCCTTCCAGTTATGGGTTAAATAACAGGATAGTTGGTTCTATAGCCTTGGCTGGCAACCAATCTACTGCAGAAAGCAATGGCAATTGTGGGATAATCTTCCGCCCAGTCAGTCATGTCTCTTTCGAGGCATGATCGCCCAAGCGTGTTTCACGTATGGTACTTAACTGACTGACTGTTTTACGTTGAGTGTTGACGTGGTGAAGCTTTTTATATTTACGTAAAGAGGATATACGTATTGTTCTAATGCATGTTCTAAGGCATGCTAGGCGTGAAGTGAAAGTGTTACTTGTCGATTCCTACGCCAAGGGGTTAGATGTAAATTGCGTGTAGGAAAATAGTTCCATGATAACTACATTCCCCTTACCAGATAGAAAAGAAAGACATTGTTCAGATGTTTGTTATGTGCGGTAGTACATTTGTTATTTGTATCTTTTTGGCCTATGTATTTCATGGCCACTTCTTGTTGTGTTGTATGTTGATTGTTTTGGGGTTAATTTGCTTCGTTGTTATTTCCAGTGCGTTTTTTTTTGTTTTTGTTGTTGTTGTTGGTTTGTTCGGTTTCTATTCGAAATGTTTTTTGCATGTTATTGCAAATAATGGAAGTTGATTTTTTTTTCGTTGCTGAAAAAGTTACCTAATGTCGTTTCATTGCTTTTACATCCCAAGCTGCCACCATGTAAAGATGTTGATGTGTTAAGGCGTGGTAAATTGCAACAGAGACATCGTTACATGAATTGAGATTTATTTGACATATATTTACATAAACAGGATATACGTATTGTTCTAAGGCGTGAAGAGAAAGTGTTACTTGTCGATTCCTACGCCAAGGGGTTAGATGTAAAATGCATGTAGGAAAATAGTTCCAAATAATGGTAAAAAATCTTGTTTTCATTTGAGTTAGCAGGTAATCAAACCGTTACGAGAGCTTACAATGGAAAACGTAATATTACTTTAATTATATAACTTAGTTTTTTTTTTTCAGTAACTAACACATTAATTTGAAAATTTTTGCAAAAATCAAATAATTGTTGAATTTTAATGAAACTCTCAGGACTTATTCACAAATGAATGAAATTACTTTTAAAAGTATTATTTTTAGAAAATCTTGATAATTTTTTTTACATCTGTTACCCCACACTTCAATTAAGTGCATAAAACTTATAGAAATACATTATCTATACCAATCTTTTATTTATTAGTTAAATTCAGAACTCATTGGGAATGTAAATCATGTCATTTTCTTTTTAATTACGGGGCCATTTTCCTGAAAATCTGCTCCGAATATTAAAATGAAAAATACATTAAAACTACGCTATTTTTAATGTAGATAAACTTTTAATTGATTTTATAAATAATATAATTTTAGGATATCATATTCTGAAGAAGAAAAAGAATTTGAGGAATAATTAATTTTTATAAGAATTGTTTTCATTTTTTTTCTTTACTAATTAAAGTTTCAAACATCTTTAAAAATTTCATCCACTTACTCAGTGTCTTCGGTTATTAATTTATTAAAAATAGACTTTATTTACAAATCGAAAGTTCATAAGCTTAATAATGCAAATCACTTAAAATTAGGATTTTAAAAATAATTTCCAACCTTTTTTTATTATGTTAAACTGCACATTTTCTTTTACTATGGGAACTTATAAGAGACTTATCAATAAAATGTCACATGTTTTAAGTGCTGTTCCCCTTACGAAACACTAAACTGGGTTATGTCAACTTTTGGTTATATACGTCTAGACTCCAGATTGATAGGTGCTGTCATCGCCAACTTAGAAGGTCAACGAGTCAGACCTTTGTGATTAAGAAATACTTTTATTCTAAATTTCATGCCATAAAGAAGTAATATCTGTTTCAAATCATATTAATTTAACTTTAAATTTGACAATTTTCCAAAAATAACGAGTGAGAGATATATAATTTATTTTTGTAAGATTTTTAAAACCGAGAATTAACTTTTGTTTACAAATGGGTCGATCGCTCAGAAGATGGCCGAAAAATTTAAAATTTTAAAAAAATTCTCAAAATTTTAGATTTCAATGAATACAAGTTCTGTCTGAAATACACCCGAGTGTTTTGCTTAGTGGAAATAGTAAATTTAATCATTCAGCTTTCAATTAAGCTAAAATTAAAGTTTCAAGAAAAAGGTTTTATTTTTAAAAATTCAATTTAAAACTTAGGTATCGGAAATTTAGTGGCATATATATATATATATATATATATATATATATATATATATATAGAGAGAGAGAGAGAGAGAGAGAGAGAGGCAGACAGACAGACAGACAGAAAGAAAGAAAGAGAGAGAGAGAATCACTATGAATAAAAGGTTTGTCTCTTAGCTGATTGATGTTATTTTTATCATCCCGAATAAAGATTTCGTAGACCGACCCTCCGAGAATCGCTAAGTCCACTCCTCAGGGGTTATCAGCAACAGACTGCTTATACTTCTCGATTTTTTAATATTCATTTTTCATTGATGTTGGCTTTTTTTCATAGTGTATGTGTACGTGTGTGTGTGTGTGTGGATCAGGTGCAGGTTGCTCCAAATTGTTTGGCCTTTCACAGCATAATTCTGCCCCGACCCCAACAGAATCTCGCAACTAATTGCAAACGCTCCGTCAGGATCTTGGGCAATTTTTTTAACTTTCTGTTTAGCAGAGTTATATGATTGTGGTCGCTAGATATTTAGTTCAGCTTATATTTAACTACCTAACCGCTAGTCGAATGCTACAGGGACTGTTTCGCTAAAGCTATGTCTAGAACATCCCCTAGCATCCATCCGAGCTGACTATCCTTTTGAGCCTTCACCTTCTTAGTTTTATTTAGAGCGAGTCGTTGGCTCTATATTCGGAGGTGAAAGACCTAATCTTATCCTTAAGGTTCTCCACCTCTTATTCCCAATAACCTCCTCGCCAATTCTCGTTGCACTTAATCTAGTCAGTTGTAGCCGGAAAATCTCTTTGTCCAGTAAGGATGCGTGAAATTCCAATGTCTAACCATTTGTAGTGCTTAAACAGACACTGGACAAAAATCTACAGAGGACAAGACCACAACAGATTGTCTTCAGCTACCAGAGCTAATGGCGGACTTAACTTGTTCATACATGACGTTGATGGTGTCATGGCGGCATCAACGACATACTGAATGAACCCTTCCAACCATTAATTATACCTGCCCTCACAAGAGGTGGGGGGAGTAGTCTGAGGAGAGCACCCTCAGAGCGGACCGAAATCAACCGAGAGTCGGTCTACGAACACTGCTACTTTAACGACCATTACAAGTCCCAGTTCTAAGGCCGAGGGTCGAATCATAGTATTCCACACTAACTCGTATTATCGTTCCTACTAACCAACTTCCAAGTATTGTATTTTTTCCGTATATAATATATATTCGTATTTTCCTATTTAGTTTTCTTTTCGTTATTCTTACTGGACTTTTAACCGGGTCCACGACAGACGGGAAAGATTAATTTTATTGCCTTATATAAAAGGTAAGAAGAAGTACCGGGATCCTTCCACAGCAATATTTTGAGCTTAGGTGATTATATTTGAGTCATCTAGAGCTTTGGAAAGGATTTTATGGCGGTAGAGATGAAGTTTCAGACTTACAGCCGGCCCCACAGTTTCTTATTAAAGTTATTAACCCAGTAGCTTTTTTTTCACTTGGACGATAGTAAGTTTAAAAAAAGGGCCCCCCTCGAGGGTCTGCTGGTTCCCTTTCAAAGTAGTTTACTCATTGGGAAAGCGCTCACTTTTTGGGGGGCGATTTGGATGAGGGAGTTTTAGAATAAGGGTGTTCTTTGCCTTACTGCACTTTCTGGCTTCTCTTCGGTTCTTGCTGACAAGGTTATCGCGTTTGTTGTCAGTAGGAAGATGATTCTGGTTGTGATTGGATCCAGGGCTTCAGTAATGGTCATAAACCCATTCCCGTCCACGTAATTCCGGTACTGCTGGACATAATAACTGACATCTTTTGGGAGGCCTATTCGAAGCCAAAGTTGTTTTCTCTGGTGAAACTGGTTCTTAACATAGCTGTCCATCCGGTTGCTAGAGACACTCTGCCATTTTGACTGGGGTCCCACCGCAGAACAGGACACAAATCCAAAAGAAGGTGAAAAAAAAAAAAAATAAAAGGACACAAACAATGTAATAAAACAAGTGACAAACTTGCCAACAATAAGGTCAACAGGGACAAAAACGTGGAACGCAAAACTGATTTATTTTTCAATCAAGAAAAAGAGGTTAAAAATCAGTTTGGTTAGATTGACTCAGATAATGAATTAAAACTAACCTTTACGTAATTTCAAGTTTTATATATTTGGTTACGAATCTTTCACCAGCTCCTGACTATGTCTTTAAAGCTATAGGGAGATGGTTCATGTTTATTAATTCGGTATGTATGTATGTATGTATGTATGTATGTATGTATGTATGTATGTATGTATGAGCGTTTGTTTGGTAAGAATGTCTTTGGATGGAGAAGAAGTAAAAAGAAATAAGCACACGAGAAAGAAGGAGAAAGCGGACAAAGTGCGACGCGACTTTACATCCGGGTTGACTTGAAGTTTCTCTCGTTACATTTTAGTTGTGTCTTCTCGCTGCTCCCATCTGACCGAAACATTTATAGTCATTTAGATTTTTCGCACTGGATCGTTAATTCTGTCTTAGTCTTGTAAATCGCTTCCATTGGTCAGAAAATCAATTTAGCATCTACTCGCGAAATCCGGGTAGAGTTCGTACAAAATGTTCATAGTAGTTATTGTTGAAAGAGATAAGGAGAAAGAGAACAAGGTGCGACCTGACGTTGTCTTCGGGTCGATTTGAAGTTGAAGTTACAATTTAGATGTTTCGTCTCGCGTCTCCCATCTGTGACTCTTGACTGACGTTCGAGGTCATTTATATAGTCTTTTTTAATTTAGCACTGAATCGCTAAGTCCTCAAGTCCTGTAAGTCGCTCCTATTGGTCAAAAAATCATTTTAACACTTACTTGCGAATTCTGGGTTCGACTTTTCTTTAAGCACATGGTCTATTCGGTAAACCCAGAATTTCACACGTCATTGTGAATTTTTCTAAAAGTGAAGAAGAAGGTTGCTTTTAACTCTTAATTTTCTATCTACCGCATCTTAAAGGAGCGAACTTCAATTTCAGTGAAGTCTCAGACTTTCACTCAGATTATAACGGAAAGAAAATAAAGTATAATAGTCCGGCTCTGTTTGTAATATTGTTGATGTCGACGACGGGTAGAAGAATACGCGAGAAAATAAAAGACTGACTCACAGTAACAACGGAACAAAGTGACAAATAACCGTCTGAATAATAGGAAGAAGTTCTTTAATATAATTTAAACGAGTTGTGTTTGATAGTAGAAAGAGGATGTGTTTTGTGATATGCGGTGTGTATACACGTACAGATATACTTGTTTGAGGCAAAGAAATGTCCGAAAGATAACGTTTGTCAGCGTGATCTGATCATCGAATGTCATCCAGCTCCGATTAATTTGTAAATATAACAATGGTCTTACTTAGATACCGACTTGGCAGACCGCCTGCAGTCTCTCTCCCACCGGCGAGACGTGGCTTCGCTGTGTCTCTTCTATAAATACTTTCACGGCTTCTGCTCCGATGAACTTAGATCACTGGTGCCTCCTAAATACGAATTTGCACGAGATACTAGATTAGCAACTAGATCCCACCCTTTTACAGTGAAACCGATAAAATGCAGCCGTAACTTCTACTCCAACAGTTTCTTTCCTCGCACTTCCCGACTGTGGAATTCCCTCCCACACGATTGCTTCCCCGACGGCTACAATCTCCAGGAGTTTAAATGTAAGGTCAATAGACACCTCCTAACACACTAACCTGCTCCCATTCTATCAAACATTCTTCCCATCTGCCCGACCCTCATCCTCGCTATCCTTACTCATCTATCACCTTTCTCCTGACATTCCCTATGTCTATCCACTCCTTCTCTTTACCTTCCCCTATGTAGCCCCATGCGCAATAGTGGCAGTGGAATGCCTTGCTTGGGGTGAGATGATTAAAAAAAAAAAACAAAAAAAACTTGCATATGGCTTTCCTCAGACTTCAAGTAGAAAGGTAAATCTCTTTCCGGAGAGACAATTATTTCAAATGGAAGGCAATATTCTCATTTGAAGTTATTGATGCCGAACGTCCATATGTCTGATTTCTTTCCATCTCTTTAGCAAGGTTCCAATTGTACGTCCGAACAGATTCCCGTTCATTTCGTCTCTCCCCGCAACTGTTTTTTTCGTCACGTGGGTAAAAAGGGTCTCTAGTTTCTAATTCTAAAACGCCCGACAGACGTTTCCTGATTTGGTTTAAATTTCTTTTATGATTAAACTGAGGACCTGTAATTATATAGACCATATTTCTTACTCTTCTCAATTCTACCCCATTTCCCAGAAAGATTTATCCCGAAACATTCAGAAAAATACTTTCTCTTTGTAGACTTTTGTAGGTACGATGTTTCTTTGTCCAGTTTTTGTTTATTTGGGAGTAGCTTGTCGAACACAGACCTGATTTTACGCGCAAGCATTACCTCGGCTGGGGTCATTGATGATGTTTTGCTGTCTTTGGGCGTGATTCTATACATCTGAAGGAACAGCTGTAGGGCTTTTTCTGTAGGTGTGCCTCTAACTTTCTTCAGGGCTTTTTTTCTGCGTGTCAACGAATGGTCTGGTCTGTCCGTTGGACCTTGGATGTTATGAAGCGATCGTGATATGATTGATCTGGAAGGTCTCACAAAAATCTTTAAAATCGCAAGACGTAAATTGTACCCCATTGTTTGAAACTAAACAATCGACTACTCCCAATCCGGCGAACAGTTTGTGTAAGAAATTTATTCTCCCTTTGGCAGCAGGATTTCTACATCTAAGAACTTCGGTCCACTAAGAAAAACTATCTACTACTATAAGATAGTAGAATCCGTCTAGCGGACCTGCAAAATCTATATGAATCCGAGACCATGGTCGGTCTGCTTTGAGCCAAGGACTATATTTGAATGGAGGTGCCTTAGCTGCCAAGGCACAGCTTTTACAGGATTTTACGATGTTTTCGATATTCTTATCCATGTTCGACCAGTATACATAACTGCGCATAAGGTTTTTTATCCTTGTAATCCTTGGGTGGCCGGCAGGGAAATCTTTGCGATTTCTTCTTCGTACTGTTGTGGGAAGGACGATTTGCACACTATATAGCAGTACTTCGTCGCAAAGAGAGAAAATATTTGAAATCTGTTTCTCCTTTTCATAAATTTTGGTTTTGGTTTGCTTGATAAATTCATCGTTTAATGCTTCTCGTTTGATTTGGTCAAGAGTTACAGGGAGTTCTCTTACTGTGTTACATAATGCGGTTTTAAATTACCCTTCTGTTTGAAGAGAAGCAATCACAGTATCTTCAAGAGCTTCTTTGTGTTTCAAAATACATCTGGACAATCCGTTGGCATGACAAAGTTTTTTAGACGGTAGGAACTCTATTTTAAAGTTATAATTTAAAAGCATTGTTCCCCATCTTCGCAGTCTGTTTGCCGTATGCACAGGCAGACCTTTTTTAGAACCGAAGATGGTCAGTAACGGTTTATGATCCGTCTGCAATGTAAAGTGTCTACCGTAAATGTACCAGTGAAACTTACAGCGAAAATAATCCCTAACGACTCCTTCTCGATTTGGGAGTAATTCTATTCTGCAGGAAGAAGTATTTACGACGCATGAGTTTGTGAGATCCATCTGGCATCTATCTGCTCCGGTGCCATACGAACTGGTGTCGCTGGCAATTATAATGTCCAGGTCTGTGTTATAGTGGGTGAGAAATAAGTCAGACGTCAATACTTCCTTTATTTTGACGAATGCTTCTTGGCATTCAGGTGTCCACTCCCAGTTCTTGTCTTTTTTCAAAAGTTGATTTAACGGAGCACCAAAGTTGTGCATATTCGGTACAAACATTTGGTAATAATTTGCCAATCCGAAGAAACTTTGTAAGGTGGAGACATTTTCGGGGGATGCTATGTCCTTGATTGCTGTAACCCGTTCTGTATCTGGTTTTATGCCTTCTTTATAGATAATGTGTCCCAAGTATTTAATCCTTTCTATAAAAAAGTCGCATTTGGATTCTTTCAATTTGAACCTGTACTCCTGAATTCTTGAGCAGGCTTTATGAATATGCTGTTCTACATTTTGACTGATCATTAATATGTCGTCCAAATATGTAACCGTGAAGTCAAAGTCGCTCAGCATAGTGTCCATCACTTGTTGGAAAGTTGTCGGCGCAAACTTTACCCTGAATGGTAGATATTCGAACTTGTACAACCCGCGATGGGTGCTGATACAGAGCAAATTAAAACATTCTTCCTTCACCGATATTTGAAGATAGGCGTCACTGAGGTCGACTTTTGAAAAAGGTTTCGTCTGGTCTAGTTAAAAAATAATGATAGTCTTTGAGTGCCGCATTAAGCCCCGTCGAGAAATCGGAGCAAACCCGGATCTTCTTTGACTTCTTCACATAGACGGACGGTGAAATCCACTGGCTGTACACAATTTTCAACAAGACACCGGTTCTTTCTAATCTGTCGAGTTCTTCATTTATTTGTAGTAAAGAAACGAAAGGTACATTTCGCTTTTTTTTAAACACTGGCTGAATGTCATCTTTTAACTTGAATTTTTCCGCCATCTTATTAGGCCCCCAGATAAAAATAAAAATAAAAACGCCCGGAAAAGTTTCTTTTATTTTTTTTTATTAAATCATTTGGCAAAATGAATTAATTAGCATGTCTCGCAACTTAAATTTTTGCATCCAGTCGGTGTCGAATAAATTTTCTGTATTCTTTAATATGAACGTTTTTAGTTTTAATGTCCTTCCGTGAAAAGTTACATTGGTTATAAGTTTCTCTCTCATACTTGATTTTCTCCTCTGTCACGGACCTGACTATTTTATTAGTTCTTAGCAAGGTTGGTTTTTCCAACAACTTTTCCCACCGTTTTCCAAGTGTTTATATTTATGATTGTTATATATGAACCAGAATCCAAAAGTAGTTTAATATTTTTATTTAGAATTTGTAATTGCATGTATTTCCTAATGTTTAACCCGTCTTGTTAATCTGATTTTGTGTGTTTTACGCAGCTATTAACCTTTTTTCTCGCTCGACAATGTGAGCTTTTTTGCCCGACATGGCTACAATTTAGATACTTTTTATTCTGGTAAGGCTAGGCCTTATACTAATGTAGTGACTTACAACCGTAACACATGTTAGGGGGCAAGTTGTTTTGTTTCTTTTTTGATTGGTTTGATTTAGAGAGAGAATTAAATTGTTTTTTTCTTTTGGCGGACTTTTCTTGTGAGTTATGCCAGATCCCTCGATATTTTTCGAATCTTGGCGTACGCTTACGAACCTTAGTCTTCCGCTATTTGTTGGAGAGTAAGGTTTGGCTCATTCTTTCAATTTCTTCAAACCTCTGCGTCTAATTTCAGCGTCTTTAGCGGAAACGAGTCCCTGAACAAATATCAGACACTTGAAATCATTCGCACTCAAATCTGACAGTTTGAAATCGTAGCAATGCTTGTTCACGACAGACGCGAATGTAGTGTAATCTTCACTATCCTTTCTGGTTAAATTCATACACTCCCATCTCTTATAAAAGAGTGAAGTTTTAGGACTAAAAAGTTCTATAAGAAGTTTAACCGCTTCAGTAAATGTCAGTTCACTTGTTTTACGGTGTAAAATATAGTTCACAAATTTGGTATGCTCTGTAGTGCCTAGTTTTCAAAGAAGAAGAATGCGAGCTTTCTTAGAGTTTGATCAATTTATGCAATCTGTGGTGTATAAATTAGCGAATCTTCTAAAATAGGAGGCGAAAGTTATATCCTCGTCCGAAGAATATGTAAAAGTGTCTATTGCACCCCAGAACGTATTTTGTGAGAACGTGTTTTCGGTTTCACTAATTTGTCTGTTTCTTTGCTGTTGTTGTGTTTGAAGTAGAATTTTTACAAGTTTTTAATGTCTGATTTCTGTTTGTTTTTAAAATTCAAGCGATGTTTTTTTAGATTGCTTTTGTATTTCGATTCGTTCCTCTTGCCATTTAAGTTCCCGTTGGTTTTGCTGTTCAAGTTGGAGCTTAAGAATTTCGAGTATGGTGGATTTAAATTGGTCCATGTTTGTCCGTGTCTGTTTTTAGGATTAAACCGAAAATAAAAATTGACGTGAATGAAAAAATAACTTTAATTTTTTACTCACTCAGGGAGTCACGAGTGATTCTTCTCTCGGAAAACATGAATTCATGTAGTTTAGCGGCTCACATTCAAGTTTAATGTAAGTTAGTTACACTTTTCTTTTCGTTCGGTTTCATTTTCTGGATTACCAAGTACTGTTGAACAGAACAAATTGTGACGAAAAATAGAATTCCGTACATCCAATGTTGAACCAGTGTTGACAATTTCTTCGCAGTCCTTTTAGGGTCCTCAAAAGTTCTTAAGAGTCCTCCTCTCCAAGTTGTTGTGATCTGGTTAGGGGCCAGAAATAAAGACACAAAGACGTAATACAGTTAAACAAATAAATTAAAAATAAACAGTAGTACAAACAGATACAACATATGAAGATCACCAGCGTGACTGTATTAGTCAAGCTGTCAGAGTTATCTGCTGGAATAGACCTCTCTCTACAAAGCGGAAACTGCTGCTTATTTATAATTTGAAAGAGTTCATCAGTGCATGAGTAAATTACCATAACACAGCTTGAAATGATTACATAGGTAATGTTATGTTTTTGTATTCCACGTAAAACTTATTTATGATTTATAGAAGTTTATAATTATAAAAATATTTATCTATCTATCTATCTATATATATATATATATATATATATATATATATATATATATATATACATAAGATACAAATAAAAGGGTTGTCACTTAGATGTCACGACTCCAAAATTTCGTAGACCGACCCACCGCGAATCACTATATATATATGGACGTGTATAAGTATATATGTATTTTTATCATGTGTATATTTTATGAAATACAGTCATATGTAACTACATACAAACATAATCTAATATTTTATGTAAAATATGATTGTTAATATGTAAACACACACACACACACACACACACACACACACACACACACACGCATATATATTTTTTTTTTTCGAAATGTTTTTATAAGATTTTTACCCCAAGCAAAGCAGAAGTACCACTCTTGCACACTAGGTTACAGTGAGAGAAGAAAAAGAATCTACAGGTGTTGTCAAAGGAAAGATAAGAGATAGATGAGAATCAAATTGATAAAGGATGGTAATTGACGTTGCATTGAAACTTTTGGCGATAGTAGCTATCAGGGAAGTAAGTAAACGGAAGGGAGTTCCATAATAGGAAAGTGTGAGAAAAGAAACTGTTAAAGTAGAAGAAATGATTACATTTAATTATTTTGACGGTAAAAGGGTGAGATCTACATGCCAATCTAGTAGCAGGAGTAAATACATGTAGTCAAGGTACCAGAGAAAAAAGCTCATCAGAGCAGTTGCCATGAAAATACTTGTAGAAAAGACAGAGGGAAGCCGCATCACATTAGTGAGAAAGTGACTGAAGGCGGATTGCTAAGTTAGGATCAATTATATGCAGATCCTTCTTTGGATTTTGTTGCGAACGTCAAGATGAATAGTAAGAGTATCTGACCAGATATGGCAACATTATTCAATAGATGGACGAATGATAGATTTATGAATGTGCAAAATGGATTCTGACAAGAAAAACTTCCTGGCCCAACACAGTGAACCAACATTCCTAGCAGTAAATGCAGCTATGGATTCAATGTAATCATTCCATTTGAGAAAGTGAAGCTTAGGAGGTACAGTGTGTTGCTCTCTAAGAGACTAGCGTTATCCATTCTGATATTAGGCAGGAATGTTTCTCTATGGTGGTTTAACCATAGAGAACAACTTTGTTTTGGAGTTATTAAAATTTATGAGCCATATCCTACCTCATTCAATCACAGATTAGAGATCCTTTAGAAGTATTCTCTTGATTTAATATGTTTATATACCTTAGATAGAAAATAAATACATATAGCAAAATTCTTAAAGTTAAAGGTCACTCTGAGCATAAAAATAAAGAAGAATGTTTTTGTGTAAAACTATTCAAAATGATTTAGCCAAAATGCTTAACTGAAAATAAATGTTGTGATTTTCATAAAAATTAAAATGTAACTCATGTTGTTGCATTTATTCATTTTTTAAACCATTGGCTTATAGCCACATCACATTGAAACACTGGTTCCCATGTGATCACTAGAGTTAAGCAACATCAAGTCTAGTCAGTACCAAGATGAGTGATTATGAAAACCAGGTGCTGTAAGTTTGGATGTGAAGGTGTGGTAATGAATAATGGGTAGGAATTATTGATGAGAGGGCCGAGTTTAAATTCCAGTTGGGTTCATTATATTCACTTATGCACAAATACAATTGGGGAAATTATAGGTCCACTTCCCCGAGCTATGGGTTCGTAGCGGATAAGAAATTAATTAAAATTGGCCTTCTTCACTTTTACAAAAATTCACAGTGACGTGTGAAATCCTGGTTTTCCCTTTATCTCTTTCAACAATTACTACTAAAACTAGTGTAGCGTATGGAGCTGCTTAACGTTGCCTTGTGTCAGACTTAACGAAACTCCCTACAGCTTACAAGTTTTATGCAGAATTATCATCGTCAGAATAATCATCAGAGGGTTTTTCATCATCAGAGGTTTTTTCATCATCAGAAGGTTTTTCATCATCAGAAGGGTTTTCATCATCAGAAGGGTTTTTTCATCATCAGAAGGTTTTCCATCATCAGAAGGTTTTTCATCATCAGAAGGTTTTTTCATCATCAGAAGGTTTTTCATCATCAGAAGGTTTTTCCATCATCAGAATGTTTGTTTCATCATCAGAAGGTTTGTTTCATCATCAGAGTTTTCATCATCGAAGAGTTTTTCATCATCAAGAAGGTTTTTTCATCATCAGAAGGTTTTTTCATCATCAGAAAGGTTTTTTCATCGTGAAGAGTTTTTTTCATCATCAGAAGGTTTTTCCATCATCAGAATGTTTGTTTCATCATCAGAAGGTTTGTTTCATCATCAGAGTTTTTTCATCATCGAAAGTTTTCATCATCGAAGGTTTTTCCATCATCAAGTTTTTTCATCATCAGAAGGTCTTTTCTGTCATCAGAAGGTTTTCTTGATCAGAGGTTTTTCATCATCAGAATGTTTGTTCATCATCCGGTTTGTTTATCGTCAAGTTTTCATCATCAGAAGGTTTTTTCATCATCGAAGGTTTTTCCATCTATTGAAGGGTTTTTTCATCATCGAAGAGTTTTTTCATCATCAGAGGGTTTTTTTCTGTCATCAGAAGAGTTTTTTCATCGTGTCAGAGGGTTTTTTCATCATCAGAAGGTTTTTTCATCATCGAAGGTTTTTCCATCATCGAAAGTTTTCATCTCATCAGTTTTCATCTCATCGAAGATTTTTTCATCATCGAAGGGTTTTTCTTCATCAGAGGTTTTTTTCTGTTGTCAGAAGGTTTTCATCATCGAAGTTTTCATCGTCAGAAGGTTTTTCCATCATCAGAAGGGTTTTTCATCTCTGAAGTTTTTTCATCATCAGAAGGTTTTTTCTCATCCAGGAATGTTTGTTTCATCAGAAGGTTTGTTTCATCATCAGAGGGTTTTTCATCATCAGAAGGTTTTTCCATCAGAAGGTTTTTACATCATCAGAAGGTTTTTCGTCATCGGAAAGTTTTTCATCATCAGAAGGTTTTTCCATCATCAGAATGTTTGTTTCATCATCAGAAGGTTTGTTCATCCATCAGAAAGGTTTTCGTCCTCAGAAGGTTTTCATCATCGAAGGTTTTTTCATATCAGAATGTTTTCATCATCAGAGTTTTCATCATCGAAGGTTTCTTCATCAGAAGAGTTTTTCATCGTCGATGTTTGTTTCATCATCAGAAAGGTTTTTACTCATCAAAATGTTTGTTTCATCATCGAAGTTTTCATCATCAGAAGAGTTTTTCATCGTCAGAAGGTTTTTCATCATCAGAAGAGTTTTCATCATCAGAAGGTTTTTCATCATCAGAAGGTTTTTCATCGTAGAAGGTTTTTTCGTCATCGAAGGTTTTTTCATCATCAGAAGGTTTTTCATCATCAGAAAGGTTTTCATCATCAGAAGGTTTTCATCATCTGAAGGTTTTTCATCTTGGTTTTCATCATCGAAGGTTTTTTCATCATCAGAAGGGTTTTCATCATCGGTTTCATCATCAGGTTTTTCATCGTCAGAAGATTTTTCATCTGCATCAGAAGGTTTTTCATCATCAGAAGGTTTTTCCATCATCAGAAGGTTTTTTCATCATCAGAAGGTTTTTCATCATCGAAGGTTTTTCATCATCAGAAGGTTTTTCATGATCAGGTTTTTCATCATCAGAGATTTTTTCATCATCAGAAGGTTGGTTGTCGGCTGGTTGGAATATGTGGAATTGTGTGGAATAGCGTAAGAAGAATAAAATATACATTCTACATTTTAAAATAGAAATTTATTAAAAGGGAAAGACTAACATAAGTTGTAGGAGTTAATGTGCAATTAGAAACATTTTAAAAGATTAAGCGTAGAGTTCATGTTCAATGATAAAGTTGAATTAAGAGTATCAAGATTCGTCGAAAATGTTCATAGTAGTAATTGTTGAAAGGGATAAAGGATAAAGAGGACAAGGTGCGACCTGACCTTATCTCAGGGTAGATTTGAAGTTGAAGTTACATTGTAGATGTTTTGTCTCGTGGCTCCCATCTGTGACTGTGATTGACGCTGACCGGGGCCTTTTATAGTATTCAGATTTTCGCACTTGTTCGAGAAGTCCTCAAGTCTTGGAAGTCGCTCCCATTGGTCAAAAATCATTTTAACACCTACTTGCGAAATCTGGTTTCTAGGGCTTTTTCTTTAAGCACATGGTCAATTCTTTTTCTATTTGTGAGAACCAGGATTTCACACACCCTTGTGAATTTTTGTAAAAGTGAAGAAGATTGATTTTAATTAATTTCTTATTCGCTACATGTTAATTAGTAAGAGTTGTATGACCAGATCATAATCTTCAAAAATATTTTTACAGTCTAAAAATATTTTCTGGCTTTAAATAAAATGGAAAGGGTTGATGAACCGTGAAAAATCAATCAAAAGAAATTTAAAACCAGGGCTATATGACCCCTTAAGAAAGAAAGGAAGGAATTGATCGCATAAACACGTCTATTAGCGTCATTTACTTTTTCTGGAATATAAATGGGTATAAACTACTGTGGCTGCAAAGTGAGATATCAGTTTATATATTGTACGTAAAACAGAATTGAACCCCCACTTTATATCTACATTATTTAAAAAAAAAAAAATTCTTACAATCCAAAAAAATATCTTTTAAAGATATTCAAATTAGGAAAAATAAAAAAGGCATGAATATAAGACTAAATCTTTTTCACTAGGACGTGTTTGATGGAAAGTTAAAATTTCATTCAAAATTTCATGTCAGTAAATATTATATTTTTCACCTGAAATTAAGAAGCATGAGCAAAATATATGGAAAAAAGGACCAGATAAAAATGACGACATGTGTGTAACAAAGGGGCTTTAATTGTTCCAATAATTTTTTTTTATTTCAATAAGAGGAACAATGATAGGATGAATTAAAATTAGAAATGAAATATTTTAATAATGAAGAGAATATTGACACAGAGAGTTGGGATAAAAAGCAACAATGATAAGATAGAATAAAACTAGTATTAAAATAATAGTAATAATGAAGAGTGTATAGAGCCAGAGTATTGGGATAAAAAGCAACAATGATAAGATGGAATAAAACTAGGAATAAAATAATAGTAATAATGAAGAGTGTATAGAGCCAGAGTGTTGCGATAAAAAGCAGCAATAATAAGATGGAATAAAACTAATAATAAAATAATAGTGATAATGAAGAGTGTATAGAGCCAGAGTGTTGGGATAAAAAGCAGCAATGATAAGATAGAATAAAACTAGTAATAAAATAGTAGCAATAATGAAGAGTGTATAGAGCCAGAGTGTTGGGATAAAAAGCAACAATTATAAGATGCAATAAAACTAGTAATAAAATAATAGTAATAATGAAGAGTGTATAGAGCCAAAGTGTTGGGATAAAAAGCAACAATAATAATTTGGAACAAAATTAGTATTGAAATAATAGTAATATTATCGATTTATTGATCCAGACTTGCTATGGGCAATCTTTCGAGGCCGACATAGATTCCATTTGTACTGAGATGTTGAAGGCTCACCTGGATCTTGCCATGATATTTTTCATTTCGGATTCTCAGAATCGATTTCTCTTCACTGATGGCTATATTGTTAAAAAATAACATTTTCTGTGTAGCCCGAAAGATAAAATTTTTTACTAATATTTGATTTCAGGCTAAAGTCATTTCCTAAGCTTTTGAATAAATCTCATAAAAAACGTACAGCAGTTGACAAATTTCAATGGCAATAAAATGTGAAATAAACTCAAAAGGTACTTTTAAAAATCACTTAACTTTGTACAAAGGATGGTATTGAGATCTGCTGTATCAAATTAATACCTACTCAAATGATCTTAGCCTAGCAGGGGGTATGATTCTTCTAGTGCATGTCCTTTGGTATTTGATGGAAATTTTTCAGCATAATTTAAACTTGGCGGTCTTTTTTGAGTTAGAGTTATAGAGTCAATGTTCAAGTCCTCGTTCTGTAGCATTCTGACAGGCGATGATGGAACGATCGGCATTAACATTCCACCGAAGGAAGCCATCAAAAAAGTTATGCCTGAAAATAAAGAAAAACTGATTAATTCAAAAGTGTTTTAAATTTAAAGAAAAATAATTCAACTATTTTTAATAACTGTGGATTCCGTGACTGAATTAATGACGGTGAAATTCATGGAAATATAATCTTTTCAGTTAGTAGCGGGGTGAGTTAAAGACTTAAAAGAAAAAATATATTTGTTTAATTTGCGCTGTGTCCTATAACAGTGAGAAATTCAGTCAGTTAAGTGCCATTCATGAAACACGCTTGGGCGATCATGTCTCGAAAGAGACATGACTGACTGGTCAGAAGATTATCCCGCAGTAGGTTGCCATTGCTTTCTGCGGTAGACTGATTGCCAGCCAAGGCTATAGAACCCAATCTGTCCTGTTATTTAACCCATAACTGGAAGGAAGAGACGATTAATACCATTCCCAAAGGTATTTGAGCGTAAGTGAATGCAATGAATTCAACTAGGAATTCGAACTCGGCTCCCCGATTTCTCGTTCCGAGCCGATATCCAATGTACCACAACGCACACGTGCACTAAAGATCTAGGATAAAAAGCAACAATAATAAGTTGGAATAAATCTAGTAATAAAATAATAGTAATAATGAAGAGTGTATAGAGCCAGAGTGTTGGGATAAAAACGACAATAATAAAAGGGATTAAAACTAGTAATAAAATAACGAAGAGTGTTTTTTTCCCATATACTTGTGATAAAAATCAATAATAATAAGATTGAATAAAATTATTAATGAAATATATATGTTAAGTTTGGTGCCATACGTTATAAGTTTGGTGCCATACGTTATAAGTTTGGTGCCATACGTTATAAGTTTGGTGCCATACGTTATAAAAGCACGAGTGATCATCTCTCTTTCGATTCTGACTGACT
Source organism: Ascarosepion bandense (assembly GCA_037127315.1). Classification (NCBI taxonomy): domain Eukaryota; kingdom Metazoa; phylum Mollusca; class Cephalopoda; order Sepiida; family Sepiidae; genus Ascarosepion; species Ascarosepion bandense. Next base: position 276,146 of record JBBBDQ010002342.1, read on the forward strand.
AGGCCGGAGAGTGGTTGCCATCCCAGGCTACAGGACCCATTAAGAAAGGAAGAAAGGAATCAATCAAATACTGATTGGCTTTGCAGGAATGTCTTCTAGATTTATTTAGCAAATAATAATAAGATGGAATAAAACTACTAATAAAATAATGGCAATAATGAAGGGTGTATAGAGTCTGCGGGTCAGGATAAAAGGCAACAATCCTAAGATGGAATAAAACTAGTAATGAAATAATAGTAAAAATGATGTGTATTTAGCCAGAGTATTGGATTAAAAAGCAACAATGATAAGAGGGATTAAAACTAGTAATAAAATAATGGCAATAATGAAGAGTGTATAGAGCCAAAGTGTTGCGATAAAAAGCAACAATAATAAGATGGAATAAAACTAGGAATAAAATCATAGTAATCATGATGAGTGTATAGAGCCAGAGTGTTGGGATAAAAAGCATCAATAATAAGATGGAATAAAACTAGTAATGAAATAATGGTAATAATGAAGAGTGTATAGAGCCAGAGTGTTGGGATAAAAGCATCATTAATAAGATGGAATGAAACTAGGTATAAAATAATAGTAATAATGAAGAGTGTATAGAGCCAGAGTGTTGGGATAAAAAGCATCAATAATAAGATTGTACTGGTTCAACTGGGAAACAGGGTCCAGGTTCGAGCAGCCCAGATATATATCTACTTTGTCCCTAGCGAGGACATATTCTGCGAACTAAGAAAGGGCGAGATTTTCCAAATTTAGGTCTGCGAGCCGAAGTTAATTTCTATATCTAGGGAAGATATATTTTCATTGGAAAACTGCGCCATGACTCTGTAAGCTGTACCATGTGCTGCTGGCTGACACAGGCAGGACGAACAACCCGTGTGTCTTACCTCCACAAAGCTGACTAGCTGACTTCCAGTTTCGTTACTATGCAGTGTCATGTCCCAAGTCGCGTAATCTCAACCAAACGAAGATCATCACCTTTTGTATCTTTACATAGAATATAAGGTTTAAATTAAATCCTGAAAGGGATTTATACAAATTCCCTTTAATTATGTTTCTGGCTCCAATAATGCCCAACATGTTTTTATTTTGGAAATTTAATAAAAGAAATACTATAGAAAGACAGAAAAATATGGATGCACAAAAGGTGAAAACGTTGATGCAGAGACAAGCAATATTATAGTTGCATCTCCTTCTTTTTCTATGGGCCGTACCCCCATAGGACGTAGGCGATCATGACCTTCCATATCTCCTTATCTTATCCCTTGTAAGTCTTAACACCCCTTCTCTTGTTACTCTTATCAAATCCTGGTCTGCTTTTCATTTGCTCAAGCCCATCAAGTATTTCATGCTTTGCTTTCTCCTGTCTCTCTTTCCCTCTGCTATCCTGTGGGTATCAGATTCTTCAAGCCTTCCTTCCTCGTTACATGTCTCAGAAACCTCAGCTGCCTTTCCAGATGTTAAGTATAAGTTTCCTTTCCGTTTCCATCTTCCCCAAAACCTCGTCGTTGCTTACATATTTGGTCCATGGTATCCTCATCATCCTTCTGTAGAACCACATTCTGGTTGCTTTAAGTTTCTCTAATGAGAGTGTCCTGCATTCGCTGTCATATAGGAGGATAGATATCACATAATGCTTTTATATTTTTTCTTTTTCCTTCCTTAAAATTAAGCAGCACCTTTTATATATTTTTCTTCCGTTTTGTGAGCAGAGGGTAGTGAATCTACCACAAGTCTAAATTTGTAATCAAAATAGAAAGGTCCATTGTTTAAGGTAATGGCAGAGTGTAACGTGTATGCCAATAAAGGAAAGAAGGAACATGCAAAAGGCGGGGAATTTCTTTATTTGGAAAGTGAACTATCGTCTGCTCAACCAATATGTAAATGCAGCCCTGACTCAAATAGATACTAATTGATTCAAGTTCTCACCTGCAATGATGAAAATCATGTCCATTGATTTCAGATACGTTTGGACCATGGCTAAAAATTTAAAAAGACAATGCAAACATTTAATAGCCAAGTTCAATTCTTAAGGCATCAATTTTAAAAGTAAACATAACTGTAAATAATTTTAATCATTTTAACTTAAAAGTGAGTGCTCGCATGTGTGTGTGTGTGTGTGTGTGTATCTGTCTCTCATATTCCGTGGGTGTCGTAGATGAACCGCATTTACTGAAGTCATATCAGCTACCAAACCTTACGAAAGCCCTGTCCAACCCTTTCTATGCTTGTTTTGAACTCGGTACGTCTAATTCACATTCTTTGCTGATATCCCAATGAATTCGATTCATCCTCGTCCGAAGCTTTAGGTCAAATAGAACAAAATGGGTTCTGGAGATGGTGACAATAAAAGCACTCATCGCCCAGCAGCCTGGATCAGTTGTAGAACTGCATTGGTCCAGGAAAAAGCAGAGTGACATGTTGTTTAGTCGTTGGAGTTGTACATTCTACCGCTGACGGAGATGACCACCATTTCTAGAATAGTTGTAAGCCAAATCTGTTGTCCTATTTATCCCATAGCTGGGGAAGAAGAGATGGATTCATACCTTTTCAAAGGGTATAGGCGCTTAAGTGAATATAAAGAAATTCGAACTCACTCATCTCGAGCCACTATCTATTACACCAATCACACATCTATGTATGAGTATAAAAATATAAGTATAAATAAATAATGTTCTCTTTCATCCGATTAGCCCTGAACAGATTTATGTTGTGAAAAGCAGGACAGTTTAAGACAGAGTTCATTTCGTCTGCTTGATTATAGAAAAAGTTAATAGTGAGGAAGCGCTGATTAATTTAGAACAGTGAGACATTCGGGAACAGTACAAGACATTCCAGGGCAGTACGAACATTCAGGAACAGTACAAGACATTCGGGAACAGTACAAGACATTCAGGAACTGTACAAGACATTCGGGAACAGTACAAGACATTCAGGAACTGTACAAGACATTCGGGAACAGTACAAGACATTCAGGGAACTGTACAAGACATTCGGGAACTGTGCAAGACATTCAGGAACAGTACAAGACATTCAGGAACAGTACAAGACATTCAGAGCTGAGAACATTCAGAGACAGTACAAGACATTCGAAGACAGTACAAAACTTGTTCAGGAACTGTACAAGACATTCAAGAACAGTACAAGACATTCGGGAACTGTGCAAGACATTCAGGAACTGTACAAGACATTCAAGGAACAGTACAAGACATTCCAGGAACAGTACAAGACATTCGGGAACTGTACAAGACATTCGGGAACTGTACAAGACATTCAGAGAACTGTACAAGACATTCGGGAACAGTACTGAACATTCAGGAACAGTACAAGACATTCGGGAACAGTACAAGACATTCAGGGAACAGTACAAGACATTCGAGAACTGTACAAGACATTCGGGAACAGTACAAGACATTCAGGAACAGTACAAGACATTCAGGGAACAGTACAAGACATTCAGGAACAGTACAAGACATTCCAGGAACAGTACAAGACATTCGGGAACTGTGCAAGACATTCGGGAACTGTACAAGACATTCAGGAACAGTACAAGACATTCGGGAACAGTACAAGACATTCAGGAACAGTACAAGACATTCAGGGAACTGTACAAGACATTCGGGGAACTGTACTGGAACATTCGGGAACAGTACAAGACGTTCAGGAACAGTACAAGACATTCAGGAACTGTACAAGACATTCGGGAACAGTACAAGACATTCGGGAACAGTACAGACATTCGGGAACAGTACAAGACATTCGGGAACAGTACAAGACATTCGGGAACAGTACAAGACGTTCGGAACAGTACAAGACATTCGGGAACTGTACAAGACGTTCCGGGAACAGTACAAGACATTCGGGAACAGTACAAGACATTCAGGAACAGTACAAGACATTCCGGGAACAGTACAAGACATTCGGGAACAGTACAAGACGTTGCCGAAGGGAACAGTACAAGACATTCAGGAACTGCATACAAGACATTCAGAGAACAGTACAAGACATTCGGGAACAGTACAAGACATTCGGGAACTGTACAAGACATTCGGGAACAGTACCAGACATTGAGAACTGTACAAGACATTCGGGAACTGTACAAGACATTCGGGAACAGTACAAGACATTCGGGAACAGTACAAGACATTCCGGGAACTGTACAAGACATTCAGGAACTGTACAAGACATTCAGGAACTGTACAAGACATTTCGGGAACAGTACAGAACATTCGGGAACAGTACAAGACATTCGGGAACAGTACAAGACATTCAGGAACTGTACCAAGACATTCGGGAACAGTACAAAACATTCTGGGAACTGTACAAGACATTCGGGAACTGTACAAGACGTTCGGGAACTGTACAAGACATTCAGGGCAGTACAAGACATTCAGGAACTGTACAAACATTCCAGGGGAACTGTACAAGACGTTAAGAACAGTACAAGACATTCGGGAACAGTACAAGACGTTGAGAACAGTACAAGACATTCGGGAACTGTACAAGACATTCCAGAACTGTACAAGACATTCGGGAACTGTACAAGACATTCGGGAACAGTACAAGACATTCGGGAACAGTACAAGACTTGTTCGGGAACAGTACAAGACATTCCAGGAACAGTACAAGACATTCAGGAACTGTGCAAGACATTCGAGAACAGTACAAGACATTCGGGAACAGTACAAGACATTCGGGAACAGTACAAGACATTCGGGAACAGTACAAGACATTCGGGAACAGTACAAGACATTCGGGAACTGTACAAGACATTCGGGAACAGTACAAGACATTCGGGAACAGTACAAGACATTCAGGAACTGTACAAGACATTCAGGAACAGTACAAGACATTCAGGGAACAGTACAAAGACATTCGGGAACAGTACAAGACATTCAGGAACAGTACAAGACATTCGAGAACTGTACAAGACATTCAGGAACAGTACAAGACATTCCAGGGCGCAGTACAAGACATTCAGGAACTGTACAAGACATTCAGGAACAGTACAAGACATTCGGGAACAGTACAAGACATTCAGGAACAGTACAAGACATACATTCGGGAACAGTACAAGACATTCAGGAACAGGGTACAAGACATTCGGGAACAGTACAAGACATTCAGGAACTGTACAAGACATTCGGGAACAGTACAAGACATTCGGGAACAGTACAAGACATTCGGGAACAGTACAAAACATTCGGGAACAGTACAAGACATTCAAGAACAGTACAAGACATTTCGGGAACTGTACAAGACATTCGGGAACAGTACAAGACATTCAGAGAACGAGTACAAGACATTCGGGAACAGTACAAGACGTTCAGGAACAGTACAAGACATTCGGGAACAGTACAAGACATTCGAAGACAGTACAAGACATTCGGGAACAGTACAAGACATTCGGGAACGAGTACAAGACATTCGGGAACAGTACAAGACATTCAGGAACAGTACAAGACATTCGGGAACTGTACAAGACATTCGGGAACAGTACAAGACATTCGGGAACAGTACCAGACATTCGGGAACAGTACAAGACATTCAGGAACGGTAGAACATTCGGAGACAGTACAAGACACGTTTCAGGAACAGTACAAGACATTCGGGAACTGTACAAGACATTCGGGAACTGTACAAGACATTCAGGAACAGTACAAGACGTTGAAGACAGTACAAGACATTCGGGAACGGTACAAGACATTCGGGAACAGTACAAGACATTCGGGAACAGTACAAGACATTCAGGAACGGTACAAGACATTCAGGGAACAGTACCAAGACATTCGGGAACTGTACAAGACATTCAAGGAACAGTACAAGACATTCGGGAACAGTACAGAACATTCAGGAACAATGCAAGACATTCAGAACAGTACAAGACATTCAGGAATTTGTACAAGACATTCGGGAACAGTACAAGACATTCGGGAACAGTACAAGACATTCGGGAACAGTACAAGACATTCGGGAACTGTACAAGACATTCGGGAACTGTACAAGACATTCGGGAACTGTACAAGACATTCGGGAACAGTACAAGACATTCGGGAACAGTACAAGACATTCAGGAACAGTACAAGACGACGGGAACAGTACAAGACATTCGGGAACTGTACAAGACATTCAGGAACAGTACAAGACATTCGGGAACAGTACAAGACATTCGGGAACGAGTACAAGACATTCGGGAACAGTACAAGACGTTCAGGAACAGTACAAGACATTCAGGAACTGTACAAAGACATTCAGGAACTGTACAAGACATTCAGGGAACAGTACAAGACATTCGGGAACAGTACAAACATTCGGGAACAGTACAAGACATTCGGGAACAGTACAAGACATTCGGGAACTGTACAAGACATTCAGGGTGTACAAGACATTCAGGAACAGTACAAGACATTCAGGAACAGTACAAGACATTCAGGAACAGTACAAGACATTCGAGAACAATACAAGACATTCAGGAACTGTACAAGACATTCGGGAACTGTACAAGACGTTCGAACAGTACAAGACGTTGCAGAACAGTAGAACATTCGGGAACTGTACAAGACATTCGGGAACAGTACAAGACGTTCGGGAACAGTACAAGACATTCGGGAACAGTACAAGACATTCGGGAACAGTACAAGACGTTCAGGGAACAGTACAAGACATTCAGGAACAATTACAAGACGTTTCGGGAACTGTACAGAGACATTCGGGAACAGTACAAGACATTCGGGAACAGTACAAGACATTCGGGAACTGTACAAGACGTTCGGGAACAGTACCAAGACATTCGGGAACAGTACAAGACATTCGGGAACAGTACAAGACATTCGGGAACGGTACAAGACATTCGGGAACTGTACAAGACATTCGAGAACGCACAAGACATTTAAGGAACAGTACAAGACGTTCGGGAACGGTACAAGACATTCGGGAACTGTACAAGACATTCGGGAGCTGTACAAGACATTTCAGGAACGGTACAAGACGTTCGGGAACAGTACCAAGACATTCGGGAACAGTAGAACATTCGGGAACGGTACCAAGACGTTCGGGAACTGGCAAGACATTCGGGAACTGTACAAGACGTTCGAGAACAGTACAAGACATTCGGGAACGGTACAAGACATTCGGGAACTGTGCAAGACATTCGGGAACAGTACAAGACATTCGGGAACAATACAAGACATTCGGGAACAGTACAAGACATTCGGGAACAGTACAAGACATTCGGGAACAGTACAAGACATTCGGGAACAGTACAAGACATTCAAGGAACTGTACAAGACATTCGAGAACAGTACAAGACATTCGGGGAACAATTACAAGACATTCGGGAACTGTACAAGACATTCGGGAACAGTACAAGACATTCGGGAACAGTACAAGACGATGGGGGAACGGTACGAGACGTTCAGGAACAGTACGAAGACGTTCGAAGAGGACTGTACAAGACATTCGAGAACAGTACAAGACATTCAGGGAACAGTGCAAGACATTCGGGAACTGTGCAAGACATTCGGGAACAGTACAAGACATTCAGGAACAGTACAAGACATTCGGGAACAGTACAAGACGTTCAGGAACAGTACAAGACATTCGGGAACAATTACAAGACATTCCAGGAACAGTACAAGACATTCGGGAACAGTACAAGACATTCGGGGGACTGTACAAGACATTCGGGAACAGTACAAGACATTCGGGAACAGTACGAGACATTTCGAACAGTACAAGACATTCGGGAACGGTACAAGACGTTTAAGGAACAGTACAAGACATTCAGGAACAGTACAAGACATTCGGGAACAGTACAAGACGTTCGGGAACTGTACAAGACATTCAAGAACAGTACAAGACATTCGGGAACAGTACAAGACATTCCGGGGGAACTGTACAAGACATTCGGGAACAGTACAAGACATTCGGGAACGAGTACAAGACATTCGGGAACAGTACAAGACGTTCCGAAGACGTACAAAGACAATTAAGAACAGTACAAGACATTCGGGAACAGTACAAGACATTCGGGAACTGTACAAGACATTCGGGAACAGTACAAGACATTCGGGAACAGTACAAGACGTTCCGGAACAGTACAAGACATTCAAGAACAGTACGAGACATTCGGGAACAGTACAAGACATTCGGGAACAGTACAAGACATTCGGGAACTGTACAAGACATTCAGGAACAGTACAAGACATTCGGGAACAGTACAAGACATTCGGGAACAGTACAAGACATTCAGGAACAGTACAAAACATTCGGGAACAGTACAAGACACAAGGAACAGTACAAGACATTTAGGAACGTTACAAGACATTCAGGAACTGTACAAGACATTCGGGAACAGTACAAGACATTCGGGAACAGTACAAGACATTCGGGAACAGTACAAGACATTCCGGAACAGTACAAGACATTCGGGAACAGTACAAAACATTCAGGAACAGTACAAGACATTCGGGAACAGTACAAGACATTCGGGAACTGTACGAACATTCGGGAACTGTACAAGACGTTCGAACAGTACAAGACATTCGGGAACAGTACAAGACATTCGGGAACAGTACAAGACATTCAGGAACAGTACAAGACATTCGGGAACAGTACAAGACATTCAGAGACAGTACAAGACATTCGGGAACAGTACAAGACATTCCGGGAACTGTACAAGACATTCGGGAACTGTACAAGACGTTCGGGAACAGTACTGAACATTCGGGAACAGTACAAGACATTCGGGAACAGTACAAGACATTCGGGAACAGTACAAGACATTCGGGAACAGTACAAGACATTCGGGAACAGTACAAGACATTCCGGGAACAGTACAAGACATTCAAGAACAGTACAAGACATTCGAAGACAGTACAAGACATTCAGGAACAGTACAAGACATTCAGGAGACAGTACAAGACATTCAGGAACTGTACAAGACATTCGGGAGCAAATGCAATTGTTCGGGAACAGTACAAGACTTGTTCGAAGACGGTACAAGACATTCGGGAACGGTACAAGACGTTCAGGAACAGTACAAGACATTCGGGAACAGTACAAGACATTCGGGAACTGTGCAAGACATTCGGGAACAGTACAAGACATTCGGGAACAGTACAAGACATTCGGGAACAGTACAAGACATTCGGGAACAGTACAAGACATTCGGGAACAGTACAAGACATTCAGGGAACAGTACAAGACATTCGGGAACAGTACCGAACATTCCAGGAACGGTACAGAACATTCGGGAACAGTACAAGACATTCGGGAACTGTACAAGACGTTTCGGGAACAGTACAAGACATTCGGGAACAGTACAAGACATTCGGGAACAGTACAAGACATTCGGGAACAGTACAAGACGTTCAGGGAACAGTACAAGACATTCGGGAACAGTACAAGACATTCGGGAACTGTACAAGACATTCGGGAACAGTACAAGACATTCGGGAATGATCCTGCCAAGACGTTAAGAACAGTACAAGACATTCAGGAACAGTACAAGACATTCGCAGGAACAGTACAAGACATTCGGGAACAGTACAAGACATTCGGGAACTGTACAAGACATTCCGGGGAACAGTACAAGACATTCGGGAACAGTACAAGACATTCAGGAACAGTACAAGACATTCGGGAACAGTACAAGACATTCGAAGACAATGCAAGACATTCGGGAACAGTACAAGACATTCGGGAACTGTACCAAGACGTTCCGGGAACAGTACAAGACATTCGGGAACAGTACAAGACATTCGGGAACAGTACAAGACATTCGGGAACAGGCTGAGAACATTCGGGAACAGTACAAGACATTCGGGAACAGTACAAGACATTCGGGAACGGTACAAGACATTCGGGAACAGTACAAGACATTCAGGAAGGGAACTGTGCAAGACGTTCGAGAACAGTACAAGACATTCGGGAACAGTACAAGACATTCGGGAACAGTACAAGACATTCAGGAACAGTACAAGACGTTCCAGGGAACAGTACAAGACATTCGGGAACAGTACAAGACATTCAGGGAACTGTTCACAAGACGTTCGGGAACAGTACAAGACGTTCGGGAACAGTACAAGACATTCGAGAACAGTACATTCGGGGAACAGTACAAGACGTTCAGAACTGTACAAGACATTCGGGAACAGTACAAGACATTCGGGAACAGTACAAGACATTCGGGAACTGTACAAGACATTCGGGAACAGTACAGAACATTCCGGGAACAATACAAGACATTCGGGAACTGTACAAGACATTCGGGAACTGTACAAGACATTCGGGAACAGTACAAGACATTCGGGAACAGTACCAGACATTCAGGAACAGTACAAGACATTCGGGAACAGTACAAGACATTCGGGAACAGTACAAGACATTCGGGAACAGTACAAGACATTCGGGAACAGTACAAGACATTCGGGAACTGGCAAGACATTCGGGAACAGTACAAGACATTCAGGAACGATGCAAAGCATTCGGGAACAGTACAAGACATTCGGGAACAGTACAAGACATTCAGGAACGGTACAAGACATTCGAGACATTTATAGGGCATTCGGAACAGTACAAGACATTCAGGAACAGTACAAGACGTTCGGGAACTGTACAAGACATTCGGGAACAGTACAAGACATTCGGGAACAGTACAAGACATTCGGGAACAGTACAAGACATTCAGGAACAGTACAAGACATTCGGGAACAGTACAAGACATTCGGGAGACAGTACAAAACATTCAAGAACAGTACAAGACATTCGGGAACTGTACAAGACATTCGGGAACAGTACAAGACATTCGGGAACAGTACAAGACATTCGGGAACAGTACAAGACATTCCGGAACAGTACAAGACATTCAGGAACAGTACAAGACGTTTCAGGAACAGTACAAGACATTCAGGAACAGTACAAGACATTCAGGAACAGTACAAGACATTCAGGAACAGTACAAGACATTCGGGAACTGTACAAGACATTCAAGGAACAGTACAAGACATTCGGGAACAGTACAAAGACATTCAGGAACAGTACAAGACATTCGGGAACTGTACAAGACATTCGGGAACGGTACAAGACATTCAGGAACAGTACAAGACATTCAGGGAACAGTACAAGACGTTTCAGGAACAGTACAAGACATTCGGGAACAGTACAAGACATTCAGAGAACAGTACAAGACATTCCGGAACAGTACAAGACATTCGGGAACAGTACAAGACATTCAGGAACAGTACAAGACATTCAGGAACTGTACAAGACATTCAAGGAACAGTACAAGACATTCAGGAACAGTACAAGACATTCAGGAACAGTACAAGACATTCGGGAACAGTACAAGACATTCGGGAGACAGTACAAGACATTCAGGAACAGTACAAGACATTCAGGAACAGTACAAGACATTCGGGAACAGTACAGACATTCGGGAACAGTACAAGACATTCGGGAACTGTACAAGACATTCGAACAGTACAAGACATTCGGGAACAGTACAAGACATTCGGGAACAGTACAAGACATTCAGGAACAGTACAAGACATTCGGGAACATTTCTAAGACATTCGGGAACTGTACAAGACATTCGGGAACAGTACAAGACATTCGGGAACAGTACAAGACATTCAGGAACGAGTACAAGACATTCGGGAACAGTACAAGACGTTTGAACAGTACAAGACATTCGGGAACAATGCAAGACATTCGGGAACAGTACAAGACATTCGGGAACAGTACAAGACATTCGAGAACAGTACAAGACATTCAGGAACAGTACAAGACATTCGGGAACTGTACAAGACATTCGGGAACAGTACAAGACATTCAGGAACAATACAAGACATTCGGGAACGGTACAAGACATTCAGGGAACAGTACAAGACATTTCGGGAACTGTACCAAGACATTCGGGAACTGTACAAGACATTCAAGGAACAGTACAAGACATTCGGGAACAGTACAAGACATTCGGGAACTGTACAAGACATTCAGGAACAAGTGCAAGACATTCAGGAACAGTACACAAGACATTCGGGAACAGTACAAGACATTCGGGAACAGTACAAAATTGTTCGGAACTGTACAAGACATTCAGGGAACAGTACAAGACATTCGGGAACAGTACAAGACATTCGGGAACGAGTACAAGACATTCGGGAACAGTACAAGACATTCGGGAACTGTACAAGACATTCAGGAACAGTACAAGACATTCGGGGAACAGTACACAGACATTCAAGAACGGTACAAGACATTCGGGAACTGTAAAGACATTCAGGAACAGTACAAGACATTCGGGAACAGTACAAGACATTCAGGAACAGTACAAGACATTCGGGAACAGTACAAGACATTCGGGGAACTGTACCAAGACATTCAGGAACAGTACAAGACATTCGGGAACAGTACAAGACATTCGGGAGCATTTGTCTAGAACGTTCGGGAACGTGCAAGACATTCGGGAACGAGTACAAGACATTCGGGAACAGTACAAGACATTCGGGAACAGTACAAGACATTCGGGAACTGTACAAGACATTCGGGAACAGTACAAGACATTCAGGGAACAGTACAAGACATTCGGGAACAGTACAAAACATTCGGGAACGGTACAAGACATTCGGGAACAGTACAAGACATTCGGGAACTGTACAAGACATTCGGGAACTGTACAAGACATTCGAGACTGTACAAGACATTCGGGAACAGTACTGCGTAGACATTCGGGAACAGTACAAGACATTCGGGAACAGTACACGACATTCGGGAACAGTACAAGACATTCAAACAGCACAAGACATTCGGGAACAGTACAAGACATTCGGGAACTGTACGAAGACATTCGGGAACAGACAAGACACACTGGAACAGTAATAAGACATTCGGGAACAGCACAAGACATTCGGGAACAGTACAAGAACACATTCGGGAACAGTACAAGATATTCGGGAACTGTACAGAAGACATTCGGGAACAGTACAAGACATTCGGGAACAAAGACATTCGGGCAGCACAAGACATTCGGAACAGTACAAGACATTCGGGAACAGTACAAGAGCATTCGGGAACAGTACAAGACATTCGGGAACAGTACAAGACATTCGGGAATTCTAGAAGAAGACATTCGGGAACAGTACAAGACATTCGGGAACTGTACGCATACCCGAACAGTACAAGACATTCCGGAACAGTACAAGACATTCGAACCAAGACATCGGGAACTGTACAAGACACTGGAACAGTACAAGACATTCGGGAACTGTACATATCGGAACAGCAAGACATTCGGGAACTGTACAAGACATTCGGGAACAGTACAAGACATCGGGAACCGCACAAGACATTCGGAACAGTACAAGACATTTGAACAAGACTATCTGGAACGTACAAGACATTCAGAACCTACGACATTCGGAACTGTACAAGACATTCGGGAACAGTACAACATTCGGGAACTGTACAAGACATTCGCACACACAGACATCGGGAACTGTGAAGACATTCGGGAACTGTACAAGACATTCTGGAACAGTACAAGACATTCGGGAACTGTACAAGACATTCGGGAACAGTACAAGGATACCGGAACTGTAACAACATATCTGGAAACAGTATAAACATATCTGGGAACTTGTACAAGACATTCTGGGAACAGTACAAGACATTCGGGAACAGTACAAGATATCTTGGAACCTAAATAAGACATTCGGGAACAGTACAAGACATCTGGAACTGTACAAGACATTCGGGAACAGTACAAGACATTCGGGAACAGTACAAGACATTCAACAAAAGACATTCGGGAATCCCAAGCAAGACATTCGGGAACAGAAGGCATATCTGAACAGTACAAGACATTCGGGAAAGGCACAAGACATTCGGGGAACAGCATGAAGACATTCGGGAACAGTACAAGACATTCGGGGAACAGTACAAGACATTCGGGAACAGTACAAGACATTCTGGAACAGTACAAGACATTCGGGAACAGTGACAAGACATTCGGGAACTGTACAAGACATTCAACAGTGGCGAAGACATTCGGGAACAGACAAGACATTCGGGAACAGTACAAGACATTCGGGAACTGTACAAGACATTCGGGAACAGTACAAGACATTCGGGAACAGTACAAGACATTCGGGAACAGTACAAGACATTCGGGAACTGTACAAGACATTCGGGAACTGTACAAGACATCTACAAAAGTACAAGACATTCTGGAACAGTACAAGACATTCGGGAACATATGAAGACATTTGAACAGACAAGACATTCGGGAACAGTACAAGACATTCGGGAACAGTGAAGGCATATCTGGAACATATGTGGATATCTGGAACTGTACAAGACATTCGGGGAACAGCAAGACATTCTGGAACTGTACAAGACATTCGTGAACAGCATAAGACATTCTGGAACTGTACAAGACATTCGGGAACAGTACAAGACATTCGAATAGCATACATTCAGAACTGTACAAGACATTCGGGAACAGTAAGACATCTGGAACAGTACACATACTGGAACAGTACACACAAGACATTCGGGAACAGTACATACATTCGGGAACAGTACAAGACATCTGGGAACAGCATGTATTATCTGGAACAGCGTACGTATCTGGAACTGAAGCAAGATATCTGGGAACAGACAAGACATTCGGGAACAGCACACACACTGGGAACAGTACAAAGACATTCGGGAACAGTACAAGACATTCGGGAACAGTATGAAGACATTCTGGAACAGTACAAGACATTCGGGAACAGCATACACACCAAGAATATGCACAAGACATTCGGGAACAGTACAAGACATTCGGGAACTGTACAAGACATTCGGGAACTGTACAAGGACATTCGGGAATCTGTACAAGACATTCTGGAACTGTACAAGACATTCGAACTGTATGCACATCTGGGAACAGTACAAGATATCTGGGAACAGTACAAGACATTCGGGAACAAAGGCCAAGACATTCGGGAACAGTACAAGACATTCAAATGCACAAGACATTCGGGAACAGAAGGCAGACATTCGGGAACTGCAGACATTTGGGAACAGTACAGACATTCTGGAACAGCATGTGAAGACATTCGGGAACAGTACAAGACATTCGGGAACAAAGGAAGACATTCGTGTGTGGAACTGTACAAGACATTCTGGAACAGTACAAGACATTCAAATGAGAGGTGCATGAAGACATTCGGGAACAGCACAAGACATTCGGGAACAGCAAGACATTCGACCAGCACAAGACACTGGGAACAGCATAAGACATTCGGGAACTGTACAAGACATTCGGAATGTGTACAGACATTCAACAAAGCGTACATCCAACTGCACATCCAGAAACAGGCAAATATTCAAACAAAACAAACATTCAAGAAGCCAGGCTAAAGGACATCCAAGAACAGTGTCAAGCGATTCTCAAAGAAAGGCAGGCATCTGTAGTTAAAAGCAGACATTCAAGAACTGTATGGACATTCTGGAATAAAGACAGAACTTCAAGAACAAAACAAGGCATCAGAAGCACAGACATTAAACAGCACAGACATTAGAAGAAAGCAGGCATTTAAACAGAACAGACACTGGGAACAGTACAAGACATCTGGAACAGTACAAGACATTCGTGAACTGCATGACATTCGGGAACAGTATGGTATCCGGGGAACAACAAGACATTCGGGAACAGTACAAGACATTCGGGAACAGTACAAGACATTCGGGAACAGTACAAATATCTAGAAGGTGACAAGACATTCGGGAACAGTACAAGACATTCGGGAACAGTACAAAGACATTCGGGAACAGCACAAGACATTCGGGAACTGTACAAAACATTCTAGAACTGTACAAGACTTCTTGGAACAGTACAAGACATTCTTGAAGAGTACAAGACATTCGATAGAGTTGACCATCGTTTACTCGAAACTGATTTGGAGTCAGTTGGTTTCGAGCTGTACTTTCGCATTTGAACACTAGTCCTGTATTCGTTCCACTCTTCGGTGGTAGAAGTGAATATGATAAGGTCGCAACCTTTCAATTCATCCAGATTCATTCGTCAAGGTTTTATGTCTGCGCTGGAATCTTTCTAACGCAAACCTTGTCCGTTGCAGAACTAAGCTACCGTGGCCTGCTATTCTGCTCATGCCGATAACGTGTCTGTATTTCATTTAGTTTCACTTATTCTCACCCGGTGACGAATCTCAGATCTTAAATATCTTCTTATGCCTAATGTGTCGAAAGGGTCATAAATGGACGGCAGAATAGGGGGGCTGGAATGGATAATAAAGAAATATAATTTACTTAGCGTTATAAAGGATATCAAGTTGTGGCGAGAGATGATTATCATGATGTCGTGAAGGATTATGGCATATTATATTGTTATATCCCGGGAGAGGATAAACAGAGAAAGAATAGTGCAAGAAATAATTCTTAACACTGAGGATATATGAATAGAGATTTATTATACCTCAGTACAATAAGCCAAATACACGCACACCCAACGAACAGTTAACAAGAATAACAATCAAGAAGGCAATGTCTCTGTATAGGACGTATGCGTCCGTCTTGAGAAGTAGGCTTCCGTCTAGTGACGTCTAACTCTCGTCTCAGGCCGATGGCTCTCGACTAAAGTCGATGACTCTCGTATGATCACGATCACTCTCGTATAATGACAAAGACTCCCGTATAATCACGGACACTCTAGATCACGCTGTAGTTCGTTCTAATCCCGGTCTTTTATAACCCGGGCCATACCCATTCCTGGGTAGGACAGGATATTTCACTACAACACACACACACACACACACACACACACACACACACACACACACACACACACATATATATTTATATATATATATATATATATATATATATATATATATATTTGTGTGTGTGTGTGTGTTTCATTGAATAAGATAGAAATATGTCTTCTTTTTTATAATGATCATTTCCAATTCTCTAATCAATTTCTTGATGTTAAGATAAAATTCACGAAAGAAAACACCGTAGTTTTTTCCTACCTAAGTACTTTCGATCTCCTTCAAAACCATCTTCAGGGGTAAATTACAAAGACAAACTTATTGTAACTGCGATAAAATCTGCAGTTCGTTGTGAAGGTCATTTAAAAAATCACACACACACATGAACGCACTCTGTTATAATTATTTGAGCATTTTAAATTTATCCGTTGTAGCTATGGAACCTTTTGCTAAATACGCGTCCCAATATAAGGGAGCAGACCGGAAATTGGTAAAATTGCAAAATGGCATTAAATGTTTGTTATATGCACTTCAATACGTTGTTGCTACACCCGTAATGAATTTTGTTTGTTTTATTTGGTTGCTTTAATATAGAGGGTTCCTAAAATTTGAGGTTTTTGTGTATTATTTTCATGATGTAGTATACTGGTGTTGTCAAAAAGTTTTTTTCTGTGTCGTGAAAGTAGACAGGAATGCGCTTTTAGATGTTGTGCAATACAAAAAAATGTTAAAATATTTTTTTAATATATAAAAAAAAATTTACGAATATTTATGAAAAAGTGTAAAAGAAAAAGAAATTTTCCCCTACCAATGCCTAACAATCAATACTGTTTCACCTCTAACAAATATTTTTTATTAACAAAAATTGGGATTACAATGGGTTCACCTCTAAGTGAAATTTTAGCGTGTATGGTCATAGAATTTCTTAAATATGGCCCTTTCTAAAATATTTCATCTAAACTATCAAAGTATTTCCGATATATTGATGATGCTCTATTAATATATCCCCTCAATCTTCTTTACCTCACACCGTAAATAAACTAAACAAAGTTTAATATACGATAAAGTTCACTTACGAAATAGAAACAAACAATATTTTACCGTTCCTAAATATCATATTACACCATAATGACGATTTAAAACTAAATGTTCATTGCAAATATCATAAAAAAGATCTCATAAATTTCTATTCTCACCATAACAACAAAAATTAATCACTGGGTTTTATAAGAGCATTCAGAATGTGTACCTTTCAATATTTATGTGAAGAAGACAAATACATTGAAAACATTTTTAAGCACTTTCAATACCTTAATTATTTCAGATTAGAGTGAACCATTCTGACAAATCCAACGAATTAAAATAAATTATTCTACTCATCAACTTTATCACAACTGTTGAAAAAGATAATTTCTAAGCTTAACATAGAATTTATTACTACTACTCCTGAAACAATATTACTCACATAATAAAAAACAATTAATAAGCTAAAACTTGAAGGAGAAATGTATTCTATCACCTGCAATAATTGCCAGAAAGAATACACAGGAGAAACTTCAAGGAATTTAAATAAAATATTATTTAAATACAAAAGGGATATTTCACAAGACAACACACTCAACACAATGAGCCTGACCATAATTTTGATTTAAAAATGATATGTTTATGCTCCTCCAATATCCTAATTATTTCATATTCAATATGAAATAAAAAGCTTGTAACATATTTCAAAGTATTAGAGTAGCCCATCCTGACAAGCCCAACGAATCAAAATATACTATTTTACCCACAAACTTTAGTACAACAACTGAAAATAATTTATCTAAGCTTAATATAGAATTTATTACAAGCACTTCTGAGACAATAAATGACTCACTTAAGAAAAAAATTAATGAGCTAAAACTTGAAAGAGGAATTTAACCTATACGCTTGCAATAGTTGCCCAAAGGAATACATAGGAGAAACTTCAAGGAATTTAAATAAAAACTTATTTAAATACAAAATGGATTTTTTACAAGACAACACGCTCAGCACAATGAGCCTGGCCATAATTTTGATTTAAGAATTTAATTAAAAGAGGAAGCAATTTACGAAGACAATAGTTTATAGAAAGTGCTTTAAAAGCAAAATCAGGAGTTTCCAACCTTTTTATAATCGCGACCCGCTATTCATAACCACAGTTTATGTTGACGCACTCAAATTTACATAAATAATATATATTTATATTTATGTATTTCAATTACATTTAAAAATACTCACGCATTTTCAATAACATTTCCAGAAATTATAAATACTATCTGATTAATAATGAGGCGTGTGGTGAAGATTGTGATTGTTCTTTTGTTACTGTCAACAATGGCATTAGCATCAACATCAATGTGGGTTAGTTTCAGGAGTAAGGAATTGAACAATTGAAGTTTATTTTGAAAGTTTATTTTGAAATTTCACAAATGATATGAAGATGAGAAAGAGAGAAATACTTTCAAAGCTTCAGTGGAAAGGATTGGGCACGGTTTTCGAACAGTATCAATTTTTTGTTGTTTATTTCTAACGAAACGTCTTCAGATAAATCAACAAAATGTTCTTCCTTATCTTTTGTTGATATTCCACTCGTTAGGTCGGGCTGAAAGGGGTTCATAATCCATTTTTTCTCTTAGGTATTTTTCATTTCTTCACGGAAATAAAACTAACTTTCATCTTATTCAAGTGTTCGGATATCTCAATGATTATGTCGTCATCAACGTCTGTTTCATTCTTCATCACAAAAGTCTGAATTTTTTCAAAACAGTCATAATTTCGATTGTTAATACAGTCTTTTCATAGAACAAGTTTTTTCATGGAGACTCGAATTTTTTCATAAACTGCGAATATATTGATATTTCTTTGCTCCTTACAAGTACAAATTTAGTTCAGTTATAAAAAAGATATGTCAAATACGTGAGTTTCAGAACAGATTCCTCTTGGCGCAAATACCTCTTAGAATCGCTTTTTACTTTTCAGAAATTTAGCCACTTCTTCGCGGCATTGTGTAAGTCATGTTAGCACTTTACTCATTGAGAGCCAACGTACTTCTGTGTGCAGAAATGATTCATGTGTAGCGAATAAGAAATTACTTCAAATCAACTCTCTTTTTCACTTTTACAAAAATTCACAGCTACATATGAAATCCTTGTTTTTCCAAATAGAAAAAGGATTGACCATGTGCTTAATGAAAAAGTGGAAACCAGATTTTGCAAGTAGGTGTTAAAATGATTTTTGACTAATGGAAACGACTTATAAGACTTGGAAGGACTTGGTGATCCAGTGCAAAATTCAAAAGGACATATGAATGTCTTCGCAGCGTCAGTCAAGATACAGAGATGGGAGCAGCGAGAAAGAGAGACACACATCTAAAATGTAACTTCAAACTTCAAGCGACCCGGACAGTGTTCTCTTTCTCTTTCTCCTTATCTATTTCAACAATTACCAGTAGAACATTTTGTACGAACTCTACCCTTAATATCTTAATAATGTTTCTAATTGAACATTAACTTCTACAACTTATGTTATTCCTCCTTTTAATAGATTTCTATTTTAACATTAAAAATGTATATTTTATTATTCCACTCTTCTACACTAATTCGCACATTCAAACCGACAAATAACCTTCTGATAACGATAAAAACATTCTGATGATTATAACTCTGCATAAAACTTGTAAGCTGTAGGACAACCTCCGCTCCCAACGAATCAAACTATTCTCCATTTACCGCAGTAACGGGAACTCACGCACAAATTCCCCGATTACTGTTCGATCCTAACAAGAACGAAAACAGCAAGATAACAAACTCGCACGTTAAAATTTTAACCGACGAAATGCAGAAATTTGATACGGACAAATTATCCAGCGGACACCTACACTCAACACCTAATTCCTACACCCCAAAAGATTTACAGACATGTAAAAGTATTTGGTTAAGAACTGATAGAGTAAGAAAACTGTTGGAAGCCCCGTACACAGGTCCTTATCAAGTAATAAGTCGTCACGAAAAATATTTTACTATAAAAAAATCAGACGACGTTCATAGTAAAGTCTCAATAGACAGATTAAAACCGGCGTACATTGCTGAAAATATAAAACCAAAAGATTCCATCGAATGAAGTCGGGATTTCGATAAACCCCCGAGGAAACTAACGAAAACAAACCAAAAATGAAAACTAAGTCCGGTAAGAAAGAAAACACATATTTTTATTTCTAACAAAAAAAAAAAAAGTAAAAGAAAATAGAAAAACAGAAAAAAAAAACTCTATAAAAAAAACTATTTGAAAAAAAAAAAAAGCTACAACAGATACCAAAAAAACACTCCTTTTTTTTTTTTTTAGGCAAAAGTTATGTGGTGATAACGACCGAGCAAAAGCGAGACCGGATGTTGGTTCTATGCCGACCAGAAAGGGAATGAATAAAAATCACCTCCGCGCAGGTGGATTCGCGCAGAGGTTCCGGTTGAAAAATAAAAATTAATCAAATATACAATTACCCTTCACTAGAACGGAATCCTACTACGACTAGAAAAGAATAAATAAGATAAGATACCCGCTATAAAGTAAGACACAAGGCCGAACAAAAAAAAAAACATCTCCCTATACGCTTCTCATGATTGTTTCACATTTCTTCGTAAAACTTCTCAAATAAGCGCGATTGCAATGGCTTTGACTAGAGAGCTGGATCATCTACGGCAAATTTACGTCCAGTTTCTTACAACATTTCACCTTTCTTCGGAGATATTCTATTATCACAATGTAGAATATTTAATAAGAAGAAATGAGAACATAAAGAAAAAGAAAAAGAATTCGGTTATCCAATAAACTTGTGTAGACGGATGACAGAACGAGAAACGTAGGAGCATATTAATGACAAATTATTACTTTACAAACATTAAGATAAAAACGATAAGAAATTATGGGGAACAGTCATCAACCACGCCCTGAAAAACAAGATAAAAGAAGAAGCTATGCCTATTTTATTCACTGAACATTTTTTAATTTACCGCAACACATAAGCTTGATCGGCATTATATATATATATGAATTTTTATTTGTTTAACATTATTATTTTTCATGGATACTCGTATTTGAGTGAAAAGTCTGTTTTTATTATATATATATATATATATATATATATATATATATATATATAAACAATACATTATAATTTTCACTGGCCTAAATCGTTTGATATTTTCAAAACGATTTCTCAAGCGATTAAGGCCTGTTGAAATTTTAATGTACTGTTTAACTATATATATATATATATATATATATATATATATATATATATATATATATATATATTAAAAAAGGATTAATTCAATGATGTTGGATTATCATTTCGATATGAAAATCCCCACGGGGGATAACACATCACCTCAGCAACAGTCCAGCGTCTGTAATATATAAAAAAAATTTTCTTTCTTTTCTTTTCTTTTTCCCTCCCTTCCTTCCTTTAGCTTATCTCTTATCTCCCACGTTTTTTTCCGTGTTGCTTAACCTTACATCAATTCAACACGGCCGTCCGTTAATTTTAAGTTACAATTCTCTTTTCTTTTTTTGCGAACCCAGACGATGTCAATTTTTTCTTTTCTTGTTTATTTGATTTTATTTTGTTTTATCCTTTTCTTTTTTTCTTTTTCTTTTTCTTTTTTCTTTTCTTTTTTAATTTCTTTGCAAATCTATTTAAAAAGGAAAATTAGACTGATTTTTCTCCAGTTTCTGAAAGGATTTTTCTGTTGCTGAGGTGATGTGTTATCCCCCGTGGGGATTTTCATATCGAAATGATCATCCAACATCATTGAATTAATCCTTTTTAAATTTATATTTGCTCTGTAATATTTTATTACACGGAGCTCTCTTCCTGTATCATTTTTTAATATTAAAAATTTTTTTTAATATTAATTAGGATCGGGTTTTTGGAATTTACCTTCCTGCTTTTTCCGCTTGGATTAAAGTATCTGAATTAAAATATATATATATATATTCCCCTTTTCTACACTAATTCACACACACACACACACACACACACACACACACACATATATATATATATATATATATATATATATATATATATATAATAAAAACAGACTTTTCACTTAAATACGAGTATCCACTAAAAATAATAATGTATGTTAAACAAATAAAAATTCAAATATGTCGGCTAATGCCAGTTTCGTAGATTTCCGTTGAATTCCGTATTATTCCACATTGACAAATGGCAAGTTAACCCCACTTAAGGTAAACGGTGAGACTGAAATTTTCACGTGTTTGCATGTTTTATTTTTCTTATATTAAACACAGTTCAATATATGATTCCCCGTGGAGAAACACACCTCATTTAGTGTTGGCTGCTTCACAATATTTGAAGTCTTTCTTTTCACTGTGTCCTAATATTTCGGTATATGTATGTATGTATGTATGTATGTATGTATGTATGCATGTATGTATGTATGTTCACATTAAACACACTTCTAGATACGGTTCTCTATGGGGAAACGCACACACAGGAGACCGTATAAAGAAAGACTCCAAATTCTGTAGACTGTTGTAATAAAAGCGACGTCTTATATTGATGTTTGTTTAATATAAAACACGCACTCATAAAAATTAGAGTTGATCATTTATATGACGTCACCTTGGGTGAGGGTAACTTGTTATGTGTCATAATTCGGTGTGATTCGCTCGAATATGGCAAATAAAATATATATATATATATATCTATAGCACCCACAGCTGATTTTCCCACAGAGGCGTAACTAACCGATATATTCATAACCACGTTTCTGGTCTCAGACATCATTTCTAAATTAGATTCTCATCAGGCAAGCGGAGGTGATGGAATCACAGTCAGTCAGTTAAGAACCATACATGATACACGCTTGGGCGATCATGTCTCGAAAGCAACATGACTGACTGGGCAGAAGATTATCCCGCAGTAGTTTGCCATTGCTTTCTGCGGTAGACTGGTTGCTAGCCAAGGCTATAGAATACACTCTGTCCTGTTATTTAACACATAACTGGAAGGAATAGACGGATTAATACCTTTCCCAAGGGTATTTGCGCGTAAGTGAATGCAATGAATTCAGCTGGAATTCGAACTCGGCTCCCCGATTTCTCGTTCCGAGCTGATATTCAATGCACCACAACGCAAATCATCCTAAAGAAATGTGCCCTTGAGCTGGCTTTTTAGCCCTCTCTAAATTCTACAGCTATTGCCTTTCTGCTTCGATAATTAGGAAGTATTGGTTAAAGAAAATGCATTTACGTGTGTCAAAAGGTTTTTAGGTTTTTTTCATTATTGAACAATAGATTTTATTTAACTAATATCTATGAGTAAAGGAGATAGAAAGTTTAAGTCAGATTTAGGATAAAATAATTGTAGTATTCTTAGTTATATTGTATTTAGAACAACAATTTAGTATTGTGTGGGTCTTTTATTTTATTAAATTAATATTCATTTTTTTTCCTTTATGTTAGAGTATAAGTTATAAATAAAACAGTTATTAGTTAAATTTTGAAGAAAATTATTTTGTCTGTGTAAGATACCTAGTGGACCTCATAATCATTAAATAGGTAAATAATTTTTGACAGCAAGTTGAACTTATTTTTTTTTAATTACTTCATAAGTAAAAGGGCTAAAATTTTTATGTTTTAAATATGATTAAATAATAATCGTATATTAAAGTATATTGTAGTTAAGAAACTAGTTTAGTATTGTGTGGGTCTTTTATTTAGTAAAATAATTAATAATTTTTAAGTTATGAGAGAGCATAAGTTATAAATGAAACATTGTAGGTCTTTTTTTAAATTAAATGGAATTACTTTATCTGTATAAAATATATTGTGGGAACATATATTATTTAAATGGGCAGACAGCAATCTTTTACAGCAGGTTGAATTTCAGGGTGTTTTTTTTTTGTGTTTTCGAGCACTCTTTGTAAATGCTTGAACAGTGGGTTTTTAATCTACGTGTTCTTTCACTTTCTTGTAATGTTATATTGATCACAGTCCCTGTTAATTCGTACGTAAAAGGTGTAATCAAACGTTTTGGAACTTAAGGCGCCGTATGGACTCCCAAAAAATATTTATATATATATATATATAGTAATTTTGTTATTATAATGGTTTGTAAAAGCATAACATCACTACACAAAAATTTCATGTTTCAGAACAATACTGTTCTTCTTTAGGTGACAGAAAAAACTACAGTGTAACCCGGATATAAGAGAGTTATAGGGACCGGATAAAAAGGTAATCTTATATCCGGGTTTCTCTTATATCAGGGTTTAGTCTATTTTATATACATTACCACAGGCTCTAATTTGGGACCAGATAAAATATCTTATATCCGGGTTTCTTATATCCGGGTTATACTGTATTAGGAAATATTTATACTTTTTAAAAGATTCCTGATTGAATGGTTCCGAGAGAAGTTTGAATTGTCCAGCGAGACAATGGAAACTTGAGGGATGAACAGGTTAGGCAATTTGCTAAAATTTGCCTAACCTTTGGATAGCAACTCGTACAAATGCAGCTCAAGAATCAAAATTAGATATGCGTTTTCGCATTGTGTGATGTCTGTACTTACCTCCCAAGAGGGGTCCAACCAAAAAACCAGTTCCGCAGAAAAACATTTCCAATCCAGTAGCCATGGCAATGTGTGATATCCCTACCAACCTTATATTAATAGAATTAAGACATGCGTAGACACCTCCTGTATGCAAACTTTGAATTATACCATAAACAAGCTGGCCAGTAAATGTTCCGGCATAAATTGGCAACAGGAGAGTTGCAATGCCACTGATTCCAAAAGAACCAATATACAGAGTTATTTCATTGATATTGTCAGCGTTTGCGGCAATTCCTGTTAGGATCCGTGAAAGGATATTAGCACCGCCAATAAAAGAGAAAACCATGGCAGTCTCTTGATGACTAGAACCGAAATATTGACAATACATCGGTAAGAATATCAGCACTAAAGTCACACCCACACTCCAACAGAATATACTGAAACAAAACATCAAAAGAGGCAGGTTCTTCAGAAGCTGTACATAGCCGATACGGTCATCCGTATAACCATCGTTGCTTTTTTGGTGTTTTTCCTTCTCGATTTTATTTGGGCGACAGAGGGCGCCAAAAAGACACATGTGTGCTGATATTCCAGCGAGCACAAAGAAAGTCCCTCTCAAGGAATATGTTTGCAATGAGTGTGGTATAATTACTGAGAAAAGCAATGTCCCAAAACCAGCACCACTGGCAGAAATACCAGAAACTATATTTAAATAACGGCTAAAATAGTAACTTGGAATTGAAGTCATCGGGACGTTGACAAAACCAACTCCTACACCTGTGGGATAAATAAATAAAATTCATAAAAAAACTTTTGACACGTCTGAGAAATTATAAACATTTAAATTCACTTCTTTCTTCGAAATAACCAATAAATGACCAATAAATGACCTGATACTCCGAAAGTAATGCCCCATATTTATTTCCATTTTAACCACGATAGAAACACGGAGCACAATAACACCGTAGATTAAGGTAGTTTTTAGCTACAAAAATACCATTTTTCACACTAAATCAGCAACACTGACACTGCATTTTGGAGTTGCACCTCATTTCGTGGGAAGGCGCTTGTACAGGGCCACTTGGAAAATGACTTTTCACCATTTTTTTACCACTTTTTTTTTTTAATCATATCACCCCGAGCAAGGCGGTAACGCCACTGATGCGCAGGGGGCTACGTAAGAGTGAAAAGATTGGAAAAGAGAAAGCCGGAAACCACATCCTAAGCAGGAAACAAGGGATGAGCCTCTTCACCTGTTCAATAGACGTGGGTGGAGTGAACCGGGCGATAGTTTAGTCTATCTGCTCCAATTGAAAAAGAAAAGAAAAAGGAGTGAAAAGATTGGAAAAGAGAAAGCCGAAAACCACATCCTAAACAGGGAATAAAGGATAAGCCTCTTCACTTGTTCAATAGACGTGGGTGGGGTGTGAACCGGGCGATAGTTTAGTCTATCTGCTCCAATTGAAAAAGAAAAGAAAAAGGAGTGAAAAGATTGGAAAAAGAGAAAGCCGAAAACCACATCCTAAACAGGGAATAAAGGATAAGCCTCATCACTTGTTCAATAGACGTGGGTGGAGTGTGAACCGGGCGATAGTTTAGTCTATCTACTCCAATTAAAAAAAAAGGAAAAGGAGTGAAAAGATTGGAAAAGAGAAAGCCGGAAACCACATCCTAAACAGGAAACCAGGGATGAGCCTCTTCACCTGTTCAATAGACGTGAGTGGAGTGTGAACCGGGCGATAGTTTAGTCTATCTACTCCAATTAAAAAAAAAAAAAGAACCTTTTCGCCACTAACTGGATTCACATCCACTGTTTGAACTCAGTGTCAGTGGGTGCCATTTTTCCGAGAGGATTCAATCGGTAGCACATACCTGATTTGTACGCACTTTCATGTCGGACATTTTTCCAGACTTTCACCTAACTGTTGCCTGCAACAAGGGTCAGAAACTGTAAATAAGGGGTTCTTGGCAAGGTAAACTGCTATGCAACAAACAACCAACTCTAAATTTCATAGCCAAGCGTAATAAAATAAGATGTATAACTCTTAGATCGATTCATGTGCGCGCGCGCTCACGCGCGAGCGCCCACACACACACACACACACATATATATAAGTATCCTTGGTAATTGGTAAGGATAATTTCAAGGAGAATCTTAATTCAATGAGAACTCAATGTTAGAAATTAACAGAGGATTGTAATGAAAGTAATTAAACAAATTTCTGATTCCATCGGTGATCATTTATTTCGTGAATATTAAGAATATTGAACTCATCAGACCGAAGTTTTTACAAAAATGAACGGGTTTGATTTATCCAAACGAAAGAAATAGTGGTGGGGGTGGAGAAGGAAAATATTTTGATGATGAAATAGGGAGTAGTAAAGTTTACAATGTTAATTTTTAAATGCTGATGTCATGGCTACAATATTGCGTTTAGGAAAGCACTCAGACGATAAGGTGACCTGGGATTGAACTTTTCTTAGGGTTGAACATTTTCAAATACAGGACAGTAAATTTTGGGACTGCATTTTTAATATATATATACTACTGGCCGTAATTATTAGGCCACCCCAGATTTACATAAAGAAATTATGTATTTCATACTATTTTTAAGCGGATAATTCTAAATGAAAATAGAATTGTTCTTTTGTAATTATTACTTTGCAAAATTTTACAAGGCATAGAATCAAAGATGAACTCGTCCGAATCACCCTAAATTTTATTCATTCTTTCATTGATGAAACTACAATATAGGTAATTATTAAATATTTATAAATTCATTTGATGCACATGTTATTGGGCAGTATTAACAAAAGAACCATTCTATTTTCATTTACAATTACTTACTTGCAATAAATACTAAAAAAATAGTATGGAATCCATCATTTTTTAAAACACTGGGGTTGCCTATTAATTATGGCCGGTAGTGTATATATATTTGTATTCCAATGGCTTCCCATACTTAATATTTCTTGTTTTCAGTCTCGCTTGGTCATGTGTGACGTCACGAGCTGTGATGCGATATTCGCTTGCAGAGTCTTAAATGCACGAGTTTGTTGCTGCTTGGAAATTTCCATGTAAACAAAAACAGTTTGTCATTATCGTTTGTCCGTGTTTATAATATATAATGTAATTCGACATCTTTGAAAATGGCTTATGTAAGCCGAAAGGTTAGATTGGATTATTAAAAAAATATGTATCAATATCCTAATTTTCTTTCTTCATTTAATGATAATGCTATTAAGCTTATCGGGGAATATGAAAAAATTATATAAAATAAATAGGCAAAACTTGTTCATATCATTTAATGAAACAGGCATTAACACATATTAATGCATGTTTCATTAAATGATATAGACAAGTTTTGTCTATTTTATATAATTTTCTTTCATATTCTCTGATAAGTTTAATAGCATTATCATTAAATGAAGAAAGAAAATTACAATATTGATACATAATTTTTTTAATAATCCAATCTAAGCTTTCGGCTTACATAAGCCATTTTCAAGAGTGTATATAAATACAAAAGTGGACATTCAAGTCAACACCTGAAGGCGACAGTCTACTTCACGTCAGGTCATGTGCATTTTGTTTTTGTTCCACTTTTTATATATACAGATCAGTGATGTATTGTGGGTAGTCAGTCTATAGTAATATTCTAAAAGGTATTTTGGTGGGCGTGGTTTGTTAATTTATTTATTATTTACTTAGTTTATTTACTTATTTGTTTGGATTAATTTATTTTACTTGCTTTTGTTTATTTATTTATTTTCATTTATTTTTGTTCGTTTTCAGTTTTTTAATTTTAAAACTTACTTTAAAGAAAATGTACTCTCCAATAATTTCGAATGTGAAGGCCGGTAAACGAAATAAATATTGTTTAAAATAAAATAAAGAAGGGATCGTCTACTTATATACGGGTATCCACTAAAAATACCGTTTGATCTAATAAACATATCGAATTAAAAAAATACATTTTTGTAACCAACACGTTTCGTCCTCTAACGGACTTTATCAATCCAAATATACCCCAGAGGATGAAACGCGTCAGCTAAGAATAATTTTTTTATCCTGTCATTTTATTAATTTTATTACTTTCTTAAAGGACGTCGTCTTGACACGAAAACGCTACAATGTTGAGAATCTGTTTTATGGTATTTTTTCTTTTTGCAGGTACTTAGATCATCAGTTTTAGGACTGTGGTGAACCTTAAGTTGTGGAGAATGTCGGCTATGTTTGTGAATTGGCCTTGTACCAAACACAGTTGATCGTTCCTACTTCACTGATGACACCGACGTCTAAAAAACACGCTGTGGAAGAGCTCCCCCTACTACATCGCAAGGACCACGCAGAGGAACTCTCATCTCTATATATTTGATAAACCCGCAAATAACACACGCTGAGGAATTCTAACTACACAGTGGTGACCATCCAATGCAAAGAAACACACAAATCAACCTTCCACTCACTACAAGATGTTGACCACGACATAGAACACTCAACCATCACTACATAATGTGGCGATTCAACGCCTACAGGACAAGAAAGAAAGGACAGAAAAAAGAAAGAAAAGCAGAGCCCTACACTTTTGAATAATCCTGTTGTCAAATTATATGCTGATACATTATCAGCCTCCAATGACAACTGGAAAATTTTAACGAACGCACAACTTCGAAGCGAAGTATCTCAAAATATGTATTTTTTATCCATTTTGAATACAATTGTGTAACTTTATGTGAAACCAATTCTGTCAACTTGTTTTACGTCTTTGAATATTACTTCTTGTTCGATCATTGAATATGTACATTTTCTTTCCTGACTATTCATCGAATCTCAAAAGTCCTATGCTTTTGAATATTTCCGATTTTGAATATTTCCGATTTTGAATTATACGCCAATACATTATCAGCCTCTAATGAGAACAGCAGAATTTTCAAAGAACTCTACTCAACATCGAAACTATGAACCCTTTTAATGTTTGATTACTTTTCCTGAAAGAAGCTGCTGACAACTTCAAATATTTAAAATTTGTAAAGAAATTTTAAACATACATCTTACGGCTTTCAAACAAGTTGTTTAACGACGAAATAGACAACAACTACGATGACAAAACAGCAAAACAAAACGAAAACAACTATTTGGAAAAGCGACAAGAGATACCACAAATACTGAATTGTCAACGCATTCATATACTAAAGCAGACTCCGTCAAATGAAAGGGAAGTGAACACGGAATTAAAAGTAACTCTTCTCTTTACCTTTTACAAATTTAACAATTCTGTGTGAAATTCTAAATTTTGACGAATAGGAAAAGGATTGACTCCGTACTGAAAGAAAAAGATGAAACCAAATTTCGAGAATCGATGTTAAATTAATTTTCTTTACAATAAAAGGAAGCGATTTGCAAAACAGAGAGAAAAGTTAACAATCCGATGTGAAAAATCTTTAGTTATAAAAACAAAGAAAGAAAGTCGTATCAATCTGTCAGATGGAAGCAGCGATATTATACACCGGCATGATGTGACAAAAACTTCAAGCTACTGATCCGGACATAAGGTCGCGACACACTTTCGTTCTCCCTTTTCTTACAACAACAACAACAACAAGATACTCCAACTGACTCATAAAAACTAACGTCCGATAAGTACAACTTTTCTTTATTGCTTTAACTTTCTTTTGACTTTCTCACCGGCCATTAAAAATGAAAGGAACACAGACTTTATTAAATACATTCTGCTTACAACTACAAGATCTGAATTCACTTAAATCCTTTGCTATACTTTCTCCTTGAACATTAAACTCCTACAAATTGATGTCATTCTGTTCTGTTAAATACAATTCTACTTTAATATTTAAACACAATATTTTTATTATTTCCAACGTTCAACCTTCTGATGAGTTGTAGGGAGTTCGGTTATATTTGACACAAGGACAATTTAATAAACATTCAAACTTCTCCCTAATTTCAGGACATTTGTGAAGACACCTTTTCGCTGAAAATATCTCCCTTGCATTTAAAATTTTTAACATGGCAGTGAAATACTTCAAGTTTAAAAATTACCACAGTACGGTAGTAAAAAGTGACTGTTCTCTACATTTGATGAAGAGAAGTGGAGAGTGGGAGTGAGATGGGGACAGAATGAGTGTCGTGTAGAAAAACGACTAAATTGTTTTTACATTAATTGTTGAACATGGACCCGTCCATCCACTATGAGAAGAACGTGGTCAGAAGATGTGGCATTGAGTCGGACGCATTGCCGCACAGAACTACGATATTCTTTATTACTGCATTATTAATCCATGTCTCCCATGTGATTAAATCTGTTCTTCACTCATTTTTTTTGTTCCAGTGTTTTCATGTAGTATAATTAACCCGATTTATGAGCGTTATACGCGCTTAGAGAGAGAGAGAGAGAGAGAGAGAGAGAGAGAGAGAGAGAGAGAGAGAGAGTAACCCCTAACCACTCTTTCTCATCACTTCTCCCCTATGTAACACTCTAACCACTTTCACATCACTTTCACCTATGTAACCCCCTAACCATTTTTTCTCATCAATTTCCCCTAACTTACTCGCTAACCACTCTTTCTCATCATTTTCCCCTATGTAACCCCCTAACCTCACCTTCTCATCACATTGCCCTCTGTAACCCCATAATCACTCCTACTCATCAATTTCCCCTATGTAACTCCCCAACCACTCTTCCTCATCAATTTCCCCTATGTAACTCCCCAACCACTCTTCCTCATCAATTTCCCCTATGTAACTCCCTAACCACTCTTTCTCATCAATTTCCTCTATGTAACTCCCCAACCACTCTTCCTCATCAATTTCCCCTATGTAACTCCCCAACCACTCTTCCTCATCAATTTCCCCTATGTAACTCCCTAACCACTCTTTCTCATCAATTTCCTCTATGTAACTCCCTAACCACTCTTTCTAATCAATTTCCCCTATGTAACTCCCTAACCACTCTTCCTCATCAATTTCCCCTATGTAACCCCCTAACCTCACCTTCTCATCACATTGCCCTCTGTAACCCCATAACCACTCCTACTCATCAATTTCCCCTATGTAACTCCCCAACCACTCTTCCTCATCAATTTCCCCTATGTAACTCCCCAACCACTCTTCCTCATCACTTTCCCCTATGTAACTCCCTAACCACTCTTTCTCATCAATTTCCCCTATGTAACTCCCCAACCACTCTTCCTCATCACTTTCCCCTATGTAACTCCCTAACCACTCTTTCTCATCAATTTCCTCTATGTAACTCCCTAACCACTCTTTCTCATCAATTTCCCCTATGTAACTCCCTAACCACTCTTCCTCATCAATTTCCCCTATGTAACCCCCTAACCTCACCTTCTCATCACATTGCCCTCTGTAACCCCATAACCAGTCCTACTCATCAATTTCCCCTATGTAACTCCCCAACCACTCTTCCTCATCAATTTCCCCTATGTAACTCCCCAACCACTCTTCCTCATCACTTTCCCCTATGTAACTCCCTAACCACTCTTTCTCATCAATTTCCCCTATGTAACTCCCCAACCACTCTTCCTCATCACTTTCCCCTATGTAACCCCCTAACCAAACTTTCTCATTACTTTCCCCTATGTAACCCCCTAACCTCACCTTCTCATCACATTGCCCTCTGTAACCCCATAACCACTCCTACTCATCAATTTCCCCTATGTAACTCCCCAACCACTCTTCCTCATCACTTTCCCCTATGTAACTCCCTAACCACTCTTTCTCATCAATTTCCCTATGTAACTCCCTAACCACTCTTCCTCATCAATTTCCCCTATGTAACCCCCTAACCTCACCTTCTCATCACATTGCCCTCTGTAACCCCATAACCACTCCTACTCATCAATTTCCCCTATGTAACTCCCCAACCACTCTTCCTCATCAATTTCCCCTATGTAACTCCCCAACCACTCTTCCTCATCACTTTCCCATATGTAACTCCCTAACCACTCTTTCTCATCAATTTCCCCTATGTAACTCCCCAACCACTCTTCCTCATCACTTTCCCCTATGTAACCCCCTAACCAAACTTTCTCATCACTTTCCCCTATGTAACTCCCTAACCACTCTTTCTCATCACTTTCCCCTATGTAACCTCCTAACCAAACTTTCTCATCACTTTCCCCTATGTAACTCCCTAACCTTTCTTCCCCATCACTTCCCCTGTGAAATCCCCTAAACACTCTTTCTCATCACTTCCCCCTATGTAACCCCCTAACCACCTTTTCTCATCAATTTCCCCTATGTAACCCTCTAACCACTCTTTCTCATTACTTTCCCCTATGTAATCCCCTAAAAACTCTTTCTCATCACTTTCCCCTATGTAACCCTCAACCTCTCTTTCTCATCACTTTCCCCTATGTAACCACCTAACCTCTCTTCCCCATCACTTCCCCTATGAAATCCCCTAAACACTCTTTCTCATCACTTCCCTCTATGTAACCCCCTAACCACTTTTTCTCATAAATTTCCCCTATGTAGTCCCCTAAACACTCTTTCTCATCACTTTCCCCTATGTAGTCCCCTAACCTCTCTTTCATCATTTTCCCCATTTTCCCCTATGTAACGCGCTAACCTCTCTTTCTCATCACTTTCCTCTATGTAACCCCCTAACCTCTCTTTCTCATCACTTTCCTCTATGTAACCCCCTAACCACTCTTTCTCATCACTTCCCCTAACTTACTCGCTAGCCACTCTTTATCATCACTTTCCTCTATGTAACTCCCTAAGTCCTGTTTCTCATCACTTATGTAACCCCCTAACCTCTCTTACTCATCACTTTCCCTATGTTTCCCCATAACCACTCTTTCTCATCACTTTCCCCTATGTAATGCCCTAACCACTCTTTCTCATCACTTTCCCCTATGTAATCCCCTAAACACTCTTTCTCATCACTTTCCCCTATGTAACCCCCTAACCACTCTTTCTCATCACTTTCCCCTATGTAAATCCCTAACCACTCTTTCTCATCAATTTCCCCCATGTAACCCCCTAACATCTTTTTCTCATCACTTTCCCCTATGTAAGCCCCTAACCACACTTTCTCATCACTTTCCCCTGTGTAAATCCCTAACCACTCTTTCTCATCACTTTCCCCTATGTAACCCCCTAACATCTTTTTCTCATCACTTTCCCCTATGTAACTCCCTAACCACTCTTTCTCATCACTTTCCCCTATGTAACTCCTTAAAGACACTTTCTCATCACTTTCACCTATGTAACTCCCTAACCTCTCTTTCTCATCACCTTCCCCTATGTAACCCCCTAACCTCTCTTTCTCATCACTTTCCCTTATGCAACCACCTAACCTCTCTTCCCCATCACTTCACCTATGTAATCCCCGAAACACTCTTTCTCATCACTTCCCCCTGTGTAACCCCCAAACCACTTTTTCTCCTCAATTTCTCCTATGTAGCCCTTTAACCTCTCTTTCTCATCACTTTCCCCTATGTAAGTCCTTAAGCACTCTTTCTCATCACTTTCCCATATGTTACCCCCTAAACTCTCTTTCTCATCACTTTCCCCTATGCAACCTCCTAACCACTCTTTCTCATCACCTTCCCCTATGTAACCCCCAAACCTATCTTCTCCATCACTTTCCCCTATGTAGTCCGCTAAACACTCTTTCTCGTGACTTTCCCCTATGTAACCCCCTAACCTCTCTTCCCCATCACTTTCCTCTATGTAATCCCCTAAACACTCTCTCACATCACTTCCCCCTATGTAACCCCCTAACCACTCTTTCTCATCACTTTGGCCTGTGTAAGTCCCTAACCTCTCTTTCTCATCACTTTCCCCCATTACCGACATCGTTTAGGATAAATAAATTTCAGATAGTTGGTAGGAAGAAGCATCGTTGGAGAGTGACGAAATTGAAGAGAGCAACGGTACCATATTGTCTTGTTATTTGGTGTCGCTTTTGTTTCTCAAATTTATTGGTCCTGTTGGTATATTAAAGAAGACTTTTCGACGCCATTTTTGGTTCATTTCATTGAACAAAGAAATTCGTTTTCTCATGACAAGAGTTGAAGAATCGATCAGAAAACTAACATCAGCAACGATGTTGAAAAGAAATGCCATAGGTTATTTGAAATATTAACGTCTGGACACTAAATGTTTGTGCGGTGTTTCACCATTTTTTTTTATTTGTTGTTTTTATTTTTTTGTTTTTTCTTCGCCTTTTCCATCAATTCAAAAAAGATAAATCCTTCAAATAGAAAGAATCTTTAAGAATTTTCAATAATCTAAAACGTACAAATTTACTACTAGATCATTTTTGGAAGAATATACCTACAGTAGTAATAAGAAAGATTGTGAGAACCCCTTAAAATATCGAAACAAAATCTTTCAGTCAACTAAGACTTGCCAGAAAAAAAAAATTATTCCCGGCTTGACAAACAATATTCAAAATCGACCTAGAACCAAAACATTAAATAAATAATAATAAAAAACACACAAACTGATTTTCAGCTAAAAAAATGTCTTATAAATTGAAGAAACACATTTATTAGTTCCATTTTTATGGCAGTCATTTTATACATAAATTTACGCATGCTTACTAGATTGGCATCTGGGTCCCACCCTTTTACCGTTGAAATATTTAAATGTAACTGCTCCATCAGCTTCTTTTCTCGCATTTCACGCCTGTGGAACTCCCTTTCCGTTTACTTGATTCCATGATAGCTAAAAAACCCAAGACTTTAAATGCATCATCAATTGCCTTCTTTATCTCTTTGAATCCCATACATCATTTATCCTTTCTTCGATACTATGTATACTCAGTTATTTTTTCTCTCACTGTGACCCCTGTGCACTGGTGGCGATCCCGACTTGCTTGGGGGGAAAATTTTAAAGACACACACACACACACACACACACACACACACACACACACACACACACACATCGTTCATTCAGCAATGAATTAGAACATTCTCAGCTATTGGGCGTGTATAATTAGAATATACGCACTAAAAAGTCTGCCTTCTTCTACCGAGCGCCCATAGCTCAGGGGTAGAATCGCCGGCTGACGCCAATTCGGTCGGGTTTCACTCCTGTGTTAAAAGCAATCGGAGTCTAACTGTACTGATGAGCTGTGATACAGCGAAATAGATCTGTCTGCGGATGACTCTCTCTCTCTCTCTCTCTCTCTATATATATATATATATATATATATATATATACAAATATATGCACATATATAAAAACTAAAATATATATGTATTTGCTTATACTTAGATACTAAACTATATAGGAAAAACTAAATAAAACACTAATTAATTTTTTCTTGTCTGTCATAATTAGTTAAACATGTTGAAAAGAAAAGCTGCTGCCCAAATATACACTGTTGTTAGAACATTTAAGAGTTATTTCCCGTAGATACACACGTGACACTTAAGGGCTGTTGATCCCATATAAAAGGCTAGCGAAGAGACTATTCTCCCGCTTCTTATTGGTTACCGCTGAATTGTTAGCTAGAATTTGGTGCAATCATCGCTGAGAATGATCATCCGACAAGTCCAACTTTGCTTTAATGTAACTTGCATTCCTGAAGAAACATGTTCAGCTTTCCCTTATGTTTGGAAACAATTGTATTCACTTTTATTCAATTATATTCCGTGTTATATTGTTTTTACATAAATGTTCTATTCCTTGTACCGCTGAGTCTATCTTCATTTTAAGATAAACCCCCGGAACCTTCATGTTTCTTCCTTATCTCTTAAGGATTTACATTGTAATTCTTCTACGTGCGCAATACTTGTAACAAGCTAACATTTCACATGACCAACAAAACCGCTACTATGACTGCTATATAAATACGTATCCATTCTTCAACAACCTCTTAAATATCTCCCTCCCTCCCCCTCTCTCTCCCTCCCCCTCTCTCTTCTGATCTACTGTGCACAAGTGATGGTTCCGCCTTGCCTGGTATGATATGATTAAAAAAAGTTATATGTTCCATTTTAAAGAAACGTACCTTTTAAAAGGACATAACTGTATCGCTACATACAAATTAGGGTGCTACGTAAGAGTGAAAAGATTGGAAAAGAGAAAGTCGGAAACCACGTCCTAAACAGGGAACAAGGGATGAGCCTCTTCACCTGTTCAGTAGACGTGGGTGGAGTGTGAACCGGGCGATAGTTTAGTCGATCTACTCCTATTGAAAAAAAAAAAGAAAAAGAATGAAAAGATTGGAAAAGAGAAAGCCGGAAACCACATCCTAAACAGGGAACAAGGGTAAGCCTCTTCACCTCTTCAATAGACGTGGGTGGAGTGTGAACCGGGCGATACGAAGTACATAAGTCATCGGTGAAGCTAGAAATATTCAGCAATTAAAGCCTATACACAATAATTTTCAGAAGTGTATACCTATAGTAGTAACGAGTTATAACTCAGCTATAACTTAGTAACGGTCCCACTAAAAGATCATTTTGTCTATTGCACGAATTTAACGCTGAAACAAAAGCATCTGAAGCCTCCTTTGAGATATGCACTGTTTTTAATAAGTGTGAAGTTTACGGAGGATGTGCGTTGTGGTGCAGTGGATATCGGCTCGGAACGAGAAATCGGGGAACCGAGTTCAAATGCCAGATGAATTCATTGCATTCACTTACGCGAAAATACCCTTGGGAAAGGTATTAATCCGTCTATTCCTTCCAGTTATGGGTTAAATAACAGGACAGATTGGGTTCTATAGCCTTGGTTGGCAACCAGTCTACCGCAGAAAGCAATGGCAACCTACTGTAGGATAATCTTCTGCCCAGTCAGTCATGTCTCGAAAGAGACATGATCGTCCAAGCGCGTTTCACGTATGGCACTTAACTGACTGAAGTTTACGGCTGTACCGCACAAATGTGGTTTAGGAGGAAAATGAGACACGCTCATACGCTCCTCGTAAAAGACAGACGATAAACATTGACGGTGAGAAACTGAGGACTTGTATTAGATGTAATCCACAACAAATGTGCTGAATGTGTGCATCAGTGTTCAGCACCAGGGACCAAATTACATTCTCGTTTTTACCGCATAGGAAATAAACGATGGACATTATGAAGAATCAGTTTTGTGGCAAAATCAGTTGATAAAACATAAAGAAAAAAAGACAATTTTTTTTTTGGTGGGGGGCTGCAGGACAGATTGGATTCTATAAACTTGGTTAGCAACCCATCTACCACAAAAAAAAAATAGCAACGGCCGAGTTCGAATTCCAGTTGAATTCATTGTATTCACTTACGCGCAAATACCCTTGGGAAAGGTATTAATCTGTCTCTTCCTTCCAGTTATGGGTTAAATAGCAGGACAGATTAGGTTCTATAGCCTTGGTCGGCAACCAGTCTACCGCAGAAAGCAATGGCAACCTACTGCGGGATAATCTTCTGCCCAGTCAGTCATGTCTATTTCAAGACATGACCGCCCAAACGTGTATCACGTATGGCACTTAACTGACTGACTCTGCGAAAGGGCAATACAAATAAAGAAGGACTTGTACCTGTGTATTATCGATTATGCAAAGGTGTTTGACAAAATACGCCACAAAGAATTGATGGAGATGCTCAGCAGTCTCGACATATTTGGGAAAGACATAAGAGTAATCAAGAATCAAGAAAGAGTAATCAAGTAATCAAGAATCAAGAAAGAGTAATCTAGAATCAAGATGGAGTAATCAAGTAATCAAGAAAGAGTAATCAAGAATCAAGAAGGAGTAATCAAGTAATCAAGAAAGAGTAATCAAGTAATCAAAAATCAAGAAAGAGTAATCAAGAATCAAGAAGGAGTAATCAAGTAATCAAGAAAGAGTAATCAAGCAATCAAGAATCAAGAAAGAGTAATCAAAAATCAAGAAGGAGTACTCAAGTAATCAAGAATCAAGAAAGAGTAATCAAGAATCAAGAAGGAGTAATCAAGTAATCAAGAAAGAGTAATCAAGTAATCAAAAATCAAGAAAGAGCAATCAAGAATCAAGAAGGAGTACTCAAGTAATCAAGACTCAAACCGCCTGCATACGGACAGATAACGAATTCAGCAGATATACAAAGATACAAAGGGGCGTAAGACAAGGATGTGTCTTTTCACTGGATCTATTCAACTTGTACAGCGCGACTATTCTGAGGACCCTAGATGTTATGCCAGGATTTATCATTGGAGGCCACAGTTTGAACAACATAAGTTACGCAGATGATACAGTACTGATTGCTGACACGGAAAGAAAGCTACAAGACCTCCTACAGAAGGTAGCTGAAGAGAGTGACAAAAAAGGACTACAAATAAACTGCAAGAAAACCGAATGCATGGTCATCAGCAAAAAGAGCAGCCCCAAATACCAAATACAGGTGGGGGATACTAAAATCAAACAGGTACAAAAATGTCAATACCTGGGAAGTGTTCTAACAGAAGATAGAAAGTGTGACACAGAGATCCGAAGGCAAATTGGCATGACGAAGAACGCATTTCAGAAGCTGAGTAAAGTATAAAGAGGCAGGAAACTTTTACTAGAAACAAAGAGAGTACTGGACTGCTATGGGATTGCTATGGGATGTCAGTTCTTCAATATGTCAGTGAATGTTGGACAATATCATCGAAGATGAAGGAAAAACTTGAAGCAACTGAAATGTGGTTCTACAGAAGGATGCTGCGGATATCATAGATCAAGCATGTGAGCAATGATGAGGTTTTGGAAATGATAGAGACGAAAAGGAAATTAATATTGAGCATCAGGAAGAAACAACTAAAGTTCCTGGGACATGCAATGAGGAAGGAGGGCTTGGAGAACCTGATACTAACAGGCCAGATAGGAGGAAAAAGAGACAGGGGAAAGCAGCGGATAACATATTTGATGGGCGTGAGCAGGTATATGACAGAACGGGGGTTGCGTGGTGTTACAGGAAAAAGCGTGAAGCCATGATCGCCTACGTTCTGAAAAGACAAGGCAGATAAAAGAAGAAGAAGAAGAAGAAGAAGAAGAAGAAGAAGAAGAAGACTGCTTAGTCTGTCATTCATTGAAAGAGACATGATCGCCCAAACATATATCACGTATGGCATTTAACTGAGTGAATATAAATTTCCACTGTTAAAGCATCCAACGAATACAATTATAATTATTAAATAAAAGGTGGAAATACCTATTAAGGCGTAGGTAAACGTCATTAATTTTGCATTGGAGACAAAATAGCAAGATACACATCCAGTCACCATCAACAATCCTCCAAACATGATTGTGAATCGACTTGAAGTTTTGCACACCATCCATCCTGACAAGGGTCCTAGAAAAAGAAACAAAAAGCAGATTAGATAATATTGCGCCAAAATCTCAGATGAATTATTGTCATTATTCTGACTAATATCCTCATCTTTGTTTTTTTTTATCACATGCTTCGCTTTCTCAAAGTTTTTCGCTTTGTTCGAAAGCAACTGAACAAAAAAGAAAGCAAAGTTTATCCACAATTTTCATCTCGATTGAACATCTTATTTGCTGAACATTGAAAAAAATAAAATAAATATTGTAAGTAAACAGATCTTGTCAGTTGAATATATTTATTGATTTGTTTTTTACGATTTATATACATTTGCAGCTTATTTAAATCCAGAAAATCTTTTTTCATTGTAAGAATTTGGAGGGAAATAATAATGATTTTTATTGATAATTAATTAACACATAGCTGTAGGTAGAAAAGGTGGATTCATACATTTCCCAAGGGTATCAGCGCGTAAGTAAATATAGTGAAATCCACTAGAATTGGAACTCGGCTCTCCAATTTTCAATTCCGAGTCGTTATCCATTACCCCTCCTGAGCATCTAAAGCTTACAGCACCAGGTATTCCTAAGCAGTCACCCATCTAGGTACTGTCCAGGCGCAACATTGCTTAACTTCCGTAACCGTGAGATTATTAAATGGTATTATTGATAGTATTATTGTATTGATGCACTTGGATGCACTAGATCGGAATATAAATTAATCTAATTTTTGTGCAACGGGATAAAACTTCTAATTTCTACAAAATGGATCTCAAGAAGTACAAAGCTTTAATAAAGAAAAATTTAATGAATAACTATAAAAAACAACAAGAAACATTCTAACTACATTGATACAAGTAAACTTTCAGATAAACTAATCACTGATAAATTAAAAATCAGTGATAGAGTAAAATTACTATGAAGGAGGCTTATGTATTATTAAAAGATCATAAACCTGAATTTCACTGAAAATTGCCCACTAGAATTATCAACCCAACTAAATCAGAGATTGGTAAAATTAGTAAAATAATATTAGAACGAGTAAATTGGCAAATAAAAAATCAACTTAAACTTATACAGTGGAGTGATACTTCTGAAGTGATTAACTGTTTAAGAACATCAATGGCAAAAATAATTGTACTTTTCTTCAATTTGATATCATGGATTTTTATCCATCTAAGGTATTAATCCATCTCTTCCCTCCAGTTATGGGTTAAATAATAGGACAGATTGGGTTCTATAGCCTTGGATGGCAACCAGTCTACCGTAGAAAGCAATGGCAACCTACTGCTGGATAATCTTCTGCCTAGTTAGTCATGCCTCTTTTGAAACATGATCGCCCAAAGCGTGTATCACATATGACACTTAACTGATATCTAAGGACCTCTTCCATCTGGCACTGGAATTCACTGAATTTTATTCAGACATTTCAAAAGAGGAAATCCACATAATTTTGAACTGCAGAAAGTCAGTCTTTATTCATGATAATGTACAGTGGATTTAAGATTTAACTGGTAATTTTGATTTGTCTATGGGAGCTATGGATTCTGCAGAGTCTTCAGATTTAGGTGGATTGTTTGTTTTGTACAACCTCACTGCATATGAAGACATTGATTTAAATAATATAGGGCTTTACAGAAATTATGGACTCATGATAGTAAATATATCTGCCGGAGGTAAGGTTGATAAACTTAGGAAAGTAATCCATAGTTCTTCAATCTTTTAGTCTTAGCGTAGTTATTTTTTATAATATAAAACAAGTTGACTTTTAGACGTAACGTTAGACTTAGTTTCAAATAATTTTCAACCTTACATAAAAAATACAATGCTGACCTAATTTATATAAACCCTTGCTCTAATCATCCACCATCTGTTATCAAACATATTCCATCATCGATTGAACGTCACATAAACATTACACTCCTCTAGCAAAGAAATATGAAAAAAATAAAAAAATAAATAAACATAAAACTATTTACGATAAAGTCCTTAGGGATAGTGGGTTTAGATCTTCTGAGATTAGTTTTGTAGAAGAATATAGTTGTTCTTGAAAGAAAAAACAGAAAAAATCATATGGTATAAATCTTCATTTAATCAATTAGTTAATATTAAACTGGGACATAAATTTCTTAAATTAATTGATAAACATTTTTCTAAAAATATTCTTTTAAGAAAAATTTTCAATCTCAATTTTATCTATTTATTATTATTTATTTATTATTTTTTCATTTATATAATAATAATTATTATTTTATAATATAGTTTTAATTCCTTTAATTTAATTTAATTGATTTATATATATATACTATTTAATTTTTATTTTTATTTTAATATTAATTTTGATTTAATTTCTTCTAATTTTTATTTAAATTTTTGATTTTTAATTTTATTTTTAATTTTAATTTTAATTTATCTTATCTTAATTTTCCAATTTATTATATGAGGTCTGATGAATTTTTATCTTCGTGGTATCTTTTTAAATATCCTTTATTTTACGTTTTATAAATAATTTTTCTGTTTGTGTATGTGATTTCATTTATTTTTTAATTCAAAAGATTTAACTTGAAACAATATAACCGATGTCTGTATCTGTCTGCAATTCACTTCCAACCAAAATTTAAAATTTCTCTTTTTTCGCCGTTTCCATTGCCTCTCCCATCCATTTCTTTCCTCTCTATATTTCCTCATTTTTTTCCCCTCCTTATTTTTCTCTTCACTTTATGCTCTTTCTGTGTTTTCCTTTTCCTCTTTTTTTTGCTTTTTCTTTATAGAAGTACAATTCTTACTTTTTTTTTTTTGTAATGCCAAAAGATTTAAATATCTGTCTACAATCCATTTCCGGACAAAATTTAAAATTTCTCTCTCTAGCTCTTTTTTCTCTGTATTTTCTCACTTA
This sequence comes from Ascarosepion bandense, assembly GCA_037127315.1. NCBI lineage: Eukaryota > Metazoa > Mollusca > Cephalopoda > Sepiida > Sepiidae > Ascarosepion > Ascarosepion bandense. Next base: position 319,685 of record JBBBDQ010002342.1, read on the forward strand.
TTTTCCTCTTCACTTTCTATTTCTTCTGTATCTTTCCCTTTCCTCTCACTTTTCCTTTTCTTGATTTCCTATCTTATTTTCTGATCTTCCTTCTTTCTTTTTTTCCTTCATTTAATAATAACAAATACAAAAATAAAACATCCCTATCGAAATATCATTGGTATCTAAAGAAAAAAACACCCACAATAAAGTGGAAAATTCTAAAAGAAGCCAAAACATGTAAGTCTTTAAATGAACCATGTTCATTATGTTTATACGAAAAACTATTTATTATTAAATCACTTAAGAATAAAAAGCTATTAAATAAACGCAATGAGATAAATGTCATATGCAGACATTGCAAATTGTTCACATTAGAAAATCGGTAAATTAAATAACCTGCACAAAACCAACAAATGCTTAAGGAAAATAATTACTAACGAACTATCAAAATAAATTGAAACATAAAATGATTTATTTAAAAAAATATTTCTTTTTATAAAAAAACAATTTTACAACAAATAAATAGATAGACCAAAAATGGTAAGTGAAAAATACAACATTGGTACTAAATAAGAATATCACATCAAATGCAATAAAACTAAAGGGAGAAGAGAGGAAAAAAAAAAGGGAAAATGATAAAATCAGGTTAAAAGCAGGTTAACATCTTGACTGTTAAGGAGGGAAAGAAAGAAGCGAAAATGGTAGGACGAGGGAGGGGAAAAAGGAAAGAAAAAAGGAAAAAAAGAGAAAAAGTTGGTCAGTATGTATTCTTTGGGGCCAAATCCGCTCTGATTAGTCAAAAGAAACACGCATGTAAATTTTATATCTTCCCACATACATACACAGCAAACCAAAGGATTTTGTCATTTAAATGTAAATCATTTGCACAACCAACATCAAACATTGCCTGATGATGAGAATCTATTTCGAAACATAGAAATTTCCGTGTCGCAATGTACAATTAATTCATATATATATATATATATATATATATATATATATATATATATATATATATATAGCAAGATTTCGAAATGGCTGGGTGATTCTCTTTAATATTATGCCTTCACTCTTGTTCCATCTGATCTGTATCTATGTGTATTATATTTCACACATAGCGGATATCTTCTGGATCTCTCCTTGTGATTTCGTGAAATATCTAAAGGGATTGAGAGTGGTTCCATTGTTCCACCTTTTTCAGTCGTATATCCAATTTTTATTTCTTTTGGGATTGAGGTATTTATCTACTGTTAAGATATAGACATGTACTAGAATTTATTGATCGCCCATTTGTTATACTCATCCTTCTATAGTTGGTGATTCCTTTCTTTTCTAAGGCCTCATTTATTTCCTCTGCTGTAGCCAGTGACATTTCTCTGTTGCTGACAATTTTATTTGTTGTGTTAAGTCCTTCATGTTGATAAGCTTTACGTTTTAAATTCTAGCAAGACTTCATGCCGAGGTACCCAAAAGGCTGAAAGTGTGGGGTTTCCAGTGAGGATCGAACTCACTACTCAGTTGTAATTAGTTTTAGCGAGACAAGCCTGCTAACCATTACATCACGTCGAGGTGCCCAATCAAAAATGAGGATAGAGTGGCCAAAAGGAATTTCCTTCAGAGATCACACCTCGATCTGCCGCAAGTCGCAATGAACGAATTTCTCCTTGATAAGGCATCATGCCTTGCGAGAATATTGGGCTGTAAACTCACACCAGACCACGTGGAACTCTTCTGTACAATCAATCGATAAAGATGCAGAATGAAATGATCTTCTCCGTGTAGCTCTCCAGTAAATATCTGACTCCTCATGCTATCTTCAATCTTTACAAGAGCAGATCAGACCGAAAACGAAAAGTATTGTTGCCATATTTGGTCGGGAGATAACTTTCCAGTTTTGTTAAAATTCAAAAGCGTTCCCGAGTCCTTATTGGAGAAGAATTATTTCCCATCCTCCAACCCCCCTCTCTCTCTCTATCTGACACACACACACACACAACACACACACACACACACACACACAACACACACACACAACACACACACACACACAACACACACACACAACACACACACACACACACACAACACACACAACACACACACACAACACACACACACACACAACACACACACAACACACACACACACACACACACACAACACACACAGGCGGGCCGTGGCAAGCATCTCATTGCTCTATCGCTACTTCCATGGAAAGTGCTTCAGGCAAACTACATTCCTTGGTTCCACCTGGTATAACCCTCATGGCTTAGGAGCCACCACGTGACTTAATTTATAGCAAACCACCCACATTCCTTTCAAATTCTATCGGCGAGAAAGTAGTTCCCCTTAAACAGCTTCTTCGAACGAACCGTTGTCTGTGGAACAGACTTCCATGATAATGTTTCCCCGATCAATACAATCGTAACTTTACCCTCATGTGCGTTGTGGTGCAGCGGATATCGGCCCCGAACAAGAAATCGGGTAGCCGAGTTCGAATTCCAGTTGTATTCCTTGCATTCACTTACGCGCAAATACCCTTGGGAAAGGAATTAATCCGTCTCTTTTCTCTAGTTATGGGTTAAATGACACAACAGATTGGGTTCTATAGCCTTAGCTGGCAACCAGTCTACAGCAGAATGTAATGGCAAACTACTGTGAGATAATCCTCTGCCCAGTCAGTCATGTCTCTTTTGAGACATGATCGCCCAAGCGTGTATTACGTGTGACACTTAACTGACTGACTGAATATAATAGTTGGAAACATAATTAACTACTGGGCATAAAGTGGGGGGGTCGGTTTTATATTGTTATGAAGTAATGAACTGATCCCCCATAAATTACTACTTAATAACATAATACATCTCTTCTCCTTCCAGCTATGGGTTGACTAGCAGGAGAGATTGGGTTCGATAGCCTTGGCTGGCAACCAGTCTACCGCAGAATATAATGGCAACCTACTACTACTTCTGCACAGTCAGTCATGTCTCTTTTGAGACATGATCGCTCAAACGTGTATCACGTATTGCACTTAACTTACTGACCCTCCTATCCATATAAACTACCCCTTAACGTAATCTTATATCGCGAGTGGATCTGTACAGGAAGATTCTTTTGTTTTTTTTATTTATATTTGGCATGTGATTTTTTACTTGTTTTTTTTTTTTTTTTTTTTTTTTTTTTTCATTGAGCCTGTGTTTTTCAAGCCACTACAGAGTATAAGTAATATTGCAAATTTGCTAAGAGATTAAGCCCATTCGCCTTGTTGGTATACTTGTACTCGTATTCTCTTAGATATACACCTACCACTATCGCCCTTGTTAATTTTGACCTTTAGTATCGAAAAAATCTGACACCTTAATTTGAAACAGTGATCAAAGTTTCTTTCTCGTAAACTCAATTAACCCTCAACCACCACCTTTTAAAAAATGATTAGGCATTTGATCATTACGCGATCAGTTTGTGATACAATATCGAGCTTAACTACATAAGTGCTATAGCTTGACCTGACTAGCTGATTGATTGAATCAAGCATCTCCGACCGTCTGTGTAGCCCAAGTAAGGACCAAAGAGGAGTGTTGTCCGTCACATGAACACTTATAGACCCGGGTCATAGACTACTTAGCCTCCAGGTTTCCGACTTGAAGCAGTACGGTCGTCAAACTTAATAAAACCAGTTTCACCGTCAAAATCTTTTTGTTATTTTAAGGAAGAAAGTTGGTTGTTTTGATTTTATGGCATATCAACCTCGGCGGGTCATTTATTGCTAACTAAATTTTATTTATTTATTTATTGCTGGTAATACTTTTTACTTTCAACAATTTATTGTTGTTTTTATATAAGATTTTGTCTAGTAATACTTTTTTCTTTTCGAGTATCAAGATTCATTGGGATTTGTTTTTAAGGGCAGGGTCCCCAAGTCCTACCCTTGTTATTTAACCCATAACTGGAGGGAAGGGACGGATTAATACCTTTCCCAAGGGTACCAGTGCTTAAGTGAATGCAGGGTATTCAACTGGAATTCGAACTCGACTCACCGACTTCTCTTTTCAAGCCGATACCCACTGCACCACAACGTACATCCGTCACTAAATGCTTACAGTACCTGGTATTCCCAAGCGGTCACCCATCTAAGTACTGACCAGGCTCAACGTTGCTTAACTTCGGTGATCGAGCGAGAACCGGTGTATTCAACGTGATATGGCCGTAAGCCGAAGGCAGAAAGACCAAAGGATTTTTTTTCAGTTATTTTTTGGTTATTTTTTCTTTTTGTTGTTATTTTGTTATTTTAAGGAAGAAAGATCAAAGGGATTTTTTATTATTGAAAACATCTTACCTTATATATATATATATATATATATATATATATATATATATATATATATATATATATATAATCAATTTTCTGCACTATTGTAAGAACTGCAACCTTGAAACTTCTGAATATTGTTTCTTATGTCTTTGTCTATGAATGTATCAAATTTGATTAAAATCGGACCACTCCTTCTATAACCCGATTTTTTCGATTATCGATATTTATCGGGGGTACCTCGACACACAAACCTAGCTAAGAACACTCGCAGGCGCTCATAGTACAACTGTAAATTTTCAAGAAAATCGGTTCAGCCGTTTCGGAGTCTATAGGTAACGGACACACACACACAGACACACACAGACAAAGTTCCATTTATAAATAAGTTTAGATACATAGAGAAGATAGGTAAGTTTATATTTGTGTATATACTTGTTTGTGTTTAGCAGCAAACATCAGGGAATGCTTTGGCTCTGTCCGTTTAAAAGAATTAGTGAAATGGTGCCATCTGACAGCTCATATATCTAAAACAATTTGACGTTTGAATTGAGAAACTGAAAAATTGACTTACCTAAGACACTTGTGAACGCACTAAACAGTGATCCGATGAGGGACGTGGAAGTGAGGTCCCATTGGTAGTCATTGAGCATTGCCAATAACAAAAAACCGTTGGTGAAGAAAGTCCCCCCAACTATCAGGTAGCAGCAAAAGCTGGCCAGAAAGATGACCCAGGCATAGCCTGAGTCCATAGCTTCATTCTGGGCCATAGGAGACACCTGAACGATGTCGTTCAAAATGAAGCTATAAAAATTAAATAAATACAGCTGCTATATTTAGTGAGATATGAATATGCAAAATAGATTAATGCCGACTGAAACCGAAATGAAAAAGAGGCTGACCTACATTTTTTTATCAACTAGACAAGAAATCAAAAAAGCGTAGGTAAAAAATAGTTTCTGACTTCTGTGTTACGTCATAGCTCTCAGTTATCTCTCTTGTTTGCGACACTCTTCTTTCCAACTTTGGTATATGAATTACTTCCTCTGCTATAGCCAGTGAATAAAGTAGTATTTCATTTTCGAATACGTTCTGTCTGGGTTTTTCTGACTTCTAGCTATCTAAGATGAAACATGGTGGCAACTCAGTCACGTATCTACCCTTATTTCATATATATGTTAATAGCCATCTCTGTCGTCAGCTATGTTTTCTCCCTCCCCTTTTCCGTTCGTAAGTCTGAAATTAGCTGCCTACTAACCTCCAAAAATCCTGTTTTCTTTCGGACCGAAAACGCTTCAACCCGCACATCTACTTTGAAACTGAATACATTGTTTGATGGGCTGAGTTCTATTCGTTGGGAAGAGAAACCCCGACTCCCACATGCGTTTCTCTACCGACCAGCCACTGTCGCTTGAAAAAGTATACTGTTCGACGTGCACTGCACAGGTCTATTGTTTGAGGAGTAAAATCCCGACTCATGTTTGCGTTTCTCTTTAGCTCACGTATAAAAGTGTCTCTAAAAAAATAACAAAAAAACAAAAACAAAAAAAAACAAAAAACTACACATCTCAGTACCGCCAAGCAAGCCTTTGTCTTTACATTGCACAGCCCCTGCCTCATATACCTTGTCATCTCTCTGGAATCACTGGCGTCTCATAGAGCCATTAAAGAGTACAAACAAGCTGGAGATATAGTCAGTCAGTCAGTCAGTCAGTCAGTCAGTCAGTTAAGTGCTATACGTGATACATACTTGGGCGATCATGTCTCAAAAGAGATATGACTGACTGGACAGAAGATTATCCCGTAGTAGGTTGCCATTGCTTTCTGCGGTAGACTGGTTGCCGACCAAGGCTATAGAACCCAATTTGTCCTGTTATTTAACCCATAACTCGAAGAATAGACGAATTAATACCTTTCCCAAGAGTATTTGCGCGTAAGTGAATACAATGAATTCAGCTGGAATTCGAACTCGGCTCCTCGATTTCCCCTCTTTGTCGATATCCAATGCACCATAACGCACCAGTAGGTTGCCATTACTTTCTGGGGTAGACTACTTGCCAGACAAGGCTATAGAACCAAATCTGTCCTGTTATTTACCCAATAACTGGAAGGAAGAGACTGATTAATACCTTTCCCAAGGGTATTTGCACGTTAGTAGCTCTTCCATAAACGATGGGCGAAATACTCTCTCCTGACGGAAATTTAAAAATGGCTATGATAGAAAGGGTAAAGAAATTATAACTCCGGCTAAATAATTATTAACCCCTTAACATTTATAAATACAAAGATACTTGTAGAAAACGAGAAACTGCAAGATGTGAAATAAATATTATTTATTATCTAATTGTCAGTGATTATTAGAGACACGAACAATATTTTTTAGGTGGGCCTGAGAACAACACCATTTAAGAAGTGGTTCAACCCTCCTGAAAACATCCAATATCTCAATCAGAGGCTTTGCTGCCGGATCTAGTTTATCGTCATACCCAGGACACCTGAATCTGTAGCGACAGAAAAATAAATAAATAAACATTTCACGATCTCAAAAATTATATATATATTCAGAATCTCCAAGCCACTAAAAGCCATATTTCGATCAACCAATAAGAAAGCTTTAACAACCAGGATATAAGGCCGTGGACCAATCAGAAGTAACGCGGCACTTCTTGAAGTGGATCTCTGGATATGTATATAACGAGGTTAAAAATCAATCTAAATTAGCATTGATTTAATTATTTCGCCCATTCGTTAATGCTGCGCTCATCGTGACATAGCCAGACCCGAAATGAGACATTTGCACGTCCAGAGGCGTTCATACAATCCTGCTACATTTAAAAACACCTATCCTTTCCCTTACCCACATTGTTAAGCAGGTGGCTACTACGTGCGTTGTGGTACAGTGGATATTGGCTCGGAACGAGAAACCGGGGAGCCGAGTTCGAATTCCAGTTGAATCTATTGTATTCACTTACGCGCAAATACCCTTCGGAAAGGTATTAATCCGTCTCTTCCTTCCAGTTATGGGTTAAATAACAGGACAGATTGGGTTCTATAGCCTTGGTCGGCAACCAATCTACCGCAGAAAGCAATGGCAACCTAATCTTCTGCCCAGTTAGTCATGTCTCTCGAGACATGATCGCCCAAACGTATGGCATTTAACTGACTGACTCTGAAAACTTCAGCGCTTCACTTTATCATTTTGTATTATATAAAGAATTACTTTGAATTCATCAACACACCTTGCATTTACTTTTAATTAATTTTAGAAAAATAAAAATAAATTACGCCTTTTTTAACATTTTTATTTATTTTTAAAAATTTATATTCAGTAATAAAATAATTTAAATTTTGTTTGAGTCTTTTTTGTAATTATTATATTATGCATAAATCGTGGATTTTTCTATTCGTTTCCCTAATAAATCTGAGCAACACGCTTCCTTGATTTATTCCTTACCTTTTCTCTTAGTTCTTGCTCAGCTTCACAACTATCCTCTTGGCAATTAAGATTACTGTAATATCTACTGATATTTCGCTCCAATTGTATATTAGACAGGAACCTCCTCTTCATAAGATTGGGATTCGCTTCGTGACTTTCTTCGAAACACCACTTGGATTGATATTTTTAACCTTCCCATTGAGAATTGTATCAATGAGGTTTCTTTTTTGGGTCAAAAGCCGGCATAGACGCTTTTATTCCTTCTCGGAAATATCCGGTGAAATCTCAATCTTCTCTATGGTTCCCACCACCATTTACTTTTCTCTTGATAGAAAGTCTAATCAGTTTAAGTCAAATTGGCGGCTGATGTAAAAAAAAAAAAACTATCTTTAGGATGTTGCTAACTAGGGCAAAGAACGGTTTGGTAATTTTAACGCTTCCAAAACATACCTGCTCTCTATTTATGATAGGAGAGTGTAGAGGGCGAAGAAGTCCCTCAAACAATTAATAAAAAGAAAAATGCACTACAAATAAAGTAAAATAAACTTTTGTTTATTTTCGTAAAAAAACTAAAGGAATTATTTTTTTTTATACAAAAATGTAGTTGTCCGTAAAGCTGTAAAAAGGAAGAAAGAAAGGAACTGGGAATGTGAGAGGGAAAGGAAGGGCGATGTGTTGTGACCGAGATGAGAGAAAGAGAAGGTGAAAGAATGTTCACTGATACGTGATACTGCCTGTTGTGTGAACTGCTGAATTCTCTGTGTGTTTCGAGCTGGCTGCTCTTCCATCTGGCGTTGAAAGTTTCTGCTTTCCTTTTATATTGGCTGTGAGGCTCCGGGAGATCAAAAAGTGTGTTTCTTATGTGGAGTCCTGATTGGTCGAAAATTCATATTTTTGACCACGTGGTGTGCTTTTCACTACGTCCGAGCTTTTGGGTGCGCCGTCCTTGTTTTTGACCTCAAAAGGTATGGTAAAGAGTGAATTCCCGCGCAATTGTATTTTTTTTTTTTTTTAGATACACGTGGTGTGAATTAATTTTATTGTGTGTGTGTGTGTGTGTTGAGTTTGGAAAATAAAATAAGAAACAGCACAAGAAACACTTTTCTACCTTTCAACTGCATAGCTGATGCTAAATTCCAAGATTCGTTGCGCCTATTTATGTTAACATTCTCGGCTGACATGAAGTGGGAAGGCTATATAAAATCCATTGCTAGGTCCGTGCGTGTGCAACTTTCTAACCGCCATAAAGTTGCTTCCCCGTGGCTTTTCCCTGGTCATTGTTTGGATGAGCGCTTCGCTATTGTACCTATACTTTATGAAATTAAGGGAAGACGTGCGTTGTGATGCAGTAGCTATCAGCTCGGAATGAAAAATCGAGGAACGGAGTTCGAATTCCACTTGGAATTCGTTGCCTTCTCTTATGGGCAAATAATCTTGGGAAAGGTATTAATACATCCCATTTCTTTCCAGCTATGGGTTGAATAGAAGACCACATTGGGATCTGTAGTCTTGGTTGACAACTAGTTTACCGCAGAAAGAAATGGCAACCTACTGCGGTAAAGTCTTCTATCATGGATCGAAAGAGACATGATCGCCCAAACGTGTATCTCGTATGGTACGTAACTAACGAATCTGGATAAAAGAATTGACTAGCAGGGCAGATTGGGTTCTATAGCCTTGGTTCGGCAACAGGTCTACTGAAGAAAGTAATAGCAACCTACTGTGGGAAAACCTTCTGCCTAGTCAGTCATGGATCGAAAGAGACATGATCGCCCAAACGTGTATCACTGACGAGATTGACAACAATGTTTCATCAATTTTCAGTGGAAAGGACTGATAGTTTTTTTCTCACACTTCTCGCCTCTGAAACTCTGTTCCAGCTTCATCCTATCCAGGCAACTTTGGTCTTCAAAAATTTAATTGCAATATGGATCGTTATCTAATTTAATTCTTAATTATTCTTTTTTTGTTCTCGCTCCTTAGTAATGTTTCTGTTTTCTTATTCTTTCAAACCAGTAAACCCTTGTGTCTCAGTAGCTTTACTATTTTGCTTAGAGGTGAATTCGATTAAAAATATATAGAATTTAATCCAACCAAATATAAAGTTTGTCATTTATCTGATTGAAATTACTTTCAGCAACCCGACTCCAGAATTTCGTAGACGTTAAGAGTATCAACAATTGATTGTTTAGGTTTCTGTTTTGTTATGCACTTTTCATTGATGTAAGGTTGATTTTTCTCCTTTCATAGTGTGTGTGTGTGTGTGTGTGTGTGTGTGTGTGTGTGTGTGTGTGTGTGTTTTCGTGCGCGTGCATGCTTGTACCAAGGTGCGCTTATGCGACGGTCTGTGCGTATCTATACTGACCTGGCCCCGGCCTTCGGGTCTGGGGTCGGGAATGACCAAATTAAGACCAGTTTTGAACCTATCCACTCCGGTGGATAGGTAATATTTTGACCAGTACCTGGGCGTACGCGCTCAGGTTCCCCACGTTAAAAAAGACCTTGTGTCACATCTCTCTCAAGTGGGGGAGAAGAGTAAATACCTACTGACCTGCGTTACGGAAGGTTGATTTTGAAACCTTGCTATCGCAATCAATTTGAAAGTTGGGGTTTGAGATGATAAATATTAAATAAAGACACGGATTTTTTTTTAAAACTCGTTACTGTTTTTTTGAGGAAAAGGGTTTAAGTTTCAACTGAAGTTCAAAATCGTTGCGTTGAAATTTCGTTTCGGTGATCAGTGAAAGCCACATAACACAGTAAAACTTATAACATTTTTTAATTTAATGAAGCTTTATAAATTGTATATAGACAGGGTGTATAGCATAAACACATTATTGCTAAATCATTATGGCATAAAATAAAATAAAAACATAATTTACTTCAAAGGGAAAACAATTTAGTAATAGCTATATTATGATCTACAGTGCAGACAAATAGGCTAAATCAATAACTTCTGGTTTGTTTTGTTTTTACGGCATATCAACCTCAATAGGCTATATTTAATGCCGAAATTTTTACAATAGATTTTAAATGATTTGTATGAATAGAATATTTATTCTTTGTAAGAAATCAGTTTTTTAGATCAGGTTTCGTTGAAGTATTTTCGTAAAGTTTTTTCGAGCGTCAATTTTTTTTCAAAACTTTAATGTTTTACATTTTGTTCAGTTTTTACAGTTTTAAAAATTGCATATTTTGTTTGTGGTGATCCATGATTATAATTCTGGTTTGAATACATTTTCCATTCAATCTAATACAAAAAAAAATATATCAAGTTTATTTGGATTTGTTCTTGAAAAATGGTAACAGTTTGAAGTCAGTTTGCAAGTAAAAACGTGCGAAAATTAGGCATTTTCCTCCATCTTTTTAGGCGATATTTAAAAATTAATGCTCAAACATGAGTAAAAGTTAAAAATCTAAATTTTAGTGTCACTACTTATCACATCACACCCCAGATATTGTACTGAGTGTAATGGTAATTTTTTTTTTTAAGAAGTGAAAAATCAATCTGAACGTATGTACATACGTGTAGAACGTCGTGGTTGTGCAGCCTTAGTGGGTGCGTGTTCCTTGTACGTCGGGGGTCATCAATGTAGCCGTACAATGCCTGGTACAAGGCCACTTCCAAACATAGCCAACAATTTCCGCATTCAGGTTGTTGAAAAAGTAAGTGGAATTTTGTTGGCTGAACATTAACATAAATGTATAAGAAGAAGAATAATGTTCGAAGAGAAAAGGTATGTAATTGATTTGCAAAGGGAAATGTAAGTATTTAAAACTAGCAGTATAGACCGGCGTTGCTCGGGTGTAATGAAAGCTTTAAAACTAACCCATGGTCCTGGAGCTCACACTCTGCCTAAAGAATATTTGTGTGAGAATTGGATAAAAATTGTGGATTTGTATAAAGTTTGGTGAGAATCGGATAAAAATTGTGGATTTGTATAAAGGGCATACAGACAGATCAAAAACACACACACACACACACACACACACACACACACACACACACACACACACACACACGCACACACACATCTTGCCTTTTATATACATATATATATATATATATATATATATTATCGATTTTCTGCACTATTGTAAGAACTGCAACCTTGAAACTTCTGAATATCATTTCTTATGTCTTTGTCTATGAGTGTATCAAATTTGATTAAAATCGGACCACTCCTTCTATAACCCGATTTTTTCGATTATCGATTTTTGATATTTATCGGGGGTACCTAGACACAAAACCTAGCTAAGAACACTCGCAGACGCAGTACAACTGTGTAAATTTTCAAGAAAATCGGTTCAGCCGTTTCGGAGTCTATAGCTACGGATGCACACGCACACAGACACACACACACATACAGAGACAAAATTTCATTTATAAATAAGTTTAGATGTCCGTTTGTTATCAAGTATAAGATGAAGAATATGGGAATGTTGAAGAAGAAGAAGAAGAAGAAGAAGAAGAAGAAGAAGAAGAAGAAGAAGAAGAAGAAGAAGAAGAAGAAGTAAAGGAAATACGGGAGGACGAATGTCCGAGTTGACCTGAAGCTTCTCTCGTTACATTTTAGCGGCGTCTCCCGCTGCTCCTGTCTGAGTCTTTGATTGACACTGACCGGGGCCTTTTATTATATTCAGATTTTCGCACCTGCTCGCGAAGTCCTCAAGCCTTGCAAGTCGCTCCCATTGGTCAATAATCCATTTAACACCTACTTGCGAAATCTGGTTTCGACTTTTTCTTTAAGCACATGGTCAATCCATTTTTATATATGGGAAAAACCAGGATTTCATACGTCATTGTGAATTTTTGTAAAAGTGAAGAAGGAGGTTGATTTTAATCTTTAATGTCATATTCACTACCAGGTGCTGTAAGCGTGTAGTGACGGATGTGCGTTGTGGTGCAGTCGATATCGGCTCGGAAACAGAAATCGGTGAGACGAGTTCGAATTCCAGTTGAATACCCTGCATTCACTTAAGCACTGGTACCCTTGGGAAAGGTATTAATCCGTCCCTTCCCTCCAGTTATGGGTTGAACAACAAGGGTAGGACTTGGGGACCCTTGCCCTTAAAAACAAATCCCAATGAATCTTGATTGTCGAAAAAGAGAAAAGGATTACTAGACACAAAAACTTATATAAAAACAACAATAAATTGTTGAAAAAAAAGGTATTAACAGCAATAAATAAGATTTAGTTGGCAATAAAAGACCCGCCGAGGTTGATATGCCATAAAAACAAAACGACCAACCAACCAATCATATTCACTAAAGTTGCTTCTCTTTTTCGTCGTATTTCTTGCCACTTGATACTCTCCCCGTAATGGTTAATTGTAGCGGTATGACATCCGGTTTTCAAGACATTCACTCTTCTTGTTAATTCTTGGGCGTTCTATTGCTTTTTTTTTAGTTTGGAAAATTGTTGGTGGTTTTGTTTTTATGGCATATCAACCTCGGCGGGTCATTTATTGCCAAATAAATTTTTATTTTTATTTATTGCTGGTAATACCCTTTTCTTTCAACAATTTATTGTTGTTTTCATATAAGTTTTGTGCCTAGTAAAACTTTTTTCTTTTCGAGCATCAAGATTCATTGGGATTTGTTTTTAAGGGCAGGGTCCCCAAGTCCTACCCTGTTATTTAACAAATAACTGGAGCGAAGAATACCTTTCCCAAGGATACCAGTGCTTAAGTGAATGCAGGGTATTCAACTGGAATTCGAACTCGGCTCACCGATTTCTGTTTCCGAGCCGATATCCACTGCACCACAATGTACATCCGACACTAAACGCTTACAGCACCTGGTATTCCCAAACGGTCACCCATCTAAGTACTTACCAGGCTCAACGTTGCTTAACTTCGGTGATCGAGCGAGAACCGGTGTATTCGACGTGATATGGCCGTAAGCTTTGGAAAATTGTATTTCATTTTTTACATAAATATATATTTTTATTTTAATGTGTAAATGATAAGATAAATATTTATAAATGCATTCAATTGGACATCATTTCGGGTTTTTTATTTGATTTGGTGGTGATTAGGCTGTTAATTATAGAAGGTTAAGTTTCTAATTAATTTTTATCTATTGTTTGTATTTGCATACATTTGATATACATATAATTATACATCCACACACACACACACATACATATACAATATACATGCACATATGCATACAAACGCCCACACACAGACACATACATATGTGTCTATGATTTGTTATTAATATGTTGATTATTGATTAACTGGAAAAATTATTTTTCCCCAATGTTTGGGTATTAATTATAAGTGTTTATGTGTATGGAGGATTTTCTTTGTTGTTTAAAAATATGTATGCAAGGTATATATATATATATATATATATATATATATATATATATATATATATACACCTAACACACAGACACAAATACACGCACGCGCAAACACATATATATTTGAAAATAGTGTTCAGGAAATAAATTAAGTATTTGATTATCTAAATCTAATCTAAACTTATTTATAAATGGAACTTTGTCTGTGTGTGTGTGTGTGTGTGTGTGTGTGTGTGTGTGTGTGTTACCTATTGACTCCGAAACGGCTGAACCGATTTTCTTGAAAATTTACACAGTTGTACTATAAGCGTCTGCGAGTGTTCTTAGCTAGGTTCTGTGTCCAGGTACCCCCCATAAATATCGAAAATCGATTATCGAAAAAATCGGGTTATAGAATGAGTGGTCCGATTTTAATCAAATTTGATACACTCATAGACAAAGACATAAGAAACGATATTCAGAAGTTTCAAGGTTGCAGTTCTTACAATAGTGCAGAAAACCGATAATATATATATCTATATATGTATTAGTATATATATATATATAAGGCAAGATGTTTGTGTGTGTGTCTGTTTATCTGTCTGTATGTCTGCATTTTTTTCAGCCCTTTTATTTTAGTTTTTACTTCGGGTTTGGCTCTAAGTAGGTATAATTGTAGTTCTTAGTCTCAGCCATGATACCATTTACTCAAAGGACTTATTTAGCCTTCAAAATTCAGTTTACGACGAAAAATCTTATTTGATATCGATACCAGGAAATCAAAATTTGACTTACATCCATTCATTTTTCTTTCAGTCTATGGTTTCGTTTTAACTGGAAACAACTATTGCTTTTTAGTCTTTCGTGCCAACGTCCAAAGAGTCTGAGCTCCAGGACCATGGATTACTTTTAAAGCTTTCATTACACCCGAGCAACGCCGGGTTATACTGCTAGTAAGTTATTATTTATCTAATGCTCAATGATTGCTTAGTAACTAACAGTTTTATTTTTTGACTTGATGTTATCATAAATATTGAGATATATGTCTGTACGTCTGAGATAAGGTAGTATTTACACTATTTACATTGTTCGGACTATTGTCTACATCTTTATGGCCATGTTTACGACAATGTACGCGCCGGCCTTCTTCAGTAATCAGTCACAGAGACATTAGGCTTATAAGTCACAGAAATTCACATGCTGATGTCCTCAAGGACACATGGCACAGTGGATATAGAGGTTGGTTAGTACCAGTGACTTGACCCAAAAAGTTGTGAATTCAATACTAGGCTAAAGCAAAACTTGGATAAATAACTTTGAGAGTTACGTTAAAGGAAGATAATCAGATGGCCACATTAACGATTAGTTAAGTTAAGGGTTAAAAGAGATAAACATATGATTGTCATAATTGATTCTACAGTGATTAAGAAGAAAGGGAAAAAAACTGCTAGGAAACGGAAATTTAATTTCGGATTATATTTAGGGAGTTAATATTTGAATTCAAAATTGAAAAAATTAGTTTCATGACAACATTTCTTTATAAATTTATTTCGTAAGTTTAAAAACATTTTGCTAAGGATATTTTATTATTTTCATTTTTTCAACTAACCAGATTGCATCTGTCGTAAAGGTTATTAGGGTGCGTACCGAATTTATTAGTTTCTAATTCATTATGAGGTTGAGTTCCTCTTCTTTCATTTCCTAAAATCTTCGGGAAAGGGACATCTGGAATTTTAGATGGGGTTGGAAATAGAGTGTTTACGAGAATAGTAACGTTGTTTAAATTTTGCATATATATATATATTAGTCATCCACATACAAGCCTGTTTCGCTGCATCACAGCTCATCAGTGTAGCTAGACACATCCACTTGCTTCTGACCGGGATCGAAACTCGACCGATTTGGTGTCAGTCGGAGTCGCTACTCCCTAAGCCATAGGCGCACGGATTCAGAGAAGGGAAATTTTAACGTTTTGTATATAAGCAGTGTATGCATTAAAAGTGGTACTTGTTAGATTAGTAGACGAATATTTTGAAAAGTGTTCAATGCACAATCGAAAGAACTGAATATGCAGAGCGAAAAATATATTAAAGAACGAAATATTTACCACTTACTTTCTACCCTGGTTTCAACCATATCAGTCTCATCAGGCAGTAGGGGGCAAACCGCATTTTTTTACGCTTCTTTATCCATAGGATCACAGGAATTCTCATTGAAGGGGAGGAGACGAGCAAATGTTAGGATAATCGGACGTGAATGAGAGGAAAGCACATACGCTCTCAACAGGGTTCGTACAAGCCCAAGACATAATTTTTTGCGTGCCTGCATCCCGCCATTATCTCAGACCTCTCATTCAGTAAATTCTCCTGGTTCTCTTGTTCTAGGCTTACATATGTTACAGTAGCCAGTTTCTCTTCCTGGTACAATCAGCAATCTTTATCCCCAATGCTGTAAGGCCGGACTTCCTTTAATAATTTTTAATTTCTACACATAGCTGGGGAGACTGGTACAATTCTTGTGCTTTTCTGGCTTGAATTATGACTTATCATTGTACCATCACCTTTTGAAATTGCCTTCTTGCATCATAGGTAAAACTTCTTCTCTTTAGAATCTTCGACTTCCGCCTTATACACTACTCCTTCTGTTTTATATACTCTATTCAGCAGACATTTACTTTTGTTCCTTGCAGTTACTTAAATCACTATTAACACTATCATTTTGCATATTAGCCTGGAAAGTCGCAGTGTTTACTTTCTTTACAGAATTTTCCAAGTTACCGGTACAGCCATTACTTAATTTATTGTGTTTCTATTAATGATCTTATGTAATTTAGAGGACTTGGGAAGTTCTTGTGCAATATTTTTAAAAATATCTTCCCTATATTAGTTTTTATTTTCAAATTAAAAGGCGGGGTTGAACCAAATAATGTTTCTTGCTCTATGATTATTCCTCATTTGCTAGTTCATTTTGAAAGAGGTATTTCAAGATAGTCTAAACTCTATTCATTTAGGAAAGTGCTTGATTACACTAGCAGAGAAATTGGACATAGAAAGTTGGGCATATGTTCGTGCGTGCATATTTAATGTGAGCGGATTAGTTACATGAACTACTGTTGAAGCGAAATTCAACTAACCCAACTGTTGGAACTGAAATTCCAGTCGTTTATGTCTCAAAATTCTAAAACGACTTGGCAGAAAATTCCAATTTACTTACCTTGTCGTTGATTGGTTCCTGTCAACCAATCAGCTATTGTTTTACACAAGGGATTGTTTGTGAACATTCTAACAAAATTGTCTTATGCAAATTAATAATGGTATAGATTACAGTAAATAGTATTGTATACGTGGGCGTGGGCGTGGGCGTGGGCGTGTGTGTGTGTGTGTGTGTGTGTGTGTGTGTGTGTGTGTGTGTGTGTGTGTGTTGAATTGTAGCGGATAAGAAATTAATTAAAATCAAACTTCTTCACTTTTACAAAAATTCACAACGACGTGTGAAACCCTGGTTTTCCCAAATAGAAAAAGGATTGACCATGTTCTTAAAGAAAACGTCGAACCCAGAATTCGCAAGTAAGTGTTAAAATGATTTTTGACCAATGGAAGCGACTTACAAGACTTGAGGACTTAGCGATCCAGTGCTAAATTCAAAAAGACTATATAAATGACGTCGAACGTCAGTCAAGAGTCACAGATGGGAGCGGCAAAACGAAGCATCTAAAATGTAACTTCAACTTCAAATCGACCCGGAGATAAGGTCAGGTCGCACCTTGTTCTCTTTCTCCTTATCTCTTTCAACAATTACTACTACGAACATTTTGTACGAACTCTATCCTTAACCTCTTAATAATGTTTCTAATTGCATATTAACTCCTACAACTTATGTTAGCCTTTCCCTTTAATAAATTTCTAATTTTAACAAACAAATTGTATATTTTATTCTTACACTATTCCACTCGATTGCCGAAAACCAACCTTCTGATGAAAACCTTCTGATAATAATTCTGATGTTAATTCTGCATAAATCATGTAAGCTGTAAGCAGTTCGGTAATGTCTGACACAAGGCCGAATCAAAAAAACATTAACCAGCTCCCAACGGCTACAGAATTACATATAAATGAATGTATATTGGTATGCAAATGAAAGATATGCAGATCCAACAATAACACTCTAAACAAAATCTTTTATAGAAAAACTATTAAAATTAACTATTCTTGCACTAATAATATGCATAGCATCATCAATTCGCATGATAACCAGATTTTAAGGAATTTCTATGGAAAGGATATTAAACTTGGTAATATACTCTCCCGCAACTGCAGATCCAAAGGGTTTTGCCCTGTTGATAGTAACTGGAAATTTATCAATGATATCTACCAAGATACCATTTCCCCCAAAGATAACAAGAAAATTATAATATCTACATTGAGATTTCAGTGGGGGTGTACGAAATAGAAATATTACTACCATAGAAATGGCGTTCTCTCACATTTGAATTAGAGGGATGCGGGCAAGTCAATGTTCCCGTAGCCGAAAGCTTCTTTCTCCAGGGATTTGTTGGGCCGACGCTTTCTTCTTCTTCTTCTTCTTCTTCTTCTTCTTCTTCTTCTTCTTCTTGCAACCCAAAATTAAAATTTAAAAGAACTCTTTCCCGAAGCTATTAATTAATAAGGTTTACTTGTTTTGTATGAATATATTAATGCTCAAATGTTCGATTGTTTTTGTTGTAATAGAAGTTAGGTTAAGGAATAATTAACCTGTCAAATTTCTGAGAGTTCAGAATATTTATTTTTGTGAGTTGGGCATATTTTATGCGTGAGCGGATTAGTTACATGAACTACTGTTGAAGTGAAATTCAACTAACCCAACTGTTGTATCAAATTTCTAAAACGACTTGGTGAGAAAATTCCAATTTACTTACCTTGTCGTTGATTGGTCCCTGTCAACCAATCAGCTATTGTTTTACACAAGAGATTGTTCGTGAACATTCTAACAAAATTGAAAATTGGGAACTGAAGGGAGAAAGTCTGAATCCACAAATAGATTGGAAATTAATAGGCTCAGCACTTACCACTAATAGTCTCAATGATAGATGTCATATATGTTTAAGAAATTACATAAGAATATTAAAATATCATGATCAAAATTGACTTTTAAATCAGAGAAATGAATAATATGTATATTTATTAATATATATAATATGTATATTTATATTATAAGAGTTAAACTTCTAATTTTAGCAGAATAAAAAAAATATTTCTTTTACCAAAAAAAAACAAAAAAAAACACGTTCAACTCTAGTAGAATAAGAATTTATTCTCACGGAAGGTATAATCGAACCTCCTTAAAGTTTTTCCTCGCGTTCAAGAGGAGCAACTCTTCTCTCTTAATGTATTACAACGTGTTCACAGCAGTAAAACAAATAGGATTAAAACGCGTGCGTCTCAATTACAGAACTATTTATTACAACATATAAAATTAAAATACATAAAAAGGTTTTTACATTTGACATGTACAGTTAAATAAATGATGAGCATTAGAAATATGTACAATAAAGACAGGAAAACTGCTAAAATTATAGATATTTTAGCGTCAAAATTGATCGCGGAACAGACAACTAAAATATTGCGACCAAATCACGAATTAGCCAAGCGGGAAAGAGGAAGGTGAGCTTTACGAACACAGATACAAAGTACTTACGAGAAGGCGGAAATACAAATGGCGTTCTCTTACATTCAAATTATCGGGATGCGGACAAGTCAAGGTTCCGTAGCCGAAAGCATCTTTCTCCAGGGACTTGTTTCTTTCCTTCTTTTTCTTCCTCGTTTGAGTAGCGGCTCTGGTCAAACAACACTTAAAGGGTTTCTCAAACGCAACAACAATTCAATATGGAGTCGAATATTTAAGGGACTCCCAAATTCACAATTAGGCGATTCGATTTGGTTAATGGGAAAACCAATAACTAGCCAGGCGAGTGTATGTTCTCTACACCGCAATAAAATACTTCAAACATTATATCTCGTTATTAAGGGGATATAACACACACTTCGGCTGTACAAAGATGAGTACCAGCTAATGACCCCTCTAAATGTAGGGGAAAACACAGAGCCGGTTTCGCATTACGCGGTCACACCGCAGCGAAAAGTCTGACGTCATGACTCTCTGAGCCCAGTTCTGCCGACTGCTACTGCCCACCTGCCGGTGCAAGTCCCTTGAGGAAAAATCTTCCGGCTACCTCACCAAGTTACGTGCCCTGTGATTGGTCAGCAGCGAGAGTACGCTGAAAGCGGCACTGACATTGACTCACAACGCCTGTTGCTTTCCAAAAAAAAACGACTAAATGAAATCAAGGGTCGGTGCAAGTTTAGAAAGTACCACCTGAAATAAATTTCCCTTCTAACCAAAATAATTCTTACAATACATATTCACTACTGGCCATAGTTATTACACCACCCTAATTTTTTCATACTATTTTTAAGCGGATAATTCTAAATGAAAATAAAATTACTCTTTTGTAATTATTACTTTGCAACATTTTACAAGGCAAGAAAGCAAAGATGAACTCGTCCTAATCACCCTCAATTTTATTAATTCTTTCATTGATGAAACCGCAATATAGGTAATTATTAAATATTTATAACTTAATTTGATGCACATGTTATTGTGCAGTATTAACAAAAGAACCATTCTTTTTTCATTTACAATTATTCACTTGGCAATAAATACTAAAAAATACTATGAAATGCACCATTTTTTAAACACCGGGATGACCTAATAATTATGGCTGATAGTGTATATTTAAACATATATATATATATATATATATATATATATATATATATATATACACACATGCATATACATACAGATATATATACACACAGGCATATACAAATATATACACACACATATGTACATATAAACATATATGCACACACACACACACACACATATATATATACATATATACATGCACAAATATATATTCATATACACTTACGCATGTACGCATATTTATACATATATATCTACAAGTAAAGATATATACAAATATAAATATATACATATAAACATATACACACATATACATACACAACATATATATTTGTATAAACATGTACACACACACATAACCCGGATATAAGAGAGATTTATATGGTCCCAAATTAGATCCTGTGGTAATGTATATAAAATAGACCAAACCCGGATATAAGATAACTTTTATCTGGTCCCGAAAACTATCTTACACTGAAAGTGGACATTGAAGTCAACACTCAGGCGCGACAGACTGTTTTATGCTAAGCGCAATCATCAGGCTACACGTGTTAGGTTTTTCCTCAGCTATTTATATTACGTGTCAGTGGGGCATTGTAGGTAATTCTTGTAACGGTTAATTTTGGCGGAGTGGCTTGATTATTTATTTATTTATTTGAGTAAATCTATTTGGCTTGTTATTTGTCTATTCTTTTGTTTTTCGATGGTTTATTTATTTGGATTTGTTATTTATTATTTTATTTTTTTATTACATTTTTATTTTTTATTATGATTTGTTATTATTCTATTCATTTATTTATATTGTTTTATTTACTATGTATTGTAATGGATGTTATAGCATCGGCGGTTTGTTAATTTGTTTATAATTTGCTCCTTATTAGTTTTCTATTTTTAAGTAACGTAGCAAAAATTTGTTTTCATGTCTGAATTTTGATATTAGTTCACATCGTTTATTTAGTAGTTTGTTTTGATCGGGGAAGGTAATAATAGCTATTTTTTCCTTTTTATATTGAGCTCCATAAATATTGAGCCCAATATCCACACTTTTGAATAGACAGCTTCCTGCAGGGAGACAAAAGGAGACAGCCATGTTGAAAGGTAAGTTATTTGACTTCTACATTCCTGTTGTTATTTTTTGTTCTCTGTGGTGAGTATATGAGTGTTACCGGGAATCCACTATCTTTTATGGCTTTTTTATAGTCTTTCTTAGCTTCGTTGAGAATGGTTTCATTGCTGGGGTGGTCGGAAAGCCTACGTTCAATTGATTTAGGTATCTACCTAACTATAAATGGCGGGTGATTGGAAGAAGTGTGTATATACAGTGGCTTGTCGTTGGGTTTTCTGAATGGTTTATATGTGCCGTTTTTTAGGTTAAAAGTAAAATCTAGGAAATCAACTTCAGTTAGGTTAGTTTTTATATCTATATTGAATCCATTACTTTTGAAAATCTTTATAATTGCTTTTCTGGTTTTATCTGTGTGTTGTTTGTTACAATTTCTTAAGATTATTAGACCGTCGTCCCTGTAGAGCCCTGTATAATTTTTATCTATTTTACTTAGTTCACGTAGTAAATATATGCCTATGATTTTGAAGGTCACTGCACCGTCAAAGCTTCTCATAGTAGTGTCCTCAAAGGGAGCCGTCTACCCAAATTGCATCACAAGACTAGGGTCGACCCACTTATGAAAAGTGCCGCATTCTGGGACGCCTCCGTCAAAAATCAAAAATTCACCATCCTGACAAATCGAGCATTGTGAGATTTATGGTCAGAAAGCCAACGTTCTAACCACTCGGCCATGCGCCTATATAAATATACGTACACACACATATATACATATAAACATATATGCACGCACATACGTGTAAAAATACAAACATATATACACGCATCTACATATAAACATATACATGCATATATATATATATATATATATATATATATGCATATAAACATATATACACATATACTCACACTTTTATATTTACATATATGCACGCATATACATATATACTCACATATATAAATATATACCTGTAAACATATATACACGCATATACTCACACACATATGCACTTATATATTATTTAAATTTTTTTGTTATATTCAAGGAAATATGTTGAAAAGAAAGGTTGCTGTTCAAATATACACTACTATATAAATATTAGTGTGCGTGTGTGTGAATAAAAAAAAGAAGAAAACGCAATTGGAGTAGATAGACTAAACTATCGCCCGGTTCCCACTCCACCCACGTCTATTGAACAGGTGAAGAGGCTCATCCCTTGTTTTCTGTTTAGGATGCGGTTTCCTTTTTTCTCTTTTCCATTCTTCTCGCTCCTATGTAGCCCCTGCACATCAGTGGCGTTACCGCCTTGCTCGGGGTGATATGATTAAAAAAAAAAAAAAAAAACCTAACTTAGCAGAGTCTCTTTGTCCTCTGACAGCGATTTTATGACCCCACTTCTGGAAAGGACAGAATCTTTTTTACTGATCAATGATATCGTTCAATCGTGTCGTTGGCAGCCCTACTCATGAAGTAGAAATTCGGTCATCCTAACACAGCACGAGGCTGACTTGAGCTCGACCATCTTTACCCGTTCTTATTCTTACTTTCTATTCACTTTCTGTTCACTGTTCTTTTTATATTTTCTTATTGCCTACGCGTTTCTGATTTGATTTTGGTGAGAGCATATATGATTGGTTGACTTTCGCATTGCGTCGGTTGACCCATTAAGCTATGTCCGTGTTATACCTAGGTTACCAAAAATATGGAAGAATTTAACGAACAAAAAGTATGTATGTGTTGAGAGAAAAAGAGAGATTATCTCTGTCACTTTATTAGTAAAGAAGAAAGGGTATATTTCAATACGTTTTACTACTACCAATCTACTCACCAAGGATATATTGTTTTTGGATAGTGGATGTTATAGAGTTGCTAGTATAGGATACAAATCCTATATCATTTAACAATTAACTCAAACGACAAAAGTAAAATTGCACACCCGCAAAATTGGATCAAAACGACTAAAAACATTTTGGGAAAACCCAGACCCAGGCAAATTTCACAAGTCAGCGTGAAAAGTAAAATTCTAGATCCTGATTGGATAGGAAATAGCAAATTGATCTATGACCCCGGTTAATTTTTCTTCACGCCTAGAAAAAGAGTATGTGGTTTTGATCTAGTCTCGTAACTAAAATCCAGTACTTATTCACGTCACTTGACCGGTCAAATCAAGGATCTCGTCGCAATGTGACTAAAGAAAATTTAATTAGCCGATCCGGACGTAAGGGCGCATCACATATTCGTTTTTTTATCTCCTTTCAATTTTCCTTCTTCGTATTCACTCACACACCATCAAAGAAAACAACCATAACAAGATACTTTAACTGACTTCAATAAGTACAATCAGTTTTTCTCTGGCCATATAAAGGAAAAAAAAAAAACACAGACTTTTATTACCAACCTTTTTACATACACGCACTCTGCTACTATCAACTATGAATTCTGAATTTCTGTGGAACATTTAAATACTTACATTTCTCTTCGAACATTTTCTTTTTACACATCTGTTATAATGTTCTGTTAACAAAATTTTACTTTTCGCAAATATGTTATAGTGTTTAGTTGACAAAATTCTACTTATTTTTTCAACCTTCTGATATTAAAAATTGTGGGGATTGTCGGTTATGTTTTGAAGTGGCCTTGTACCAGGACGTCCCTACAGTGGATAGTATCCTGCCTGCTTTTATCTAGTTTATTGTCTTTTGGTTACTGCCGGCGTTTCCCCACAATTTTTGAAGCAGTTGTTTTATATAATCCGTAACTTTATCAAAGTTCATATTTATTTATATTATATAATTATTTTCCCCCCGATTATTTTCAAATATTGCTATATTCGTTTTCAGGGATTGTGTTTTGTTTATGTGTAAAGGTTTCGTAATTAATTTCGTATTTCACACGTTCGTTGAAACCAATTTTGAATTGTTTTAATCAGTAAATTTATCAAAGCTCATATTTAATTATATCCCCCCCCCCGAGAACTTTCAAATATTACTACCCTTTTTTTTTTCTTTGTCTATATTAATGAAATTGTTTCTGTTCATTTCAGCATTCACACGTTTGCTAGAATGAATACATACAGGCACACACATATATGTGACGTGGACCTCGAGGTGGTGTAATAGTTAGCAAGTTTGTCTCGCAAGAATCGTTACACTTGAGTAGTGAATTCGATCTTCACTGGGTGTCTCTTACTTTCGGCCTTGTGCCATATCTAAGCTACGCTTAGAAAATCACCAAATATGTGATGTGCTTTGCATTCTCGTCCAGCAGGTATCTCCTCCTGGTCAAACAAAGTCCGTTCTGCTCTGTTTCGTACCATACGTTTCCACAAAAACATTTCAGAAATGGATTAAATTCGGCATATTTTTATTTAAACGTTAATTTTAATGGATACTCATATTTGAGTAGATGCTGTTTTTAATTATTTATGGAAATAAATATAAAGTTTAATAAATATAATAATTTAATAAATGTTTTTTGTAATTGTTAGACATGTGGTGAGCAGATAGGTAGTAGTAAATCGTATTGAAATATACCCTTTCCTCTTTACTAATAAAGTGACTAACAAACTCTTTTTCTCTCAACACATACATCCTTCCCTTTTTCAATTTTTCCATATTTATAGTAACCTAGATATAACCCAGACATAGCTTAATGGGTTAACTGGCGTCACGCGAGAAACAACCAATGATTAACGCTCCCGCTAAAATCAAATCAGAAACGCATAGGCGTTCAGAAAATATATAAAGAACAGTAAACACATACATAGCCCTCGTTAGGTGCTCCAAGTTCGCACACACGTGCGTGTGGCATTCAACACACAAACTATCTAAAAGAAGACTAACTCATGAAAACCAAAGATGTGCTCAAGTAATATTTACGAAAAGAATATGCAGAAAATCAAGGAGTGAATTCATGAGTACACTGCACATACTCAATACCCGGAACATAAAGTAACGTAGCACAAACAGCAACCTGATACTACATTCCACCGGACACAAACATGTAGGAACAAATATGCTATATTTACATGAAGTATACATATACATGGAAGAAAAACTCTTTATATTCTGAACACAGCAATACATATATATTAATGAACATTCACATAAATACCACAATGGCTTATACAAGAAACATATCAAAAGCACAAAAAGGACAGAAAGGATAATCATTCATACATTGTATAAGATGTAACCTAATGAAGTCAACAACAAAAACAAAACTGGTGGTATAGTTAACAAGAACCTGGTCTTTACTCATTATCTCAATCTCGTCTATACTATAGGGACATAGCATTAAAGCATGAAGGAGACTGATGCCACTGGGTGTTAACTTCAACGTCAACTTCTGTATTAAAATTCGTTCTATTACCGTAATTAAGCACTATAACATATTAAATATAGCATACATGAAAACTATATATATGTGTGTGTGTGTGTGTGTGTGTGTGTGTGTGTGTGTGTGTGTGTGTGTAGGATTAAATAAATTGCAAACAATATGTTTGTTTATTTTTACTAAAATCCGTTCATACTCGCAGATAATCTTTGATCTTACAATCAAAAGATGTCAGAAATGAGCTGTAACAGTGACAGATATTATTTTCATTCATTTCTTAATTATTTAAAGCTCATTTCTGACATCTTTTGATTGATTGTAATACGCCAAAGATTATCCGTGATTATAAACAGATCTTATTAAAAATAAGCAACCATATTGTTTGCAATTTATTTAATCTGACATGTTTAAAAGACAATTTGCTGCCTAAATAAACAAATATATATATATATATATATATATATATAACCTCTCTGAAGATGGCTCATATGAGCCGAAAGCTTAGAACCAAATTAATAAAAAATTATCCAAATTTTGGAGAATTTTTGTCTTTATTTTTAACTGAAATTAAAGCCAAAATACGACGTTTAGAACGGCCCATGATTAAACATAATAGACATTCATTGTCTCTTATATTTAACAGTATATGTTTAGAAAATTATTTCAGCCTCTCTCTCTCTCTCTATATATATATATATATATATGGGAATACTCATTGAGTTATTCCTTTTAACCGGTAAATTTACCAAAGTTTAAATTTATTATTTAAATTTTAGTAGTTCACGAATATTTTGAAATGTTACGAAATTTGTTTTAAAGGACTGTTTTGATTATAATCGAGGTGGTACAGTAATTTCAGGAACTAATTTTTAGTTCATTGTTTTATAAAGGGAGAATTTTAACAAAGTTCATTACTATTTATATTTTAATTTATTTTTTACTCATGTACTTTGGAATGTTGTTTTATTCGTTTTCAAGGATTGTGTATTTTTAATGCTTAACTGTTTTTGATTAATTTCAGCATTCTATCATTTGATCAATTCAATATTCATAGAGACATACGCCTCTCTCTATATATGTACAAATAAATTATAGACATATATATACACATACATACATAAATTATAGACGTGTGTACAAATATATATATAGACATATATACACACACACACATAAATGAAGAAGGACTTATACCTGTGCTTTATTGATTATGCAAAGGCAGTTGACAAAATACGTCACAAAGAATTGATGGAGATGCTTGGCAGCCTCGACATATTTGGGAATGATCTAACAGTAACCAAGAAACTCGACTGGCAGCAAACCACCTGCATACGAACAGGAAATGAATTCAGCAGATAGACAAAGATTGAAAGGGGCATAAGACAAGGATGTATCTTTTCACCGGATCTAATCAACTTGTACAGTGTGACTATTCTGAGAACCCTAGAAGTTATGCCGGGATTCGTCATTGGAGATCACAATTTAAACTGTATAAGGTACGCAGATGATACAGTGCTGATAGCAGACACAGAAAGGAAACTACAAGACCTTCTACAGAAGGTAACTGAAGAGAGTGACAAGAAAGGACTACAAATAAACTGCAAGAAAATCAAATGCATGGTCATCAGCAAAAAGAGCAGCCCAAAATGTCAAATACAGTTGAGCGGCACTAAAATCAAGCAGATACAAAAATTTAAATACCTGGGAAGTGTTCTAACAGAAGACGGAAAGTGTGACACGAAGATCCGAAGGCGAATTGGCATAGAGAAGAAAACATTCCAGAAGTTGAGCAAAGTATTAAGAAACAGGACAATTTCGCTAGAAACAAAGAGTAGGGTATTGGATTGCTATGTGATGTTGGTTCTTCAATATGACAGTGAATGTTGGATAATATCTTCGAAGATGAAGGAAAAATCTGAAGCAGCTGAAATGTGGTTCTATGGAAGGATGCTGCGGATATCATGGACCAAGCATGTGAGCAATGATGAGGTTTTGGAAAGGATGGAAACAAAAAGGAAATTAATACTGAGCATCAGGAAGAGACAGCTAAAGTTCCTGGGACATGCAATAAGGAAGGATGGCTTGGAGAACCTGATACTAACAGGCCAGATAGAGGGGAAAAAAGATAGGGGAAAGCAGCGGATAAGATATTTGAAGGACCTGATCAGGTGGATGACAAAACGAGGGTTGTGTGGTGCAACAGGAGAAAGTGTGCTAAGAGCAACCAGGGATAAAGAGACATGGAAAGCACATGGAGGCACAGTGTATAGCATTCAGGAAGACTAGTCTGATCCATGCTGATGGTTGGTGGGGGGGTAGAAGCAATTGTCTATGGGGGGATAAAGGACAGCAGCTTCATTTTGGAGGCATTAAAATTTACGAGCCATTTCTTACCCTAGTCCACTTCGGTTTAGAAGATCAGCAGCAAGGTTTGCTTTGCCACCCTCAGCAGATTTCTTATCAGAGCAGGAGTAAATGGCATAGATACCTATTTGGGATCTGATTACATTAGGGAGATCATTGATGAAGATCAGAAAAAGTGTAGGACCTACGACAGAGCTTTGAGGGACACCCATGTTTGTATGATAGGATCTGGAAGCATGCCAGTTCAATACAACTTTTATTATGTGATTTGATAGGAAAGATTAGATTAAATCAAACAAGCATCTAGTTATAACATAGCCCTGTAGCTTGTGCAGTAGGCCAGTGTGCCAGACTCTGTCAAATGCTTTGGAGATATCCAGGACAACAGCTCAAGCTTTGCTGTTCTTATCAAGTGTCTGGTATATGTACTCTGTGATGGTCGTTAGTATATCAGCTGTAGACCTGGTGAAGCAGAAGCCATACTGCTTGTTGGAGAGTACGTTGTGTGGACTGTGAGACGTTGAACCACTTTGGCATTGATAATAGCCTCAAACATTTTGCTAAAAATCAGTAGGAAGCTGATGGGATGATAATTAGAGGGGGTCTAAGGGTTCTCCAGAGTTTTTAAAAACTGGAACCACAGAAGAGGACTTCCAGCAGGCAGGAAAGCAAGAAGCAGAAATGCAGTAGTTGTTGATTTTTGAGAGAAGTGAGGATAGTTCATGGGAACTTTTCTTCATGATAATGACTGGGACGTTGTCACAATTACACCATGGACCACTCAATATGCCTAAAAGCCTTTGTAAAGGGAGCCTTTATTAAGAAGGAACTTCTCACAGCAGTTTCTTTTGACTTAACAAAAGGTTTACGACACAAAATGGAAATTTAATATTTTGAAACACTTGCATGACTTGGCATAAAAGGAAGGCTGACTTATCCATACAGAATTTCTTGGAAGACCAAAGATTTCAAGTCCGTATAAAAACTATGATATCAGAACTGCAAAATCAAGAAAGGTTTCTACAAGGAATTATTCTTTTGATGACTCTATCTTGCATAAAAATAAAACTCCATAGTTAAATCCCTAATCCCAGTAGTGAGATGTTCCTTATAAGTGAACAACTTTCTAATAATGTACAGATCTCGACATATATATACCATAGAAAGAAAACACCAACAATGCCTCAATAAAATAAACAAACAGGTCTCTGAGAATGGTTTTACCTTTTCCAAAATGAAAACCAAATGCCTACATTTCTGCAAATTAAGAAAATTGCATAATGACCCATGTTTAAAGTTGAACAGAGCAGAAATCCCAGTAGTGGAACATCATAAGTTCCTTGGCTTCATCTTTGACAGAAAATTAACATTCATTCCCCATCTAAAATATTCAAAAATAAAATATAGTAAGGTCCTCCAATATCTGAGTGTAGTGACCCATTCTGAATGGGGAGCAGATTGTCAAACATTAATTACACAGATCATAACTTTGCTCAAAACTGAAGTACACTAGTTTTATATACTGAGGTGGCCAGAAAATCATTCCTAAAAATACTTTACACAATCTATCACCAAGGCCTAGTACTTGGGCTTTTAGAACAACCCCAGTAAAGAGCTCATACACAGTAGTGAATGAAACACTTCCAAGGCCCCAGACTAGTACTTGGGGCTTTTAGAACAACCCCAAAATCCTATACACCTACTTTAAGGAGGTCATTAACAAACACATTCAAAAAAGAATGACAACGGTGCTGGGAAGATAACCCATGCAATAAACTCTTTGCAATTCAGCCCAAACTAGGAGAATGGAAGTTGGCTATCAGAAAATTTCAAAAGAAAGAAGTAATATTGACCGATTATGCATTGGCCATATGAGAATAATCCACTCGTCCTCACTAAACAACAAAGACCAACCAGTATACCAAGCATGTGAAACCACATATACTATTAAACATCTATAAACAGATTGTTCAGACCT
Organism: Ascarosepion bandense; assembly: GCA_037127315.1. Lineage (NCBI taxonomy): Eukaryota > Metazoa > Mollusca > Cephalopoda > Sepiida > Sepiidae > Ascarosepion > Ascarosepion bandense. Next base: position 350,214 of record JBBBDQ010002342.1, read on the forward strand.
TGCTCTTTCAAGACAAACATGCTATAATATAATATATATGATGATATAATATCTTTTTTTAAAACAATGAATCTATACCAAAAAATTTCAACTAAATAAGAATGTCCATAAAATCAGTTTCTCTACAAATTTTATATTTATAAAGAATGCATCAATGAGACCAGACTCTAGGAAAAAACCTTCTTTGAAAAAATGTCAATAAAACTTGATCTACAAATTGATTTCTATTTATATGATTCATATAAATTGAATATGTAAAAATCTTGTCAGTATTAAATAGGTCACTGAGGTTGGTATGCCATAAAGCAAAACAAAAACTAATCAAATTGGTTCAGACAGGGTTAAAATGTTTTGCCTTTCCTTCTCTGCATCATATTCTATTTGACGCACATTAAATTGATTCAGATTGGCTAAGATGTTTTGCCTCTCATTTGCTACATCAAATTAGTTCAAACAGGGCTAAAATATTGTCTTTTGATTGAATTAGTTAAGTTTGTGTGCAAAGAAAAGGAGGCAACATCAATCTAATGCTCTAATCCACTTTCAGTCGATGAATATGATCTGAAGGTGCTGTCTAGAAAATGTTTACAAGGAGTGAGTGAAACTGGGTTTCTATAATTGAAGGAAATGATTGTGCAGTAAAGCAATGGAAAGAAGTCAGTCAGTTAAGTACCATACGTGATACATGCTTTAGGCGATCATGTCTCGAAAGAGACATGACTGACTGGGCAGAAGATTATCCCGCAGTAGGTTGCCATTGCTTTCTGCAGTTGACTGGTTGCCAACCAAGGCTATAGAACCCAATCTGTCCTGTTATTTAACCCATAACTGGAAGGAAGAGATGGATTAATACCTTTCCCAAGGGTATTTGTGTATAAGTGAATGCAATGAATTCAACTGGAATTCGAACTCGGCTTCCCGATTTCTCATTCCGAGCCAATATCCACTGCACCACGATGTACATTACTACTTAAATAAACTAAAAAACAAAAGGTTAAAAAAAAAGAAAAAGAAAAAAAGGTTAAACAATTCAGAAAATTACATAGATATCAATGAAGTTACCACACTTTTAAAATTGACATTTAAATAACTAAATCCAATAACTCTGTAAAAGTCTAGGACTGATGTCACAGTATATCTACGTTATGAAAAAGACTTCTAAAAAACAAAACAAAACAAAACAAAACAAATCAATATTTTTTTCAATTCTGGCAAGTCTTGCAAAGGAAGGTCTAAACAATGCTAAAGTGAAAAAATTACCCCTACCACCAATTTTTAATTAATCTTTTTTATTTATCTAATTATTTTTTTACAAATAGACCACTCTATTTAAATACAAGTTAAAGAAATTTTGTCCAAAACAATTCTGGGCATCAATGATAGTCTATAATCAAAATCTATATTTCTTCATTGAAAGAATTCGGGAAGAGGAGATAAAAAGATACAAAAAAAAAAAAAATCATTACACAAAGAAAGCAAGAAAAAGTAAAATTTAGCCATAAATGAAATAAAAATCATCTAACAAGAAAAAGAAAAACAAATTCCATTATTGCGTCTGTTTTGTCCTATTTTTCATGGTCTTGTGATTTAAAAATTGTCGGCATATTCCCCAATTTTATTTAGAAAAAAAATTCATTACATAAAATGCAATATATACAATGTGTAACCATTTCACACAGAAAGCAGATACTACATTTTGATCTTATCCATAAAACTAGCAGATTGATATTTTGATCAAAAGGCAGTGATCATAGAGACTACATTTTGATCCTATCCAGAAGACCCGCTGATTGATACTTTGCTCAAAAAGCAGAGATCCCAGACACTATACTTTGATCCTATCCAGAACACTGGCACAGTGATACTTCGATGAAAAGGTAGAGATCAAGATACTACACTTTGATCCTATCCAGAAAATTTGCACATTGATAATTTGATTAAAAAACCAGCATCCCAGATGCTACAATTTCAACCTAACCAGAAAAATAGTTTAGTAATATTTTGATCAAAAAGTACAGATCACAAAAACAACACTTTCAAGCTATGAAGACTGGTAGATTAATGCTTTGATCAAAATCAGTGATCACAGATACTAGGCTTTAATCCTATCTAGAAAACTGGCACATTGATATTTTGATCAAAAGGCAGGGAGCACAGAGACTACACTTTGATCCTAGCCAGAAGATTGGAAAATTGATACTTTTATCAAAAAACAAGGAACACAGATGATATGTTTTGATAACACCCAGAAGACTGTCACATTGATACTTTGATAAAAAAGAAAAATCACAGATACTACACTTTGATTCTATCCAAAAACTGTCACAATTATACTTTGATCAAAAAGCAGAGATCCCAGATACTACATTTTAATCCAATCCAGAAGACTGGAACAGTGATACTTTGATCAAGAAGCAAGAATCACAGATAGTATACTTTGACACTTTACAGAAGAACAGCACATTGATACTTTGATTCAAAGGCAGAAATCACAGATACTACACTTTGATCTTATCCTGAAGACTAGCACATTAATACTTTGAACAAAAAGCACAGATTGCAGAGACTACACTTTACACTATACAGAAAGAAAACTGGCACATAAATATTTTGATCAAAAAGCAAAAATCAGATACTACACTTTGATCAAAAGACAAAGATCAAAGAAAATACTTTGATCCTATTTAGAAAACTACCACTGTGATATTTTGTTCAAACAGCAGAGATCACAGATACTATGTTTTGATCCTATCCTGAAGACTTACACATTGATAATTTAATCAAAAGGCTGACATCCCAGATTCTTACAGTTGAACCTATATGAATGGCATAGTAATACTTTGATCAAAAGGCACAGAAACAGAAACTACACTTTCAAGCTATCAAGAAGGCTGGCACATTGATAATTTGATCAAAATCAGAGACTGAAGATACTGCGCTTTGATCCCATCAAGAAAACTGGTACATTGATATTTGATCAAGAGGAAGAGATCACAGAGACTAAACTTTGATCCTATCCAGAAAACTAGCAAATTGATACTTTGATAAAAACATAGAGATCACAGATACTATACTTTGATGCTCTCCAGAACAATGGCACAGTGTTACCTTGATCAAAAAGCAGAGATCACAGATACTACACTTTGATCTTATCCAGAAATCTAAGAATGATACTTTGATAAAAAAAACAGTGATTACAAATACTACACTTTGATCCTATCTTGAAAACTAGCACATTGATACTTTGATCAAAAACACAGATCACTTTGATACTATCTCAAAAATTGACACATTGATACTTTAATCAGAAGGCAGAGATCACAGATAGTACAATCTGACCCTATCCAGAAGACTGGCACATTGATATTTTGTTCAAAAGGCAGTGAACATAGATACTATACTTTGATCTTGGTTAGAAAACTGGCATGCAGAAACTTTGATTAAAAAGTAGAGATTGCAGATACTATGCTTTGATCATATCCAGAAGACCAGGACATTGATACTTTAATCAAAAGGCAGAAATGACAGATACTATATTTTGATCTTATCCAAAAAACTGGCAGAATGATAATCTTATCAAATAGCAGAGATCACAGATACTACACTTTGATACTATCCAGAAAAATGGCACATTGATACTTTGATCAAAGTAAGAGATTGCAGATACTATGCTTTGATCTTTCTAGAAAACCATCACATTGATACTTTGATCAAAAAGTAGAAATCACAGTCACTACACTTTGATCTAATCTAAAAGCATGGTAAAATGATACTTTGATCAAAAAGCAGAGATTACAGATACTACATTTTGATCCTATCCAGAAGAGTAGCTGAGTGATCCTTTAATCAAAAAGCAGAGATCACAGATATTACACTTTGATCCTATCCAGAACACTGGCACAGTAATACTTTGGTCAAAGAGTAGAGATCACAGATACTACACTTTAAAACTTTACAGAACACCAGCACAATGATATAAAAAGGTAGAAATTGCAAATACTACATCTTGATCTTATCCAGAAAAATGGCAGATTGATACTTTGATAAAAAATCATGGATCACAAATACTGCACATTGATCCTATCTTGAAAACTGACACATTGATACTTTAATCAAGAGGCAGAGATCACAGATCCCACACTTTGATCCTATCCAGAAATCTGCCACAGTGATATTTTGATCAAAAAGCAGAGATTGCAGAAATTACGCTTTGATCCTAAACAGAAAACTTGCACATTAATAATTTGATAAAAAGGCCAATATTCTAGATACTACAGTTTGAGCCTATCCATAAGAATGGCATAATAATATTTTGATCATACAGCACACACCACAGAAAATACACAAGCTATCAAGAAGACTGGCACATTGATACTTTGATCAAAATCAAAGATCGCAGATACTACACTTTGATCCTATCTAGAAAACCTGCACATGGAAACTCTGATAAAAAAGCAGAAATAACAGATACTACACTTTGATCCTATTCAGAAGAATAGCATATTGATAGTTTGATCAAAGGCAGAAATCACAAACTGTATTTTGATCTTATCCAGAAAACTGGCAGAATGATACTTTGATAAAAAAGCAGAGATCACAGATACTACACTTTGATCCTATCCAGAAGAATTAAACATTGATAGTTTGATCAAAATAACAGATTGCAGATACTACGCTTTGATTCTATCCAGAATACTGGCACATTGATACTTTGATGAAAAGGCAAAGATCTCAGATACTACATTTTGATCCTATCCAAACTACTGGCACTTTGATCAAAAGGTAGAAGTCACTTTGATCTTAGCTGGAAGACTGGAAGTTATACTTTGATCAAAAGGCAGAGAACACAGGTATTACATTTTGATCTTATCCAGAAAACTAGCAGAATATTTTGATCAAAAAGAAGAGATCACAGATACTACACTTTGATCCTACCCAGAAGGCTAGCAGTTTGATACTTTGATCAAAAAGTAGAAATCACAGTTACAAAATTTTGATCCTATCCAGAAGACTGGCAGATTGATACTTTGATATTGAAAATGCAGAGATCACAGATACTATGCTTTAATCTTTTCTAAATATATAAATAATCTAATTTTAAGGGTACAATCTTATATTTTTATTTTAATATTTTCTCGCTAGAATTTTCTGATTTTTAAAATGGAAGCTAATCTGGTTGAACATTTCTAATAATGAACATACACACATTCTTATATGGTAGGTTATGCTACGAGTAGAGATGAGTTGGTTAAAATGATGATAATTGTTAATTTAATTACTTTCAATAAAGATTGACAAAGAGAAAAATTTAATAGAAAAAAAAACTTCTAGAATAACATTTAAATTCATTCTATGATGAAGATAAACTTTTTTTTTTAAAAGCAGAGATGAAATTTCTGTGATGTAATAAACATGGACGATCAATTGTAAAAATCAATTAAGGGGAAAGAAAAAAAGGAAGAAATTAGATTATTGATTAGTCAGCAAATGCTGATATGACCCATTTACTGTCTGGTTGACCATTGCAATCCTCGTTACCAGGACAAAGAATGAGGACATGTTTAAATAAATGGATGGTAGAGCAAATACACAAAGATAAAAGAGGTGATCGTAACAAAAGAAAAGAAGTTGTGGAGAGCCTTGATATCCTATGTCCTGAAAGGATAAGGCTTATAAGATAAGAACAAATATTTTTGCTAATTGAAAATGAAGTCATTACAAAAAACTAAGCAATTATGAAAATAAAGACAAAATGAATGTAAAAATGTTTTTTTTTTTTTAAATAAATTCTCTTTTCATGCCTTGATACAAATACTGGCCATTTGTAAGAGATACAAATTTACCGATTCTTCTCTCTTTTCCAAAGGTCAGTTTTTAGACGGGTAAGATTCAGAGAAAGTTTTTGACACAGGTTATTTTCTAGTTTTCTTTTATTTTCAAGACAAATTGTCCAGAATTTGTTATTAAAGGTGTTATTTGGTGATTTCTGGCAATCTGTTGTCGTTGCATTCTGGTGGTAGATTTGATCATGAGATTCATTCCAGTCTAGGTGAAAAATTGATTTTATGGAAGCCAATGCTATTCGGATCTTTGTAAGCATAACCAATGCAGTAATGAGCCAAGAGTTGATCCAGCAGTTCACGTTCGTCCAAAAATTCAAGATTCTCAATTCTGATAAAAGAGAATAAAAATAATAAATTGAAATTAAAACATTTTAACAACGAAAACAGAAAAATATTGAACATGCTTGTGCCCAAAAATAAGATAACATTATTTTGCAAAATGAAGCAATTATACTGAGTCGATTGCTCAATCCGCTGCTAAGAAAGTTGGTTCACTGTATCATGCAAGACAATATTTTTTTGTCAGAATCCATCTTATATATTTATAAATCTACCTTTCATTTGTGCATTGAATATATACTACCATACCTAGTTTGGCGCTTCAGTTTAGATATCTCAAGGTTCTTGAAAAAATTGAAAGAAGGGTCTGTAATATTATGAGTCCTGACCTGGCATGCCGACTTCAGTCACTTTCCCAGCAGTCTTCCCTCTGTCTTTTCTATAAATATTTACATGCCAGTTGTTCTCCTTGGCAATGCACATAATTAATATGATTATTTTTTTAAGTAGAAAGTCCAATAGAATGAATTAAGGTTTATTTACTATGTTTAGCTTACTCTGGCATAGGGCAAAAATAATTGAGCACTTACCAGAGATCAAAAATAAAACCTATCTATATATATAGTGAGTTGAGTTACTATAACATGTTACAAATCCACATGTGATGCACCCAATGAGGATTAAACATACTGTAGAGTAAAGAAATGTCCGGGAGTATCAGCAACATAACAAGACAAATAGGTTTTATTTAAAATTCCCAGATACAAAGTGAAATTGTAAATTTTGTTTTAGACAAGGATGTATTAGTAGTCCCTATAAAATGACTCATCACATGATGGTATTTTGGGATAGCTTCACTAGTTTTTTCGACATATTTTACTGGCGACTGGACATCCAAAAGGCTCATGTTGATGTGACACTTGAGCCAAATGAGCTTCTCAAAGACTTGTGCTTGATGTAAAGAATATTTTTTCAGATACATGACAAAGTATTTCAAGACTAGCAGATTTGCCAAACATCATATAAAGTTTTATAAAATCATATTGCTTGAATATATCAGCCACTGTAAAGATTGCAGAACTGTTCCAATACAACATTACAAAATCTAATATATCTGAAATGAAGTAGAAAGCCTTTTGGTAGACTGACTCACTAGGATGGGTACCAATCATTGTTAGTTGCATGAGTATTTCTATTAAATGGACAATTACAACATGGGCATATCTGGAATTTGAGGGGTTTTTGTATCAAGTTGTAAATTTGAAAATGTGAATTATACTAAATTGAATATTTCTGAATTTAAAAAAAAAGTAACATATTTACATACAGAGATGAGACAAAATGGAAAAGCCATAAATAACATGTCTCACTGATGTCTGTTGGTTTCCATTTGTTCGGGGTCAGAAGGATTTAGATATATTTTCATTTCAATGTCATTTGATATCATTTATGAAAAAAAAATTTTAAATTCCATTGTTATGATAATAGAACATCTGCTCACTTTGGGGGGTGCTGAGAATGACTTTAGTAAATATATATATATACACATAAATATATATCTACACATACACAGCTGTATGCTTTTGTTGAGGCAGGACCAGGATTAAACTTGCACAAAGCAAGGTGGGTCCTGCTTGACAAAGAATTTATCATAAGAGATTACACAAAACTCTGACACTCACAGTAATCCAAGTACACCAAGTGCTTTTATCGAGACACCATATCTAAGAAGGTTGCCATTCAAAGCCTGAGGCCCTGACTTAGACTTATATATATATATATATATATATATATATATATATATATATATATACACACACACACACACACTCTGACCTGTATCACCTCCTTACCTTACTATGTTAGTTAAACATAACATGGTCAAAAAGTTCTGTTGGTAGATGATTCAACCCTCCAACTAAGTTAATCTAACTGTACATTTGAAGAAATTAACTTTTTGTGATGAATATGGATGGTGACAACATCTCTTTATACTGCTAAGGGTACCAGGTTGGCAGTTTTCTGGTTGCTGCTTCTCAACTGCTAGTTAGGAGCCCAAACTCTAGAGTGGCTCCTCAGATCAACAACTTCATATCAGGTTTCTTGTAGTGCCATGTCATGCATGGAAGGGTTTCTTTGCAAGAACATCGGGTGGGCAACCCTAAGGCCACACTATGCTGCAGTCTGTGCCAGTTTCCTTCTTGCAGATGTTGCATTTAATGACTGCTTCTACTCCTACCCTTGGCCATTTTTTAATCAAAATAACCTACAATTACTATACGTAACCAAAGATGTATATCTAAATGCAGCTCTGCTTTCATGGTACCTATAATAATATAGACAAAGCCATCTCCCTATATCTGTTCGCAAATATATTTGTATTTGGAAACTTTAATGCCCATCATGTCCAGTGGCTTAAACACAGTATTACTGACCATGCTGGAATGCAAACCCTGAACTTCTTAATCATTCAAATCTATCACGCAAATGGTGGACTTCCTACACATTTCTACAGTAATCCTGAAGGACACGCTCTTCTTCTAGCCTTTATCCCTGACTCACGTCATGCTATGCAGCTCTGCCTTCTTAACAGTTGCAATCATGTGGTAGTGTCTGTAAACATCTCTTTCTACTCCCACACCAACCAAGAACCTCCTACTAACAGAATATCTTTGTTATCAATGTGCAGATTGGAACTCCTGTGATTTCTTTTATGACATCCCTTAAAATTAAGTTTTTAATCTTCCTGTTCAAAAATGTGCCTCTGAAGTCTCCTCCTAGATGAAATTCAGGATCGATGCTTTCAATTCAGCAATAAAATTCCAAGTTTAATCTCATTCATCTCCTTGTTTTCACCTACATGTTCATAACCCACAGGAATCACTTCTTCTGGCTGGAGTGACATGTTTAATTACAACAGATGTCTCTTTGTGTCTGCTTGTAGTGAGTGCAAGTGCATCTTAAATGAAGCAAAATGTTGCCACTAGAATGAAATGACACATAGCATTTTGCAAGTTCAGTTCTAGAGATTACTGTCGGCTCTGCAAGAGTGTGTGGAACAGCAACAAATCCTCAATTTCTCTTCTATTCAATCAATTCAAAGCTTCACATCTACAGCAGACAAGATTGAATGGTTTGCTTAGAAATTTTCTTACAACTCAACACTTGACTCATCTGGAGTATCCACACCTGATTTCCCACCTAGAAGAGAGGCTCAAATGAGTAATATGTACATGACGCTGTCTCTGATCTCAGACATCGTTTCTAAATTAAAAATGTGACCCTGAGCTGGCACCAGTCCTCCCCATACTCTACAACTATTTCCTCTCTGCTTCCTACTTTCCAGCTGGTTGGAAGTTCTCCTCTGGAGTTCCCGTTTTTAAGAACACTGGAGAACACTCTGACTCCTCTGTTACCCAATTAGTCTCTTACTATTTTTTGGCAAAGTATTCAAGGCTCTAATCAAATCTGAAGTGATTAAGCATCTCACCTCTTCTGACCTACTCTCTGACAAATTATATGGCTTCTGCTTTGTCACGTCTACTGCTGATATGCTAACGGCCATGACTGAATATGTACACCAAGCTCTTGATAATAATGGTGAAGCTGAAGATGTGGATTTAGATATCTCGAAAGGCATTTGACAGGATTTGGCATGCTGGCCTTCTACGTAAGCTCCAGGACAACAGTATTACAAGACGGTTGTTTTTCTCGTCACAGTCTATCTTGTATATTTATAAATCTATCATTGACTGTGCATTAAATACTGTTGTCATATCTGGCCTGCTGCTCCTGCTAGTTATCTCAAAGTTCTTGACAAAATCGAAAGAAGGATCTGCAATATAATCGAGCCTGACCTGGCATTTCAACTTCAGTCACGTTCTCTTCAACATGATGTAAAGTCTCTGTCTTTTCTACAAATATTTTCATGGCAACTGCTTTGATGATCTTTTTTCTCGGGTGCCCTGACTACATGAATATAAGTATGCTACTAGAATGGCTACCATTGAGTTAGTTAAATATAACCGCTACTTCTACTCCAACAATTTTTTTTTCTCACACTTCCCACATGTGAAACCCTCTGCCATTTACATGTTTCCTAATAACTACAATCTTCAAAAATTTTATTTCAATGTCAATCACCATCTTCTATCTTCTAGAATCCTGTTCATCTTTTGTCCTTTCCTCAATACCCACTATACTAAGCCTTTTCTTTCACATTTACTCTCTGTAACCCCCTGCATACCAATGGAATTCTTGCCTTGCTTGGGGTGAAATGATTAAACAAAAAAGGATATATATATATTGGCCATTGGTTCCTATAAGAAACTCATCCACTCTTTGACAGATTTTGTTTTTCATCCTGTGGGATGACATGCCACTCTCCTCACCAGCAAAAAAGCGCAAAGAAAAAATTTGTCAGAATGATTAGAGGTAAGACTTTTACAAATAACCCCAAGTGTTTTTATTGAGACACCATCACTTGAAGAGTTGCCATTCAAGGCTTGAAACTCCATTCTAGCCTTACACAGGGTTTGTACAGACCCTGGAAGCTTTTAAAAACTCTGAAAAATAGTCAGGGCCTTTTCTAGAGCTTGCAAAACCCAGGAAAAAAACAGTAATAGTCCAAAAGCTCCTTGAAAAGTGCTGAAATTTTCTAAATTAGACTGCTCACATATAATTTTTTTTTTCAATTCATGAAACAGTCAAAATGCCTAATACCAGAAATCTGGCTTTTTTTACAAACAAAAATTGTCCTTCAAGAAAAATGTTTTTTTAGTCATCAGTAATATTATGCAGAGTGGTATGTTTCCTTGATTAAAATTAGTTCATGACATCATAGTTACTTATGTATTTTCTCATCTAGGTGACAAGAAAGAATATGTCTTCTATCAGCTACCCTTGTTCAACAAGAAAAGAGAAAAAGCAAAAATAAAAAGTGTCAGAGAAAAGTAAACATCTCTGTCAGATATAAATGATTTCACTCATTGAATTTGGAGCTGAAAGGAAATTAATAAATTATGTTACAGTAATAAAATACATTTTTTATAAATCTTTCAAGATTCTACTGTGTATTTTTAAATTTTAACAATTGGATTAATTTTATTCACAAGTTAATTTTTAAAAGTCCTTTTGGTCTCTAGTCAAGGGTGGATGGGATCAAGCTTAAAAAATAAATACCTATTGAAATGCATAAAGTATATGTAAAATATGTTTATCTTAATTGCTGCCAAAAGTAACAAGTTTGTGAATCAAATTTTAACTCAAAGAAAAGGTATACAGGGGAATTGGGTAAAATGACAATAGAAAATGTGCCTTTGATGGGTCTTAGCATAGAATAGAAAAAAACGTGTCTTTGAAAAAATAAGAAGAATGTTATTTTTAAAGTTTGCAGGTAAATAATGATCTGTACATCTAGCTTTTGTTTTAAGTGTGAAAAAAAATGAAATATATTAAAACTTATCTGGCTTTTATTGCCTGACTTTAAAAGTTCAAACTGGCAACCTTAACTTTTGTATTTCTGCCATAGATGGCTAGAAAATGTTCATACATGTGAATGACTCATAGATATTTGGCCAGATGTGGCCAAATTTATTAATTTAATTAAAAAAACAGAACCTCCAGGCCAAGTCCTTTTCTGCTGTGCCTTCAAACGTGAATGATATTTTATTTCCACTGAAACAGCAGATTTTTTGTGTCTGTTTCAAAAGACATTGAACCATTTCTGATAAAATTCCTTTCCTTGCAGATGATCTTTTTAGCATGATCATGAAACTGTAATTTGTAAATGAAAAGCACATTAAAAAGATAATTTTCTAAACTGAGTGAATTTGTAAGAATTTTGTCAAACCCAAACCCACATAAAGATGCTGCAAAGGTTATGTGTGGATTTTTGGCAGATTCATATAACTTCCAACAAGTAATGAATAAGAAAATTTTCTTGTTAAAATTTTTAGTCAGAATATTTACCATTGCTTCAAAGCAAATTTCTCCAGGTTTTCTCAGTCGTACAAAATAAGAGTATTTTTCAGGTTCTACTTTGTCAACAAAAGTCTTGTTTTTTTTCTCATCTTCCCTGAATATGCACTTCAAAAATAAGCAGAAAATGTAATTCGATTATCTGAAATATAAGTTAATTCAGCTCTGATATTGTCACTGAATCAAGAGTGAAAGAAATGGGAAAATTTTCTGTTTTCTTCTGAATTCTCTCAATCAAGTTTTGTGGTTGTTTTTTAAGTTCCAGTAATTGCTGTTGTTGTGATTGCAGTATTTTCACTACTTTAATTAATAATTCTTCTATAATTTAAGAATATCTGTTTTTTCTTTTCTTTACACGCAGCAAAGAAAAAACACATTACACCAATGTGGTTCTAATTTCTCTTCATTTCTGTTATGTGCACCTAAGCAAAAAGGTATTTTTTCTGACCCCATATATGTTTCAATTCCTCGTTGACACTTATAAATCACTACTAACAGTTATGTCTCTGACTAACTCCAATGAACATTCTGTCAAAACTTTGTCCTTGAGTTTTTTTATTTAAGGGGTCTTGCCTAGTTCATTTGTGTCACTGATGGTGGTGGGGGGTATTTACTTCACAAAAGTGTGTGTGCTTATCAGTTTCAGTCCTTGAAACTTCTTAACATAGTCAGGAAATTATTTTTACATAGATCTGTGGGAACCCTTGCTTATATATACGTTGGTTGTTGGCACCTTAAGAAGCTCTATATGCCAACCACCAGTTTATGTGGTAGGTTGTACTGGGTTACCAGTAGCAGGACTAAGCTTGACCCGGCCTTAACATAAAAAACATATATTCACATTACTTGCTCGTAGTGAAACCAGGTTGCTAATAATATGCGAGTCTATTGTTAGAGACAGTCACACTGTTCATTATGATATATAGCGGACACAATGTCTACAAGTTAGTATTAAAAGAGACAGCCAAAATATTCATTGTAATGAACTCAGGCTTTTACCTTTGAACATCAGCTTGTGGCAGGCACTCATAGACATGGTTCATTTCAATAATATCAACAAACTGCCAACCTGTGTTCAAAAATCTGCAATAAGAAAAGAAGAAGAAAGGTTAATATACAATGAATCCGATAGACTAAATAATAACTGACAATGCTTTATCTAAGAAACTCAGACAACTAGCTTAAAACTATTACAACTTGGTGTAAAAGCAAGAGAAAAAAAGTAAAAAGAAATACAAGTCAAGTATTGACAAGGCTTCATCTAAGAAATTCAGACAACTTAAGACTATTACTACTTGGTGGAAAAGCAAGAGAAATAAGATGAAAGAAATACTAGTCAAAAATGAATAATAATTGCCAAGGCTTCATCTAAGAAATTCAGACAACTTAAGACTATTACTACTTGGTATAAAATCAAGAGAAAAAAGATGAAAGAAATACTAGTCAAAATGAATAATAATTGACAAGGCTTCATCTAAGAAATTCAGACAACTTAAGACTATTACTACTTGGTGGAAAAGCAAGAGAAATAAGATGAAAGAAATACTAGTCAAAAATGAATAATAATTGGCAAGGCTTCATCTAAGAAATTCAGACAACTTAAGACTATTACTGCTTGGTGGAAAAGCAAGAGAAATAAAATGAAAGAAATACTCGTGAAAAATTAATAATAATTGACAAAGCATCATCTTTGTAACAATCATAATTCCCAAAGGAAATACTTGCCAAAAATTAACAAATTTATATTAGATTACTCAATGTTCTGCCTGAAAACAATTCTTCAAAATTAAAAAAAAATCTTCTCAACCCATTGACATATAATCTAGTGAATTAAAGTGGTGGTTCATGAATTAGGTGGTATAGCAAATGTGAGTTTAATTTCAGAGACAAGAATTATCTACTTGGACTCCATGAAAACCAGGTGAACAATAACTGAGCAGTACTAAATAAGAACTAGATGAGATAACCCTAGACATGGGCAGAGGAATGGGGACAGTCTACCTGCCTAGATTAAATAAAGGGTTTAGTTTGAATTTTCCTGAAGGTTACTCAGATTGACAAGCGCCTGATGAAGGTCAAAATGCACAATGTCAAACATTGTGATAATAACAAAAATGAAGACAATAGAAATGTAAATTTCTGATGGCTAAAATAAAAAAAAATAAATAAATAAAATAAAAATGAAAAAAAAAATCTAAAATCTAAAATCTGATACCCACTGTTCCTCAATCTGCATCCACACAATTATTTTTTATGGCTTACCAACCATTTGTGGGTTATTTAAAGTCAAAAATATTTTTAGATTGTAAGAAATTTGGGAAGATACTAATGATTTGCTGATATAAGTCCTACTAATTAACCTATAGATGGGGAGAAAATACCAGTTGAAACTTGGCACACTGATTTTCAATTCCAAGCACTTAACCCTTATACTACCTTCACATTCAAGCTTCCAGCATGTATTACTTTTGCTTTGCCTTATTAATGCTGATTATAACCATAACATCAGGTTTGTCATTTTAATGAAACTTGCTTAAAAGTAGGATTTCTGCCTATATATCCTATATATATATATATATGTACTAGCAGTATAGCCTGGCGTTGCTCGGGTGTAATGAAAGCTTTAAAACTAATCCATGGTCCTGGAGCTCAGACCCAGCCTAGAGAATATTTATGTGAAGTTTGGTGAGAATCAGATAAAAATTGTGAATTTGCATAAAGGACATACAGGCAGATAAACAGACACACACACAAACTTCTTGCCATTTATATCTATAATCGATTTTCTGCACTATTGTAAGAACTGCAACCTTGAAACTTCTGAATATCGTTTCTTATGTATTCATTTATGAGTGTATCAAATTTGATTAAAATCGGACCACTCCTTCTATAACCCAATTTTTTCAATTATCGATTTGATATATATCGGAGATACCTCGACATAAAACCTAGCTAAGAACACTTGCAGACGCTTATATTACAACTGTGTAAATTTTCAAGAAAATCAGTTCAACCGTTTCAGAGTCTATAGGTAACAGACAGACAGACACACACAGAGACAAAGTTCCATTTATAAATAAGTTATATATATATATATATATATATATATATATATATATATATATAATACACACACACAATACTTTACCTTTCTGATTGAGATTTCACACTAATGCAAGCCATCACACCTGGTAAGCTACACTGACGAGCCTTCAAATTATCAATCATAATTTGTCCAAACTTGTCATTCATATGCACCTGAGATACAAAACCAAAATGTTACATTAATAATATCTTAAATATTTCAACAGAATCTTGTATTAGAGATATTAATAAGAAAATATAAATTTTGCACATTCAGTGCTAACATGTTTTTTATGATAACAACGAAATGTCATTTGTTGATGAAGGGAGACCATCAAAATGGTGAATGCCATTTGCCTGAAGACTAGTTTCACTAAATTGGGCAAAACTCCAAAAATCAAGAGTTAGATTTTTCAAGGGAGATAACTTTTATATATGAAGAAAATTAAAAAAAAAAGGCATTTATGAATTACACCAGTTGATTTGATTATTGTTAACTTATGATAATGAATAAATTTAGATACATCTCCAAAACCTTTATTCATGTAATGAAGCTGCTTAATATTTAGTTTTTATTATAAAAATATTCAAAAACAAGTAAAAATAAAAAAATAAAGAAACTCATTTTCGTATTTGTCCCATCCCAAATACACATATAAAAAATTAAGTAATTAAAATGTCTTCTGTGTTAATTCCTTTTACACTTTTTATTTATTTTAATATTTACATTTTAATTGATTTTTAATATTTACATTTTAATTGTTTTTTTCTTTAAGAAAGAAAATCAATTTTGTGAGTTTAACTAATTTCATCATTAAAAATTAACCAACTGACTTGTCATTCATTTATTATCATAAACATTCAAATTAACAGATTAGTTTAAAAAAAAAAAAAGAACGTACTATTTAGGTATAAAAATTTTTCACATTTTAATTTTTTGATGAAGTGAAGATTCAATATAACAATTCAAGTGAAGCCCGGTTCACACTCCACCCACGTCTATTGAACAGGTGTAGAGGCTCATCCCTTGTTCCCTGTTTAGGATGTGGTTTCCGGCTTTCTCTTTTCCAATCTTTTCACTCTTATGTAGCCCCCTGCACATCAGTGGCATTACCACCTTGCTCGGGGTGATATGATTAAAAAAAAAATAAATAAATAAAAAAGCAAGCCAATTTTTGGACAAATGACATTCACTATCATGAAGCAGACCCCTTGAAAAATATGGCGCATACTATTTTTTACTTGGCATTCAAAGCAAAATGATAATTTCAAAATAATACATTTGGGTGTTGAGGTGCAATGGATGAGAGGCTTGGAATGAGAAAGCAGAAGGCTGAGTTTGAATTTCAGTTGAATTTGTTGCATTCACTAATGTGCAAATACCTGTGAGAAAGGTATTAATCCATCTCTTTTCCTTCCAGCTATGGGTTAAATAGCAGGACAGATTGGGTTCTGTAGCCTTAGTTGACAACCAGTCTACCACAGAAAGAAACGGCAACCTACTGCAAGAAAATTTTCTGGCTAATCATGGATAAAAAAAACATGATCACCCAAGTGTGTATCACATATGGCACTTAACTGAGTGACTGACATTTAAATTATTGCAATATTTTAAAAAAATTATAAAATATAATGTAAATGCATTGTTAATGATTTTACTATAGGAATGAATTAAAAATGAGAAAGAAAGGGATTGTCAGTGGTCAGGAATGAAGGCAAGCATTACTGATTGAATAGGGCTATTATATGTATAATGTAAATGCATTGCTAATGATTTTACTATAGGAATGCATTGAAAATGAGGAAGAAAGGGATTGTCAGTGGTCAGGAATGAAGGCAAGCATTACTGATAGAATAGGGCTATTATATGTATAATGTAAATGCATTGCTAATGATTTTACTATAGGAATGCATTGAAAATGAGGAAGAAAGGGATTGTCAGTGGTCAGGAATGAAGGCAGCCATCGTGGACAGAACACAGAGTTAGTGTAAGCAAAATTCAATTCTTGAAAACTGCTCTTTATAATGACAGAAGAAAGTTTTCTGTTTTGCATGAAAAAGAATAGAAATCTTATGTAAAAGAAATTATCCATTGATCCCAAGTTTATCATCGTTGTATAATAATTACTTTTAGATTGTGTATGATTTCAGAGTGATTTGGTTCTTACCTGCTCGTAATTGATGAAGAAGGCAGACATAAAATTGTCAGTAATCCATTGAAGAAGAGCACTTGAATGTTTCACCTCCATGTAAATAAGGACACACTCAGCCAGAAAAAGAGTTGGTAAATTTCGGTCCACTCCACACATGGCAAGTTTGCTGTCAAGCTCGTTAAGGTTTCTCAGGTTGACACCAACCAAGTGATAACTGGATCCGTGCAGATCATATTTATCAATTTTAATATCACTGTCTAGGTTTGAAAAAAAGAAAAATTAAAATTTAGGCCAAGATATTCAAGGTTAAAATATTTTGAAAGGATTTCAATGAGAACAAATTTATTGAATCAATACAAAACATTTGCATATAAAACTGATTTAAATCAAATGATTCTTTTTTAGATCACATTTTAAATCAATTTTAGAAAAATCTTTATTTAAAGCAAAAATTTTTAAAATAAAACTTTTTTATTTTTATATATTTTCATGAAGGAAGAAAAGTGTTAAACATATTGAATCAAATCTTTATGAATCAAGTGAATAATCTTTTTGCTATAAAATAAAATTTTAACTATTAAAAAACTTTTAAATTTAACTTGTAAATAGAAAGGACATTTTTGCTGTTTTATCTGTACCGAAACAGTTTTACTGTTTAAAAGGCATCAGTCCATAGAATGAGAAACCTGTTCGATGTCAGAAGATGAGGCAACTGTTGACAGGAGTTGCTTAACCATAGGTGATATATCACTGCTCAACAGAGGAATTGAAAAACCCAGATCCGATTTAAAAAAAAAAAACAACACTAGTTGGCAGTGTTTCTAGCTAACTACTCATAAAAATTTACAAGGTTCTTTATGTACCAATCAATCCTACATAGGGTTACATTATTCGTAAGATTGACTCAAGTGATTACATTATTGGTGCCATGGACCAGGACTGACCCAAAAAAAAAAAAAACAAAAAAAAAACAGCAGTAACTAGAAGATAACAATTTAGAAAATAGTAACTTGGATGACAGCAACTCCCAGGAACATAAAACCCAGTCCAATCAAGTTGTGAAAATATATGTAGTACTAAGAACCAAGTGACTTATGTCATTTGGTTATTCAGTTCTGAAAATGCTAACATAAACCGACCAGGAAGATAAAGGTGATTGAATCAAGTACAAGTATGATACTTTTGGTTTCCCTATTGTTTTTTTTTCTTGTACTTGATTGTTTCACCCTGCTGGGCAATACGTTTGAAGTTGTATTGGTTAGCTTATAATAATGAGTTCCTATGGATCTGAGCCCGACCCTGACCAAACATCAGAAGATATAGTAGAACAGGGAGTGGGAGGGCGGTAGCTCAGTTCACTGAGGAATTTAGGAATATGATGGCGGGACCCAAATTGCTATCCTACAGGGAGGTCCTATTCAAATTGCAGTGCTGGTTGACAGCCATAACAAAAATCAGACTATATATGACCTCACTGAGAGGGAAACAGTGATCAGTGATGCTGGCATACAATTTCACAAAGGAAGCCATTTCCGATTTTAAAGGGGGACTATTGTGACAGAAACCCCAGTATGACATGGGCTGATTTAGAAAAGGCACTGGTTGGGTAATATGAAAAATGAGAGAACCTCAACTGAAGTGATGAAGAGCTTGATGATTATAAAACAAGCAAAGAGGGAGACTCCTAGTGAACTGGGAATTAGAACGGGTAAGTTGGCCACTCTCGTATACCCCGGTGAGGCAATGAGGAATTGAGGAGCCATCCAGGCCCAATTGATATATATATATATATATATATATATATATATATATATATATCCGAGTGAATACAGAACGAAGAAAGAATTTTTACAACATCCAAAACATTAATTTAAAACAGAGGTCGATATATAATATATAGAGCTGTGAATATTTATTATAAATTATATTTTAGAACATGTACATAATTTTTTATATATATATATATATATATATATATATATATATATATATATATCCACTACAAAGGTACATTTGTTTCAACATTGAAACTTCAATGTCTCATCAGGCGGTATGTTTCAATGTCGAAACAAATGTACCTTTGCAGTGATATATAAAAAAAACAAAAAATTATGTACATGTTCTAAAATATAATTTATAATATATATATATATATATATATATATATATATATATATAGTCATCCGCAGACAGATCTGTTTCGCTGTATCACAGCTCATCAGTACAGTTAGACAGCTGATTGCCTTTTACCCAGGATTAAAACCCAATCGAATTGGAGTGATTTTACCTCTGAGCAAATGGGCGCTCGGTAGAAGGAGGCAGACTTTTTAGCATGTATATTATCATTATACACACCCAATAGCTGAGTGTGTTCTAATTCATTGCTTTATGAACGATGCGTAGATGCCAGAGTAGCTACTGTTTTTCAAAGTCTATCATTCTTCCAGAGTGCTCAATCAGGGTGTGAGAGCATAGTCATCCACAGACAGATCTGTTTCGCTGTATCACAGCTCATCAGTACAGTTAGACAGCCAATTGTAGATATCCTCTGGGATAGTGACAACAGACACAATGTAATTAGAGGGCCACCAGCCATGCTGGCTGAGGCAGTAAATCTTGCCAGAGAAAGTTTAAAATTCTGGGAGTGAATTAGAGTTAAGTGTTTGAACTAAGGTCTGGTTCAAGGTCAGGAGAGTAGCAAGGTTAATAGAAGAAGAAGGGCCCCAGGCTCAACAAGGGGATGGAAAAGCTATAGGGGGTGCCCTGAGAATTGGGAGAAGGAAGCTGATCCCCATAGAAAACAGTGATTCCTGAGACACAGTTCTTTAGACCAGCACTTGGGAGATATGGGCCTGGTTATTGGAGGTGTGTTTATGAAGGTCATAGGTCAAAGGATTGTCCAGTCAGGTAGGGGGCACCTCTGAAGCAGGTGGAGCCTAATTGTACAAAATGTGGCCAGTTTGGACATGAAGCTAAGTGGTGTAGATTCATAAGGGACAGACTTAGAAGACTCCTGGTAGATAGAATTCCCCTCCCTCACAAAAAGCACTCGAGTCACAAAAATGATCAAGAGCCACCCCAAAAGAAATAAGAGGCCAGGTGGCCTTGATAAAACTGCAAAATAGATATATGAATTGTTGGATGTGTGGACAGACTGGTTATGTCTTTGCCAGTTGTGCCACGAGAAAGTGCTGGCATTGTGGGAAGCCAGGCCATATTAAAAGACATTGCCCCATTAAGGTCAAGGGAGCCACATTCTAGAGCGGTTACCCATTGGGGAGAAATCAGGATGGTATGGGACAGAGATATAGAAAAAGAATGGCTCTAGTCCTTACCCTGATAGCTGAGGAAAAGGAACTTACTTGTCGGGTAAAAGTGAGAGATAAGCTGGTAAACGTCTTAATAGATACAGGGCTGTCTCTCTCCTTTATAAGGAGTGATCAATACAAAAGACTTAAGGAATGTTAAAAAAATCAGATTTATTAATCAGCTAAACTGATGGGAAAAAAATGAAAATTTCTGGGATGATTTGATAGGGCCTAGTTATTGGACATATGGTCATGAAGGGCATAGGCCAAGGAGAAATTAGTAATCCACAGAAATTATATATAGCGCTGATTTATGTAGTGAATCGACATTAGGTGAGGATTGATTGAAAGCCCATAGGAAACAATTAAAATTTGTCCTGCAACACGAATAGTTGGTTGAATAGAGGTGCCATTAGGTTGATAGTTCCAATAATGCGTTACCAGTAGTGGCTGAGGTGGACATAAAATGACACCCAGAAAAGCCATCTATTGTGGAGGCAAAATAACTACAAAGAGAAAGCTAGATGGAGAATTATATCAAGTAGCCCTGATTGAGAAATATAATGTAGAAGAAATAAGGGAGTTAGTAGTGAAGCGATTTGAAATAGACCCTATAATTATTGCTTATACAGCAAATAAGGCATCAAAAATTCTGAATTGAGAGGTATTAAGACAAACTCTAACTATTAGGATGTGTATTGTGGTGCAGTGGATAACGACTCAGAACGAGAGGTTGGGGTGCCGAGTTCGAATTCCAGTTGAATTCCTTGCATTCACTTACACACAAATTACCCTTGGGAAAGGTATTAATCCTTCTCTTCCCTCCAGTTATGGATTAAATAATAGGACAGATTGGGTTCTATAGCCTTGGATAGCAACCAGTCTACTGCAGAAAGTAATGGCAACCTACTGCAGGATAATCTTCTGCCTGATCAGTCATGTTTCTTTTGAGACATGATTGCCAAAAGCAAGTATCACATATGGCACTTAAATGACTGACTGATTACCTATTAGCAGTATATGCCAGATATGTTTTGATAAGTAAAAAGTCAGACGACAGAGAAGTGGTCAGTTAAGAATAGAAGAGATAGCGGCCCCTGAAGAGCTTAAGCACAGAGTGGGACAACTGCTGAAGATTAACCGAGATTGGTGGCCAATTCAAACAAAGATTTTGTTTGACTGGGCAGAGGTTTTTCTCGTAGTAGGTTGCCATTACTTTCTGCAGTAGACTAGTCACAAACCAAGGCTGTAGAAGCCAATCTGTCCTGCTATTTAACCCATAGCTAGAGGGAGAAATGACAGATTAATACCTTTCCCAATGGTATTTGTGCATAAGGGAATGCAACAAATTCAACTGGAATTTGAAATTGGCTCTCCAATTTCTCGTTCCAAGCCAATATCCACTGCACCACATCTAGGAATAATAGGGATAGATTCAAATTGCCCTGGAATTTTCTCATTGTGATAGTAGATAAAAAGGATAGTAGACATAGGTTTTGCATTGATTTCAACCAGCTAAATGCTGTTACAAAAACATTAGCAGTTCCCCTTCCATTAACTGATGACTTTTTAGCTTTTTTAGGAAAGGCTACATGTTTCTCGACACTAGATTTGAGGTCCAGATACTGGCAGGTAACATTGGATAAAATGAACCAGGAGAAGGCAGCCCTTGTGTGCCACATGGGTATTTTTTGGTTTTGGGCTGTCAAATGCCTTGTGTTTTTCCAGTCATTAATGTTGCTGAGTGAGATGAAGGGGTTCGCAATGGCATATTTGGGTGATATTTTAGCATTCTTCACAACACCTGAGGAGCATTTCAAACACCTTACAGTGGATATCAGCTCGGAACGAGAAACCGGGGAGCCGAGTTCAAATTCCAGTTGAATCCATTGCATTCACTTACGTGCAAATACCCTTGGGAAAGGTATTAATCCGTCTCTTCCTTCCAGTTATGGGTTAAATAGCAGGACAGATTGGGTTCTATAGCCTTGGCTGGCAACTAGTCTACCACAGAAAGCAATGGCAACCTACTGCGGGATAATCTTCTGCCCAGTCAGTCATGCCTTTTTCGAGACATGATCGCCCAAGCGTGTATCACGTATGGCACTTAACTGACTGACAAAAGGTGTTTGACCAGCTGAAGAAATATGGTTTAAAGTTGAAATTGCCAAAGTGCCAATTCCTGATGAGAGAAAGTAGTTATGCTTTATAATCAATAAGGAAGGAATTAAACCTGGTTTAGACAAGGTAGAAGTCATAAGGAAAATGCTGGAGCCCAAGACAATAAGATAAGGGGATTCATAGGAGTCATAGGCTATCATTACGTTTTCTGTTATCAGATTCACTAATAACTAAGAAATATGCTAGATTCAAGTGGACAGAGTATTGTCAAAGAGCTCTTTAATGCCTTGAGGAACAACTTAACAGTAATACTTCCATTGACATAACCCGACCTAAGTAAATCAATGATTTTGCATTTTATAGATATACTATTCTTCTTGAGGTTCTCAACAAAATCCAAAGGAGGATCTGCAATATAATTGATCCAGACTTAGCAACTCACCTTCAGTCTCTTTCTCACCAACATGATGTGGCTTCCCTCTGTCTTTTCTACAAGTATTTTCATGGCAACTTCTTTGACAAGCTTTTTTCCCCCTGGTTCCTCAAGTGCATGTATTTACTTATGTTACTAGACTAGCATTTAGGTCCTACCCTTTTGTTGCCGTTTTTATTGCTGTAGACCAGGATTGATTCGTGGGGATTACATTATTGGTTGCCATGCACTAAGATCAACTCCTGGGGTCATAACATTACAAAATATTGGCAGTGGAATAAAAAGCAAATGATATTGAGTTGAAAGAGACGCAAGACTGTAATTAATAGTAATTGATGATGCTTCATTTAATAATAAAATTCAAGAAGAAATTAACGGCTTTACTTTGTTAAAATCAAAATTACTAAAAAGATTAGGTAAAAGAGATTGAAAACAGCTCACATGCCTTCATTGATGACTTTCTGCAACAATGACTTTCGGGATTTGATGTAATGGCATTTCTTGCCAGTGACAGTCGGAAAGTCGATGTCGACAAAGCATTTTGGGGCCAGGCCCTGATCTTTCAGCAGCCAGAATGTCGTGTCAAAGCCAGCGCCAAGATTGATGATTTGACATTCACATTTTGTTGTCTGAAAAACAAAAGACAAGAGGAAACAAAAACTTGATGACATAAAGAGAGATGTTGTGAAGGTTTATGTCCATTTCATACTTATGTCTGCATTTCAGGCAACTAAGCAAATCAGACAGACAGCAGTTAACACTATATATATATAATCTAGTCACTAGATAATAAAAAATTTCAACTGTCTACAAATCAAAGAAAAAACACCCACTCCAAAAATTCCAATGGTCAGAGACTTATTCCCCTATCACTAACCCCCACCAACACCTTTAACAAAACTAAATAAATATAATGAAAGAGGATTTCCATTACTTTACACACCGCCTGATGAGACATTGAAGTTTCAGTGTCGAAACAATCGTACCTTTGTAGCGGATATATATATATAGAATGATTATGTACATGTTCTAAAATATAATTTATAATATATATATATATATATATATATATATATATATATATATATATATATTACAGAAAAGTGAAAAAACACATAGATTAAAAACCGACTGTTCAAGCATTTACTTTTATAAAGAGTGCTTGATACAGTGTAGAGCTTAAAATTGTAATTTTGTTATTACAATGGTTTATAAAAGCATAATATCACTACATAAAAATGTTCATGTTTCAGAACAAAACTGTTCTTCTTCAGGTGATATGTCGAAGTAAATGGTGAAAACGATTTGTTTTTTAAAATATAAGATGAATTTCTGGTTATTTAGAAAATTAGGGAGTGGTAGTTGGAGGAAATGCAATAGGTGTGTCCAAACAGTCCAATCAGCATTTAGAATTATGCAACCATGGTGATTTTAAAATTTGTGGTTATTAAAGTGGGCAGGATGGCTTAGATCTAGACATGTCACTTTTTAATTTTATCTGGGACCTTAAATTTTTTAAAGGGTAGACTGTAATTTTGATCAGGTGGTTGAATTGTAGTTTTTTTTTATTGAACAATAGATTTTTTTTTACTACTATCTATGAGTATAAGTCAGAATTAGGATTAAATAATTGTGGTATACGTAGTTATATTGTATTAAGAAAGAACAGCAATTTAGTATTTTGTGGGTCATTTTATTTTATTAAAATAATGTTTTTTTTATGTTGTAGTATGAGTTATAAATAAAACATAGTAATTAATTAAATTTTAAAGAAAATTATCTTGTCTGAGTAAGGTACCTAGTGGGACCACATAATACTTAAATAGGTAAATAATTTTTAACAGCAAGTTAGATTTTTTTTTTAATTACTTCATGAGTAAAAGCCGTTGGATTTTTTTTTCTGAATTACTTCATGGGTAAAAGCCTCATAAAACTGTTTTATCATGGTTGCCAGTGCAAATAAATTTTGTGCATGTGTAAAAATCAAAATGACACATGTTCATATTTTTGGTAAGCTCTGGATATTGGTGATTAACCAATAAACATCATTGTGTATGCAAAACAGTACAGTTAAAGACTAAATTAAAAAAAAACTAACTAAATAAAAAAAAAATGTGAAAATGAAAAGAACTTTCTGAAAAATCGTATAGTTGGGCCCCATAATGATAAAGAAAGATACAAAAAGCTATAAAAAATTGGAGTACAGGTCTCCACCATGTGACAAATTATTTATAAATGGAAGGCCTTTGGTATGACAACATTGTAATAAGGAAGTGGCCATTTGCAAAAAATAACTGCAAGAGCAAGCAGACATCTAGTTTGACAACTCCAAGAGAATCTTTCTGTAGTCTCTGTGCTTCTCCAAGGATTTTTGACTAATGTTGGAATCAATGTACATACATACAGTACAACAAAATTTGGAATGATGCCAGTTTTCATAGCAGAATACCTAGAAAAAAGTACAAAAAATCTTATGAAAAAGCACAAAGAAGCTTGGCTCAACTATGTTAAAGCTCATATTAATAAGCCAGAAACATTCTATCAAAATCTTTTATGGTTGGCAAAAAAAAAAAAAAAAAAAGTTACCAGAAGTGGCATTGCACAAGGAGTGAGAATGATATACCCCAGTGATCATAAGAAAGAGTTTGGTTCAAAATTCCTAGCACCTGAAGAAGGCCAGAGCATACAACAGCTGAAACGTCGTACAAATGGCCATAAAGATGAAGACAATAGTCTGAACAATGTAAATAGTGGAAATTATTTTAGAGAATCTTGGTAAAACATTTTTTAACATCTGTTACCCCAGCCCACTTATTTAATTTTTGAGAAATTCATTTTTGTACCACTTAATGTTTATATTAATTAGATATTATATGTTTAATTAGAAAAGCTTTTATGAACAAGATATATTATAGACACTATTGACTTAACAAAACAAATTTTTTGATGAATGAGGAATTTTTATAATAGTTTAATTTTTTTTTAAATTTTAATTATAATAATTTATAAAGTTTTAAATCTTATAAAATTTTCTATTTGTACCAGTTAGGAAAAATGGGAAATTCTATAATTCAGCAAAAACCAGAATTCAAAATTCTTTTTTGTGTGTATAAATGTGCCGATTTTTGTAAATCTGGACATCCATACATGACATTATCAGAAAATAAGAATGGTAACAATAGTAAATTTACAGCCAAAAGTATCTAATAATCAATAAAACATTGTACCGCAAAAAAAAAAAAAAAATGTGATACCGAATGTTTAAAAGGAATTTTTAGAAACAAAAAAAAAAAAATTTCTTGAAGCTTTTATTTTAGTTTTAATTTCAAGCTGATAAATTAACTGTAATATTTCCAATAAGTAAAATACTTTGCTGCATTTCCAAACTAATTTAAATTCACTGGAAGGAATTTTTGTTTTGAAATCAATAAGAATCACTGTCACCACACTGTAATTATCTTTATTAAAATTTTTCAGAAATAGAATATTTAAATATTTAAATATAATATATGTTTCTGACATTTTTGTTTGAGGAATATTAGCTCATTTTTTTTTTCTAAAGAAGAGATGATATTACTAAAATAGTTTCACTCATTTATGAATAAGACCTGAAATTTTAATTAAAATATGACAATTATTTGATTTTTGAAAAATAATTTCCAAATTAATTTGTTTTTCAAGGCAAAAAGACACTCAAATTTAATAATAAAAAATTCTTTGGTCTTTCACTCTTACTTTTGTTTTTATAATTTCACTCTAAGCAAGGTAAGACAACTACTAGTACACAGGGGGGGGGGTTACAATGAGAGAAAAGACAGGGTTGGGTAAAGAGGGTAGTGGGAAAGGATAAAAGATGAACAAGATTCAAGAAGATGAAAGATAACAATTGGTGTTGCATTTTAATTTTTGGAGATTGTAGCTATCAGAGAAGCAAGTAAACGTAAGGGAGTTCCACAGGTGGGAACGTGAGGAAATAAACTGTTGGAATAAAAGTGACAGTTTTGATTTTGACAATAAAAATTTGTATTAAGTTTAGGGTATTTTTTTATGGTATGCTCATTTTTTAGTGAATCTGTGGAGGTACCTGTAATAATATTAAAAAAAAAAACAAAAACAAGAGATACTTGTTTAGGCTTCAAAAGGTAGGACACAATCTTTTATTCTCACAATAGGTGTGTGTGTGTGTGTGTGTGTGTGTGTGTGCCACAGACTAAGGGCGATAACTCTTAAAGGGCTATTATTACAATACCTATTTTTTTTTTCAGTTTTTTTTTTTCCTGTTGGCAATATAACAAATTCAAAACAATTTTAAAGTGTCCTTTTTAGGACAACCAACAGGTCTTTTCCTCTAGTCATTACAAATGTACTTTTCAGAGCATAAAAATCTATCTTCAAAAGATATGCCCTAACCCAATGCAGCAACTTTCAGCAACCAGTCTTGATCAGCATAACAACCTCACTGAATCAACCCCTAACTGCTAACGTGGTTTACAGACCAGTCAAATGGAGCAAACCGCACTTTGACAGAGCATGCTGCACAAACACTTGACAGACCAATCCCATCCACCTGGTGCAGCAATGACTAGTAACTCAGACCCCATTTAATGACTTATGTATTGTTAACTACAAGCATCAACAACTCAAGCCTATGAGTGGGGGACACCACTCAATCAAGAACATTTCCATGGCAACCCAAGAAGTTGTTTTGAACTGTAAAACAACACAAATAAAAGTTGTCAGACTAAGGCAACTTTTTTTTTTTTTACCTTATATCTTGTTTTTGTCATCCTTGCCTTTCTGGTGTCACTTAACAAGTCTGTGGAGTCAGTTACCATAATCAGCCCCATGACAAAAGGATGACCTATCTGATTTCTAAAGAGGACAAATTATTGAGGTGTGGGTGGCTAGAGCTTTTTAGTCGCTCAAACTACTGAACTGTTTAAGGTCAATATTTTAGCTGTACAGTCTGTGAAACCATGTTGGAATTTCAAAACCAAAAATTTTGGATGGAAGGCAAGGCTAACAAAGAATAGCGAAAATTCAAAGAATTGTGAAATGAAATATATTGTTTAAAAAGGACTAAATTCCAACAGAGCAAAACCACCACCATGTCAGCCAAACAAAATTGTTAGCTGTGAGCCCCATAAAAACTGGATACTTTGGAAGCGCTATAATTGCTATACCTCTCTTTTCAATACTTTGAAGTGGGGAAAATGATGTCTAGACCATCGGAAATGGTCATTGGCCAATGCCATCTTTTTTGATGAATCATTCCCCACCCCTCGGGCCACATTTTGGATCAAGTTTATGTTTGGAGTGTAATTGGCATCAACCTGTTCAAATGTGTGAGAGAACTGATAAACTGCATTTTATATTGAAGGATATTTTATTCCATCAAACACATATGCAGCTGTCAAAAGAGCTTGCATGAGCACAAAGGCAACAACAACATTTACATCATAGAGCAACAACAGATAACACAAAACAAAGAACTTCTGATGAAGTTTTACAAACGTGTGTGGTTAATATTTAAAATCAAAAGGAAACATTTATGCCTAAAAGCTACAAATCCTAACATTTAAATTTCTTCAATTCACAGATACTATAAATAAATTGTACATCACAAATGATTTCTTGAGTATTCAACTTATTTACCTTAAATGCATAAATCAGGTGTTTGATTTATGAGAAATACTTGGTTTAAATTGAAGTACACAATTTAAGAAAAATTAATTTTGGCACCGTGTGGACTAGGTGATTTGGATTATTGCATCAGTATTGAATGTAATGAGCATGATGAAACTGGTCTAGCCGCTTCAAAAGTCTCTGTTCAAAAGGTCCTTAGAAGAGTCTCTTGCATAGGCACTAGAATCAGAGAACTTGCCTATTTTCTAATCATTTTTATCTGTAGAACCTTTTTGTGTACCTTTTCTAGATTATCTTTTGCTTCTCTCCTGACTTCATAATATTTCTCTTTTTTGCTCCAGGTAAACATTTTTTTTTTTTTAATCATTTCACCCCAAGCAAGGCATTCCACTGCCACTATTGCGCAAGGGGCTATATAGGGGAAGGTAAAGAGAAAGAGTGGTTAGATACAGGAAATGTCAGAAGGAGGGTGATAGACGGGTAAGGATACTGAGGCTGAGGGTTGGGTAGATGGGAAGAGTGTTTGAGAGAATGGATGCGAGTTAGTGTTTTAGGAGGTGTCTATTGACCTTACATTTAAACTTCTGGAGATTGTAGCTGTCGGGGAAGCAATCATGTGGAAGGGAATTCCACAGTCGGGAAGTGCGAGAAAAGAAGCTGTTAGGAGACGGTTTTGTTTGGTGAAATTGTCCTGATAGTAAACACATCACCAGTGGTATAAACTAAATAACAAAGATAAAAATAAAATTTATACTAACTAATCATATTTTCCCCTCTCACAGGTAACAATCCTCAGTTTAATGTCCAATGAAATTGTCAAGTACCAATTGAAAAAAAAAAATAATGATGTTATTGTTGTTATTATGATTTATTAGTTGTTGTAAGTAGTAGTAAAAGATTTTTTATTTAATAAGGTTTATTTAGGAAAAAAAAAAATTAAAATTCTCAATTGATCTTATCATTCAGGTACAATTTGTACAATTCTAAGCACTTGATGACTTTCTTGGGACAACCAATATTATTTGACGGTGCCCAGCTCCTCTCTGAAATGTCATTTGATATGCTGTCTGCATTATACCAGCCATGGAGAAAAAGTAAAACCTGATCTTTTTAGGTCGATGAGGTTAGGTTGGGGGGTTGGGCGATCATGTCTTGAAAGAGACATGACTGACTGGGCAGAAGATTATCCCGCAGTAGGTTGCCATTGCTTTCTGTGGTAGACTGGTTGCCAGCCAAGGCTATAGAACCCAATCTGTCCTGTTATTTAACCCATAACTGGAGGGAAGAGACGGATTAATCCCTTTCCCAAGAGTATTTGCGCGTAAGTGAATGCAAGGAATTCAACTGGAATTCGAACTCGGCTCCCCGATTTCGCGTTCCGAGCGTTCTTGCGCCACAAGGAACATCCTAAACTTACATGCTCTTAAAAAATAAAAATAAACGATGATGTTTTACTGTTTACCAAATATAACTTTCCAAACTTAAGTATGCACAACTTCGGTCAGTTAAAAAAAATGTCATACGTGATACACACTTCTTGGGCAATCATTTTTCTTTCGTTCAATCCATGATTGACTAGGGAGAAGATTTTCCCGCAGTAGGTTGCCATTTCTTTCTGTGGTAGACTGGTTCGTTGCCAACCAAGGCTGTAGAACACAATCTGTCTTCATAGCTGGAGGGAAAAGATGAATTTATGTTTCTCAAGGGTATTTGTGCGTAAAAGCGAATGCAACGAATGCACTAAGTCACTTCTTGCATAAAAACAGAAGCTGTTTACAATTAAAGAAATAAGAAGTCAGTGCCATTCTGTTGTTTTATTTTTTTATTTTTACGAAAACTGGAAAAAGAAATAATCATTTTTTTTTTTAGTTGGTTGGATGTAACATTTAAACGTGATTAGAAAAAATTAAAATCATAAAAAAGGCCAATTATTCTTAAAACAAAAAAATCTCACATTGCAAAAGTTCTTAATCTTTATGTGGATATTGTGATTGTGTTGATAGAATTTTTATTTTTTATTTTAAAACATAACTCAATATCTGGTTCTTAAATCGTTTAATTTTTTATTTATTTTTCATATTCCAGGAGGAAATTTAAAATAAAAAAGAAAGAAAGAAATACAATAAGGAATATTTTTTTGCGTGTCTTTTCTTCTTTCTTTACGTACCATGTTCTCTCAGGATGGAGGCAATCGTGGCTCTCCACAATTTCCTGTCCTTCGTAGCTCTTAAATTTTGTCTTACGTTTTCTCATAAAACTTTTTCCCGCGATTCATTTTTTTTTTTACTCAAGCTCACTAAGTATATTGTGACATAGAAATAAATAATTTCATTCATTTGTGAATGAATACTGAAAGTTTCATTACAATCCGACAATTATTTGATTTTTGCAAGAATTTCCAAATTAATGTGTTTTTAACCTAAAATGCAAAAAATTGGTGTCTATTGTAAAACAGTAGTAAACGTTTCTTAACCGCTAAAAACAATCAAAACAAAACTTCTGCCAAAATTTCGAAAATGTTAGAATGGATTAAACATTTTTTAAAAATAATTAAAAACTACTTTGAACTTTCCTCTTAATAATAATATAAACATTTTGAGGAAAAAAGTTTGTTTTATTAAGTTTGGAACTTTTTATTCATACTATCTGCCTTTGTTATCGATCCTAGTTGTGACGAGTGAGTTGTTTTCCTCTGTTCCTCTTCTTTTTAAATTTGCTAATTTTCCAAAAAATAACGAGTGAGAGATTTATATTTTTGCAAGATTTTTAAAACTGAGAATAAACTATGTTTACAAATCGATCACTCAAAAAAAAAAAAAAAAATGGCTGAAAAATTGAAAATTAAAAAAAAAAATCTCAGAATTTTAGATTCCAATGAATTATTCCGACTCTTTTGCTTTTAAGTTCAATCTGTGCTGTGCTGTGAGTATCAGATTTTCCAAGCCCTCTTTTCTCAATTATGTGCCCTAGGAATTCCAACTGTCTCTTCCTGGTGTTACGTTTTTTTTTGTTTCCATTTTCTCTAAAACTTCGTCATTGCTCACATGTTTTGTCCATGGTATTCTCAGCATCCTTCTGTAGAATCACATTTCTGTTGCTTCAAGTTCCTTCTTCATCCGTGAGTAGGTTGTCCAGCATACAGGCGGACAAATATCAAGTAACAGTTCAGTACTTTTTTTCTTTGTTTCTAACGAAGTTATTGTCCTTAAAAGCCCAAAATTGAAAAAAGGAGGCGCAAACGGCAAAAAAATATATTTATTTATTTTCATGGAGAGGTTCGTTTTTAAAAAATAAATAATAGAACCAAAGTCCAGGACCAAAATTAACCAGTTTTACTCTGACATGTTACAAAAAATATCTTTAACTTTTTAGTTGCTTTTGTTTAGGTTTTTTAATTTTTCTTTCTTTAAAAGACATTTTTTTACGAAAAACGATTGAAAGATTAAAGACGACATTCATAAAAAAAAAAAAGAGAGAGAAAAATAAACGTCGAAAACTTTTTTGAAATAAACTCGAAATAATGAAACCCATTAAAAATAATTACAACGAATGAAGGAATAGAAACAAGAAAGTAAGTGAAGTGATAAAAAATGATGGACTAACCCGGAGAAATTGCTCTAAAAGCAGACGAATTCCTTTAACCCTGGCGTAATAACCACGATTTATTTCGGGGGTATGGATGTTTGTGGGTCGACCCGTAAGCAAAGATATGTAAGGGTCCGTCCAGTAACCCTTCTCCACGGCGTATCTTTTACACTGTGAGGCATCATCATTCGTGGAAATGGCAGCATCATCGCTAGCCATGATTCACAATAATTTACAAAAACTAATTTCTAGAAAAACGACGACAGCAGCATAAAAATCCAAGACGAAGAAAAAATCGGACAGCTTGACGAAACCATTCTTTCGTTAGTCATCGAGAGTTATCGTTCTTGGTTGTTGTTAAATAATGGAATCAGATAATTCCCTGGAAAAATGTACGGATGAACAGACGGGCAAATTACGAAAATGAAATAGAATTCATTTTTTTAGCTAGTGAAGTGAAGTATTGTTGGTTGGAGATTTTTCCATTTACTAAATTACGTAAGCCAAACCATATATATTAGGATTCGTTTTAGCTCTCACTTTTCAGAGTTTTCATGACAATGGGATATTTCTCCAATACTGAAATAACATATATTAAAAACCAAAATATATTTACAATGTGCTTAAAGAATCAATGTTAGGTACACTGGACAAATGCAATTTCTGCAAGATTTCTCAAATGTCTATATTATGTAGATAATCAGGATCTGTTAAACACTTAGTTTTAGTAGCAGGTGTAAGTGGTTTACTTGTAGCCGTAGGGAGATGGTTAATGTTTCTTGTTTCGGCCTTGTGTCATACTTAACCGAACTCACTACAGCTTACAGGATTTATGCAGATTTATCACCAGAAGGTTGGTTGTCGGCAGGTTGGAATTTGTGGCATTGGGAGGAATAGTGCAGAATAGAGTAAGAATAAAATATACATTTTGCATTTTAAAATAGAAATTTATTAAAGGGAAAGGCTAACATAAGTTGTAGGAGTTAATGTGCAATTAGAAACATAAATAAGAAGTTAAGAGTAGAGTTTGTACAAAATGTTCGTAGTAGTAACTGTTGAAAGAGATAAGGAGAAAGAGAACAAGGTGCGACCTGACCTTATCTCCAGGTCGATTTGAAGATGTATGTCAGCAAACCACCTCCCCTGACTGACCACTGTGGTCTGTTAGAGGCCATCCTTAAATATTGAATCCAGTCACGTAACTCCCAGAATGATTTTTTCTTTAGCTATGGAAAAAACGTTTCTCTGACATATTTTGAATTTCTCAATTTGTTGACCAATCAGAATTAAGAATATGATTTTTCACACGTCATTGATCCATATCATATTTCTTCCCGGACAAAAATGAGTTTGCATTAGGAACTGACCACGTGATCCAAGTTGGCTACATATTTTATGTTTTTTGGTTGGTCAGTACAGAGAGAGAGAAGGAAGCTGAGAGCACTCAGCCCAGCATAATGTAGCAAGAAAATAATCAGGCCACCCCTGGTGACCTACATTTGCATCCTCTCACTTTCTCTCGTGCTGTTTTCTTTATCTCTTCTTTTCCTCCTTACCTACTTGCGATCCATAACAGAAAGAGAAAAACAAGACATTACTACTACCCTGTTGATACATATCATCAAAAACACTTATATCTTTATCTGCACAAATCGAATTTCACTACAACAAACAAACTCTTAATTCTGTAATCTTCTCATTACACTTCATCTTAGAATATTCCACAGTTAGTAATTTCACTTCCTACAAATTAGATGTTATTTTCCTCTATAAATAAATTTTCATTTATTCATACAAACGAAATAGTAAGAGTCTTTCAACTTTCTGATCTGGAGTAAATTATGGGGAGTTTGTTTATGTTTGGCACAAGGCCAATTTAATAACCATGATCTAGCTCTCTATAAATTGACATTTTTGTGAAATTCTTTTAACCAGGTTTTAGGTGCAGAAGGGAGCTGCTTTATAAGAATTATGTCCAAGCCCTAAATCATATTTGTCAATCCATATTCATACAGATCTCTTTTAACCAGCTTTTAGACGCTTTCTATCAGAAATATCACCAGGGTCTAAATGGTATGTAGCTCAATCCACATTCATAAAAAAACTCTTTTAACCAGATTTTAAGTGCAGGAGTGATCGGCTATCTACAGGAAATATCTCCAGGGCTTATATACAATACATCAATACATATATATCCAGATCTCTTTTAACCAGCATTTACATGCAAGATTAAGCAGCTTTCTATAGGAATTATGTCCAGGGCCTTAAATCATATGGGTCAATTCACATTTATCTGGATCTCTTTTAACAAGTTTATAGGTTACAGAAGTGAGCTACTTTCTGTAGGAATTATCACCATGGTTTACATCATATGTAGGTCAATGTACATTCATACAGATCTCTTTAACTAGCTTTTAGGTGCATTCTATAAGAAATATCACCAGGGTCAAAATAGGTCAAACCACATTTATACAGATCACTTTTAACCAGCTTATCGGTGCTTTCTATGAGAAATATCACCAAGGTCTACATCATGTGTAGGTCAATCCACATTCATACAGATCACTTTTCAGCAGCTTATAGGTGCTTCTCTTAAAAAAAAAACTTTGGGGTCTAAATTATTGTAGGTCAATCCACATTCATAAAGATCTCTTTTAACCAGATTTGAATAGCAGTCTATAAGAAATAGCACGGTGGTCTAAATCATGTGTAAGTCAATCCACATTCATACAGATCTCTTTTAACCAGCTTTTAGGTGCTTTCCATGAGAAATACTGCCAGGGTCTAAATCATATGCAGGTCAGACCACATTCATACAGATCTGTTTTAATCTGATTTAGGAGCTTCTATTAGAAATATCACCAGGGTCTAAATGATTTGTCGGTCAATCCACATTCATACAGATCTCTTTTAACCAGCTTTTAGGTGCTTTCCATGAGAAATACTGCCAGGGTCTAAATCATATGCAGGTCAGACCACATTCATACAGATCTCTTTTAACCTGATTTAGGAGCTTCTATTAGAAATATCACCAAGGTCTAAATGATTTGTCGGTCAATTCACATTCATACAGATCTCTTTTAAACCTGATTTAATTCCAGGTGAAGAGGACTCAAGATTATACTATATTGAGTGCCCCGGCATTTATTTTATTATGAACAGTGCTCAATATTATAAATGTTATAGAGCTTAATATAATTATATAGTTATGAATTAATTGTTCATCGCGACACGGAAATTTCTGTTTCGAGATAGATTTTCTTCATCAGGCAATGTTTGATGTTGGTTATACAGACGATTTACGTTTAAATACAAAAACCTTTGGTTTGCTGTGTATATATGTGGGAAGATATAAAATTTACATGTGTGTTTCTTTTAATTAATCAGAGCTAAGATTCATTTTAGAATTTGGCCCCAAAGAATACATTCTAACTTTTTCTCTTTTTTCCTCTTTTTTTCCTTCCCTTATCTTACTTTTCTCCTTTCTTCTTTTCCCTCCTTAACGGTCAAGATGTCAGCCTGCTTTTAACCTAATCTTATCATTTTCCTTTTTTCCTCTTTTATATTTTCTCTCTTAGTTTTATTGTCTTTGAAGTGATGTGCCCATTTAGTACCAAGGCTATCCTTTTCATTTACTTATCATTTTTGGTCTCCAGTTCTAGCAAACAGGAGAGGGGTGAAGAAAAAGAGGGATTTATTCTTCTTTTCAGTGCTTTTCTAGTTGTAATCTTCTCAAAACCTTTGATTTATAAGTAACATTATTGTTCTTTCTTTATTCTGATTTACTTCCTGCTATCCTAATCCCATCTTTCTAATATCGATTTATTTATTGTAAAGATTTTTTTTTTATTAAAAGCAAAAATTTTTTATATAAATAATTTTTTAGAATTGTTTTTCAAGTCAAATTTATGTGCAGAGCCTGTTGTGGAAAACCTAAAATATGTCATTCTGTTTTAAGTTGTTGAGGAGACAACTTCCTGTTAACTACAGTTCTTTAACACCCAATTTTAAGAATAAAAATTTTTACAAGTACAAATTTTTATAACCCATCTGGCTTTCTTTAAAATACACTTTTCTAAAAAAAGTATGAGTAATAAACAAACCTAGATGATTATAATACTTATTGGTTTACAATTATTAATTAATTATTAATTTTAAATATTTTGTATGGTTAATTAATAATCTTTTTACATATATTTTGACTCTCTCTTTAGATGTAGTTTTCAGAAAGTATTTCCATGTTGTGGTTTCTTGAACAAAATTCTTAGATCTTAGTAGATTGGGGAGTTAGCTTTTCAGAAACATGTCTTGTAAGTTTCTCCTGAAAATGATTTTGTCAAGCAATTTGTTACTTTGCTAGAATTACAAAGTGACTAGACTCAATGAGGATTTTACAAGTATGAGGCCTATAGAAGAAAAGCAGTCATCATGAGATCAACACAGATGATAAAATGAGAATCCTATTTTCCTGAAAAATTTGTTGTGAGGTTATTCTGATAATTTGTCAGCTTTGTCTGAATGTACTTTGTTTATATATATATACATATATATATATTGTAACAAAGTTGTGGAACTCGTAGGTTTTTTTACCTGCAGTTCATGCATTTACTTTTATAAAGAGTGCTCGATACAACGTAGAACATTATATTGTAATAGTTGTTACAATGGTTTATAACTTCATAGTATCACTACACAAAATTTTGGCATTTTGAAGCTACTCTTCGTGCTTCTCATCAGGTGACAAAGTTGGAATGGAAATTAAATGGTGAAAACGGTTTATTTGTGGTGATATGATGCTTAAGTGAAAGTCGAGTTGGGAACTTATTTTGATTCTGTCGGTCGTAATGTAGTCTTAGATATATGGCTTAGGAGAGAAGATGTTTGCTTTATAAAGCAAGGTCCATTAAAAATGTTCATTTTATAAAGCAACTCCATAAATGTTTGCTTTATAAAGAAAGTCCATAAGAAATGTTCACTTTATAAAGCAAGGTCCATAAGAAATGTTCATTTATAAAGCAAGGTCCATGAGAAATGTTCACTTTATAAAGCAATGTCCAAGAGAAATGTTCACTCCATAAAGTAAGTCCATAAGAAATGTTTACTCTATAAAGCAAGTCCATAAGAAATGTTCACTTTATAAAGCAAGTCCATAAGAAATGTTCACTTTATAAAGCAAGGTCCATAAGAAATGTTTACTTTATAAAGCAAGGTCCATGAGAAATGTTCACTTTATAAAGCAAGTCCATAAGAAATGTTTACTTTATAAAGCAACTCCATAAATGTTTGCTTTATAAAGCAAGGTCCATAAGAAATGTTCATTTTATAAATCAAGGTCCATTAGAAATGTTCACTTTATAAAGCAACTCCATAAATGTTTGCTTTATAAAGCAAGGTCCATAAAAAATGTTCATTTTATAAAGCAAGGTCCATAAGAAATGTTCACTTTATAAAGCAAAGTCCATAAGAAATGTTCACTCTATAAAGCAAAGTTCATAAGAAATGTTCACTATATAAAGCAAGTCCATAAGAAATGTTCACTTTATAAAGCAATTCCATCAATGTTTCCTTCATAAAGCAAAATCCATAAGAAATGTTCACTTTATAAAGCAACTCCATAAGAAATGTTCACTTTATAAAGCAAGATCCATAAGAAATGTTCACTCTATAAAGCAACTCCATAAATGTTCGCTTTATAAAGCAAGTCCATAAGAAATATTCACTGTATAAAGCAAAGTCCATAAGAAATGTTTACTTTATAAAGCAAGGTCCAGGAGAAATGTTCACTTTATAAAGCAACTGCATCAGAAATATTCACTTTATATAGCAACTCCATAAATGTTTGCTTTTTAAAGCAAGGTCCATAAGAAATGTTCACTCTATAAAGCAAGTCCATGAGAAAAGTTCACTTTATAAAGCAATGTCCATAAGAAATGTTCACTCTATTAAGCAAGTCCATGAGAAATGTTCACTCTATAAAGCAAAGTTCATAAGAAATGTTCACTTTATAAAGCAAGGTGCATATGAAATGTTTACTTTATAAAGCAAGTCCATAAATGTTTGATTTATAAAGCAAGGTCCATAAGAAATGTTCACTTTATAAAGCAATGTCCATAAGAAATGTTCACTCTATAAAGCAAGTCCATAAGAAATGGTCAATGTATGAAGCAAGGTCCATAAGAAATGTGCACTTTATAAAGCAACTCCATCAGAAATGTTCACTTTATAAAGCAACTCCATAAATGTTTGCTTTTTAAAGCATGGTCCATAAGAAATATTCACTTTATAAAGCAATGTCCATCAGAAATGTTCACTCTATAAAACAAGTTCATAAGAAATGTTCACTTTATAAAGCAAGGTCCATAAGAAATTTTCACTGTATAAAGCAAGGTCCATAAGAAATGTTCACTTTATAAAGCAACTCCATGTTTGCTTTTTAAAGCAAGGTCCATAAGAAATGTTCACTCTATAAAGCAAGTCCATAAGAAATGTTCACACTATAAAGCAAGGTCCATAAGAAATGTTCACTTTATAAAGCAACTGCATCAGAAATATTCACTTTATAAAGAAACTCCATAAATGTTTGCTTTTTAAAGCAAGGTCCATAAGAAATGTTCACTCTATAAAGCAAGTCCATAAGAAATATTCACTTTATAAAGCAAGGTCCATAAGAAATGTTCACTCTATAAAGCAACTCCATAAATGTTCGCTTTTTAAAGCAAGGTTCATAAGAAATGTTCACTTTATAAAGCTATGTCCATAAGAAATGTTCCCTCTATAAAGCAAGTTCATAAGAAATGTTCACTCTATAAAGCAAGGTCCATAAGAAATGTTCACTTTATAAAGCAACTCCATCAGAAATGTTCACTTTATAAAGCAACTCCATAAATGTTTGATTTATAAAGCAAGGTCCATAAGAAATGTTCACTTTATAAAGCAATGTCCATAAGAAATGTTCACTCTATAAAGCAAGTTCATAAGAAATGTTCACTCTATAAAGCAAGGTCCATAAGAAATGTTCACTCTATAAAGCAAGGTCCATAATAAATGTTCACTTTATAAAGCAACTGCATCAGAAATATTCACTTTATAAAGCAACACCATAAATGTTTGCTTTTGAAAGCAAGGTCCATAAGAAATGTTCACTCTATAAAGCAAGTCCATAAAAAATGTTCACTTTATAAAGCAAGGTCCACAAGAAATGTTCACTCTCTAAAGCAAGTCCATAAGAAATTTTCACTGTATAAAGCAAGGTCCATAAGAAATGTTTGCTTTATAAAGCAAGGTCCATAAGAAATGTTCACTCTATAAAGCAACTGCATAAATATTTGCTTTTTAAAGCAAGGTCCATAAGAAATGTTCACTTTATAAAGCAAGTTCATAAGAAATGTCCACTCTATAAAGCATGGTCCATAAGAAATGTTCACTCTATAAAGCAAGGTCCATAAGAAATGTTCACTTTATAAAGCAACTCCATAAATGTTTGCTTTATAAAACAAGGTCCATAAAAAATGTTCATTTTATAAAGCAAGGTCCATAAGAAATGTTCACTTTATAAAGCAACTCCATAAGAAATGTTCACTTTATAAAGCAAGAACCATAAAAATGTTCACTTTATAAATCAAGGTCCATGAGAAATGTTCACTCTATAAAGCAAGTCCATAAGAAATGTTCACTGTATAAAGCAAGGTCCATAAGAAATGTTCACTATATAAAGCAAGTCCATAAGAAATGTTCACTTTATAAAGCAATTCCATCAATGTTTCCTTCATAAAGCAAAATCCATAAGAAATGTTCACTTTATAAAGCAACTCCATAAGAAATGTTCACTTTATAAAGCAAGATCCATAAGAAATGTTCACTCTATAAAGCAACTCCATAAATGTTCGCTTTATAAAGCAAGTCCATAAGAAATATTCACTGTATAAAGCAAAGTCCATAAGAAATGTTTACTTTATAAAGCAAGGTCCAGGAGAAATGTTCACTTTATAAAGCAACTGCATCAGAAATATTCACTTTATATAGCAACTCCATAAATGTTTGCTTTTTAAAGCAAGGTCCATAAGAAATGTTCACTCTATAAAGCAAGTCCATAAGAAAAGTTCACTTTATAAAGCAATGTCCATAAGAAATGTTCACTCTATTAAGCAAGTCCATGAGAAATGTTCACTCTATAAAGCAAAGTTCATAAGAAATGTTCACTTTATAAAGCAAGGTGCATATGAAATGTTTACTTTATAAAGCAAGTCCATAAATGTTTGATTTGTAAAGCAAGGTCCATAAGAAATGTTCACTTTATAAAGCAATGTCCATAAGAAATGTTCACTCTATAAAGCAAGTCCATAAGAAATGGTCAATGTATGAAGCAAGGTCCATAAGAAATGTGCACTTTATAAAGCAACTCCATCAGAAATGTTCACTTTATAAAGCAACTCCATAAATGTTTGCTTTTTAAAGCATGGTCCATAAGAAATATTCACTTTATAAAGCAATGTCCATCAGAAATGTTCACTCTATAAAACAAGTTCATAAGAAATGTTCACTTTATAAAGCAAGGTCCATAAGAAATTTTCACTGTATAAAGCAAGGTCCATAAGAAATGTTCACTTTATAAAGCAACTCCATGTTTGCTTTTTAAAGCAAGGTCCATAAGAAATGTTCACTCTATAAAGCAAGTCCATAAGAAATGTTCACACTATAAAGCAAGGTCCATAAGAAATGTTCACTTTATAAAGCAACTGCATCAGAAATATTCACTTTATAAAGAAACTCCATAAATGTTTGCTTTTTAAAGCAAGGTCCATAAGAAATGTTCACTCTATAAAGCAAGTCCATAAGAAATATTCACTTTATAAAGCAAGGTCCATAAGAAATGTTCACTCTATAAGGGAAGTCCATAAGAAATGTTCACTCTATAAAGCAAGTCCATAAGAAATGTTCACTGTATAAAGCAAGGTCCATAAGAAATGTTCACTCTATAAAGCAACTCCATAAATGTTCGCTTTTTAAAGCAAGGTTCATAAGAAATGTTCACTTTATAAAGCAATGTCCATAAGAAATGTTCACTCTATAAAGCAAGTTCATAAGAAATGTTCACTCTATAAAGCAAGGTCCATAAGAAATGTTCACTTTATAAAGCAACTCCATCAGAAATGTTCACTTTATAAAGCAACTCCATAAATGTTTGATTTATAAAGCAAGGTCCATAAGAAATGTTCACTTTATAAAGCAATGTCCATAAGAAATGTTCACTCTATAAAGCAAGTTCATAAGAAATGTTCACTCTATAAAGCAAGGTCCATAAGAAATGTTCACTCTATAAAGCAAGGTCCATAATAAATGTTCACTTTATAAAGCAACTGCATCAGAAATATTCACTTTATAAAGCAACACCATAAATGTTTGCTTTTTAAAGCAAGGTCCATAAGAAATGTTCACTCTCTAAAGCAAGTCCATAAGAAATTTTCACTGTATAAAGCAAGGTCCATAAGAAATGTTTGCTTTATAAAGCAAGGTCCATAAGAAATGTTCACTCTATAAAGCAACTGCATAAATATTTGCTTTTTAAAGCAAGGTCCATAAGAAATGTTCACTTTATAAAGCAAGTTCATAAGAAATGTCCACTCTATAAAGCATGGTCCATAAGAAATGTTCACTCTATAAAGCAAGTCCATAAGAAATGTTCACTTTATAAAGCAACTCCATAAATGTTTGCTTTATAAAACAAGGTCCATAAAAAATGTTCATTTTATAAAGCAAGGTCCATAAGAAATGTTCACTTTATAAAGCAAGTCCATAAGAAATGTTCACTTTATAAAGCAAGATCCATAAAAATGTTCACTTTATAAATCAAGGTCCATGAGAAATGTTCACTCTATAAAGCAAGTCCATAAGAAATGTTCACTGTATAAAGCAAGGTCCATAAGAAATGTTCGCTTTATAAAGCAAGGTCCATAAGAAATGTTCACTCTATAAAGCAACTCCATAAATGTTCGCTTTTTAAAGCAAGGTTCATAAGAAATGTTCACTTTATAAAGCAATGTCCATAAGAAATGTTCACTCTATAAAGCAAGTTCATAAGAAATGTTCACTCTATAAAGCAAGGTCCATAAGAAATGTTCACTTTATAAAGCAACTCCATCAGAAATGTTCACTTTATAAAGCAACTCCATAAATGTTTGATTTATAAAGCAAGGTCCATAAGAAATG
The DNA here is from genome assembly GCA_037127315.1 of Ascarosepion bandense. Taxonomy (NCBI): domain Eukaryota; kingdom Metazoa; phylum Mollusca; class Cephalopoda; order Sepiida; family Sepiidae; genus Ascarosepion; species Ascarosepion bandense. Next base: position 392,851 of record JBBBDQ010002342.1, read on the forward strand.
TTCACTTTATAAAGCAATGTCCATAAGAAATGTTCACTCTATAAATCAAGTTCATAAGAAATGTTCACTCTATAAAGCAAGGTCCATAAGAAATGTTCACTTTATAAAGCAACTCCATAAATGTTTGCTTTTTAAAGCAAGGTCCATAAAAAATGTTTACTCTATAAAGCAAGTCCATAAAAAATGTTCACTTTATAAAGCAAGGTCCACAAGAAATGTTCACTCTATAAAGCAAGTCCATAAGAAATGTTCACTCTATAAAGCAAGTCCATAAGAAATTTTCACTGTATAAAGCAAGGTCCATAAGAAATGTTTGCTTTAAAAAGCAAGGTCCATAAGAAATGTTCACTCTATAAAGCAACTGCATAAATATTCGCTTTTTAAAGCAAGGTCCATAAGAAATTTTCACTTTATAAAGCAATGTCCATATGAAATGTTCACTCTATAAAGCAAGTCCATAAGAAATGTTCACTCTATAAAGCAAGTTCATAAGAAATGTTCACTTTATAAAGCAATGTCCATGAGAAACTTTCATTGAAAAAGCAATGTCCATAAGAAATGTTCACTCTATAAAGCTAGTTCATAAGAAATGTTCACTTTATAAAGCAAGTCCATAAGAAATGTCCACCCTATAAAGCATGGTCCATAAGAAATGTTCACTTTATAAAGCAAGTCCATAAGAAATGTTCACTTTATAAAGCAACTCCATAAATGTTTGCTTTATAAAACAAGGTCCATAAAAAATGTTCATTTTATAAAGCAAGGTCCATAAGAAATATTCACTTTATAAAGCAAGTCCATAAGAAACGTTCACTTTATAAAGCAAGTCCATAAGAAATGTTCACTTTATAAAGCAATGTCCATGAGAAACGTTCATTTATAAAGCAATGTCCATAAGAAATCTTCACTCTATAAAGCAAGTTCATAAGAAATGTTCACTTTATAAAGCAACTCCATAAATGTTTGCTTTATAAAACAAGGTCCATAAAAAATGTTCATTTTATAAAGCAAGGTCCATAAGAAATATTCACTTTATAAAGCAAGTCCATAAGAAATGTTCACTTTATAAAGCAAGTCCATGAGAAATGTTCACTTTATAAAGCAAGATCCATAAAAATGTTCACTTTATAAATCAAGGTCCATGAGAAATTTTCACTTTATAAAGCAATGTCCATGAGAAATGTTCACTTTATAAAGCAATGTCCATAAGAAATGTTCACTTTATAAAGCAAGGTCCATAAGAAATGTTCACTTTATAAAGCAAGGTCCATGAGAAATGTTCACTTTATAAAGCAAGGTCCATGAGAAATGTTCACTTTATAAAGCAAGGTCCATGAGAAATGTTCACTTTATAAATCAAGGTCCATGAGAAATGTTCACTTTATAAATCAAGGTCCATAAGAAATGTTCACTTTATAAATCAAGGTCCATAAGAAATGTTCACTTCATAAAGCAAGTCCATAAGAAAAGTTCACTTTATAAAGCAAGTCCATAAGAAATGTTCACTTTATAAAGCAAGTCCATAAGAAATGTTCACTTTATAAATCAAGGTCCATAAGAAATGTTCACTTTATAAAGCATGGTCCATAAGAAACGTCCACTTTATAAAGCAAGTCCATAAGAAATGTTCACTTTATAAAGCAAGTCCATAAGAAATGTTCACTTTATAAAGCAAGGTCCATAAGAAATGTTCACTTTATAAAGCAAGGTCCATGAGAAATGTTCACTTTATAAATCAAGGTCCATAAGAAATGTTCACTTTATAAAGCAAGGTCCATAAGAAATGTTCACTTTATATAGCAAGGTCCATAAGAAATGTTCACTTTATAAAGCAATGTCCATAAGAAATGTTCACTTTATAAAGCAAGGTCCATAAGAAATGTTCACTTTATATAGCAATGTCCATAAGAAATGTTCACTTTATAAAGCAATGTCCATAAAAAATGTCTTCAAATTAATATTGCTGAGATCTGGAGAATGATCTCTCAAGGAGAAATATGGTTCATTGTATAGGTTCGGACCACATTTTGATATGATTAATTTATCGATTGATTTGTTTTTATGGCTTATGAACCTTTTGCAGGTTGTTTAAAGCCAAAAAATATTCTTTTCGATTGTAAAAATTTATTTTTTCAACTTGGTGAACTGGGTCCACAATTTTTACATCAAATTTCCAATCAACATCTTATGAGGATGTAGCAGGTTTGGATAAGCATTCTGACTTCAAGACAAGACAGACTGGAACTGAGGGTATTTATTATTGTGCATACAATAAATGTGGCACAAAGCTGAAGAGGGGCGGGGTTGAGGATGGTCTTCACTTTCTGTCCTATGCCAAGCTAATCAGATTCACAACTCAATCACTCATTACAATTTGTTCATCCACCACTAGAACTCATCCATCACTTCCCAATCCTCTATATACTATAATATCATATTGATATATCCCGGAAAGGAATATCAGTATAAAGATTAGTGGAAGAAGAAATACGATATAACAGATTTATTGTACTAAGGTACAATTAACAATAAGATACAGAATAGCAATTAACGAGTAGGAGCGGAACAAACTATCAAATAGAGAATGTCTTCGCCTAAGACGTTTGCTTCTACCTCATACCACTTGTCACTGTCCTTTATAGACTAGAGCATTCCATTATGGGGTATGGCAGGATGTTCCACTATAACACATATATTTGCGGGGAATTTTAAAAAAGGGGAAGAAAACTCATGACATAAAAATTTTATTTTATATACAGTATTTTATAAAAATATATTAAAAAATATAATGATATGAAAATGAAAGAGGGAGGGGATGAATAGTCCACAACAAGCAAAATATAACAAAACATTCAAACTAAAAATAAACAAATGTTATTAAGACTTGTTCACCCAATAAAAATCAGAGTGGCTGGTGTATTCTACCAAATGGTGGAATCAAGTGGCACAATCCCTAATAAAGAGGAAAAAAATAAAAAATACTGGAATGAGAAAAGCCTCTCCTTTGCCAGCTAAAGGACAGGACGTGCTGTCCCGCCCTACATGGAATCACTGTCCCTGGTGGGGCTTAAGCCAGGGTTTCTGCATGCACCAAGGACATTTCCATTTTTGTGTCATACTGCAGCAACACTGAGGTGGTACAGAAAGCATTTGAGCGATAAAGAGAAGGTGCCAGGTGTCAATTAATCACAAGTTTTCCTGTTTGTGTTTAGATACCTGGAAAAGAGTCACACTTCTGGGGCTCTTCAGTTTGATGGACTGTCATGTCTGCATTCTTGGAGTGTGGGTCGGGCCAGATCTGTAACTGGAAAAGAATTATTCAGAGGTACTGACAAAAGTTATTCAGATTTGACTTCAATAACGGTTGTCCATGAAGAGTTGGGCTAAGGGGCTTGCCACGTATGTTTTTTCTCTTATTCTTTACCAGTTGTTGGTACTCCCTCTCTGTGGGGAACATAGGATGTCAATCGAGTATATGCTCTCCACCCTCTTGTGGGGTGGATGCATGCATCAGGTCAACAGAAATATCTGTACCAAACATCTGTGCCATGAGGGGCTTGGAATGTCACACGTGACAAGTCACCAAGGTTGGCTTTTCTATGTGGCGAGTTGACAGAGAATTTGATTTTGGAGAGAAGAGTTAGAGACACCTTCCCTAGCCTTACTATCACTCCTCTTGTTTTGAGGGCTGAGTGAGGGTGTAGGCCCTAGAATCAATCGCAATTCTTACTTGAGTGCCAAGCTGCCTTGCAAGCCATTACTCAGTCCACTGGCCTTTCTCGGCCTCAGATGCACTTGTATCATTTTTTAGTGTAGGTGGTCACAATGAAGGAGCCTTACTGTGGACAGCTTGGCTTGGCACAGCAGTACGTTGGAGAAGTCATGATGATTCAGAGTTACCTGCAGGCAAAAATCTTTTGTTGGCATCCCAGCCTTGTTCACGAGATGCTTCGGATGACATGTCAAGGGGCACACTGTGGATGATAATCTGAGTACACGGGGTGCCAATGTACTTGGTCTGCAGTCTGATGTTTTTAGTTGCCAGTATACTGTCTGCCAGTGACTTTGCTTCCTCCTCTGTAGCCAGTAACACATCTTACATTGCTCTCAACTGCTTCATCAAAATGTTTGTGACAATTATCAGGCTTTTTAGAGCCTTCTTAATAATCTCTCTACTGATAAACTTCCATTTTGACATTGGATGTCAACAAGAAGATTGTCCTTGCAGAAACATCAAGAGCTTCAGGAATGGTAATTAGCTGGTTCCTTTTTATAAAATCTTTATATTTCTGATGCATTTGGTCATAATAGGCCGCATCCTTTTTTACTAAATTCTTAGCCCATACTTATAGTGAGGGTAACACCGTAGGTGAAATAGTTGGCTGGGGAGACTCAGCCATTTTGACTGTCACTTCACTGCCACACATATAAAAGTATCAAGAAACAATAATTAACAAGGACAGAACAGTGTTAAACAAGTGTAAACAAGGTTCAACACTTATTTTGTAACAAAGGGTTACATGATAAACAGGTGAAGAAAAAGACAGAAAGAACAGTACTAACTCAAGAGAGATGGGACTGAGTTATATTAAACAGAAAACTGGCCTGTTTTATTGGCTAGAAAGAAATCCCAGCATGCATTTGTGTACTTCTGCTTATAAATTGGGGAGGTGAAAGTGTTTTGCAGTCATTCCCACTATGAATTAAAACTAACAAAAGTAATCAAAATTCAATAATACATTTATTTATAGAGAATAGTATATTCTTAACATTAATGAGTAGTTAAAAGTTATATAAAAAAGACGCTCACATTATATTGCTCAGGTAATTTTTGGATATATATTGTAGAAAAAAATTAGATGAACTTCCAGCTATCAGTCAAGCTGTCAACATCTTAAATAAACACCTACCTCCATATCAAAGAATGTATTTCTGCAATATTTTAAAATAAAAGTAAAATTTGTTTCAAATCATATTAATTAAACTTTAAATCATATTCGTCAAATAAAGTTTCAGAAAAGTATATTATACATTTGAATGATTTTTTAATAAAGAAAATTATATTGTGTTGTATAGTGGGGAAGGTGTTCTTTTGAAGGGTGGTAGTATGTTGTTGCAGATTATGGAATTTGGCCTCGTTGTAGATAGCCCACTATAAGTCATAAAAAGATTATCAAGAAAAGCAAATTGAATAACATTTTATATATACACATATCACTTAAAGTTTTTACAATTCAAGTAATCCTTTAAATATGGGTCCAATGGATGTTAAAATGTTCATGGCAATAAAATGCTGAAAAAGAGAATTTATGCTTAGGTATGTGGGAGCGTTGTAAATTAGGAATGTCTTTGATGTATCCACTCCTTAGATCAGTAAGTAGTTTTGAGACAGGGAAGAAGGAAAAGAGAGGTGAAGGGAGGCGAGCATAGTAAGCCGCTTGACTTGGTCAAGGGAGATACTAATTACTCTCGTCTCTCTCAAGTCAGTCCCTGTGTGTCTGGGTCTGTCTGTCTGGCGATGCTTTCTGTATCGGCTTTTTATTTCGATCATCTGGGATTTCACACTTGTATTTGATTCTGGGCTTCCCATTGGCCGATAAATAAAATTTGTGTAGGCTCGTGAACTGGAATTTAATATTTAATTAATTTTTAGTTTTCAACCGGAACATCTGCGCGGAGCCGGATGTGCACTGACGAGTTTTGGTCATTTGCTTTCTGGTCATGAGAGTGCGAACATCCAGTCCACCACTTTGCTCGATCGGTATCACCACAGTTGACAGATGGCTAAAATTGGCAAAAAAATCAGTGATTTTAGTGAGTAAAAAAAAGAAAAAAAAACTTTCAGTGAATTTAAATTAGTGTTGAAATACAGCAATGTATTTAGCTTATTTGAAATAAATATCACTCTAACAAAACTATTGCAAGCCATGTTATAAACATGTTTAATGACAATGCCTTGTCACATTTCAGGTAAAGTGGAGAGAAAAACAAATCTCTCTTTTTAGTGAAAGAGAGATCTAGTCAGTCTTAAGAAGGTCCTAGGGGAACAAAGAGACAGAGAAAATAAATAACACCAGAAAAAGACTTACCTGAAGTCTTTATGGAGGAGATTTCACCTGATAAACAATAACATATTCTGCCTCCCCCTCCTCAGCATCTTATACCAACAAGAGTTTTCAATAGAAGTAAAGTGAAGTTAAGTGTTCATTTATTCTATTTATTGTCAGTTATGTTGTTTTCTACATCTAAAACAATAGTTATTCTGCATAAAATGTATTTTTGTTAAATTTTTGGGTGTGTGGAAAGAATTAATTAGATTTACATTATTTCTTGCAATTATTATCTTAGTTTTCATGCATTTCAGTTTTCAGCTGACTTTCTGGAACAGGTTATGGCCATTAACTGAGGTGCCACCATGTGTGTGTGTGTGTATGCAGATGCATTCATATGTGTGTGCACACACATTATCATGAAGATTAACGAGAATGAAAAAAATGAAATTAAAGAAATGCAAAACTGTAAGGAAGTACTATCTCCACAGACGCTGGGTACATTGCACAAGTATTCAAAAGTGTTTCAACAAGTGACCACAAACCAAATGTCTTGTGGTTTCATGATGGCGGGTACGTATCAGGTGTATTACATGGAGGGATGTCTTTGAACACAACACTGGTAGAATCCCAATTACATTAGACTAATTCATCCATTTGCAAGGCTTTAGCAGTATGTAAACAAGGCCAGTATAATCAGACTAATAAAAGCACTAATCAGTGAGCTCTTGAAACATTTTACATTCATCACTTTGATACTGTACAATATAGGCTTTGAAAAGATAAAGGTAGCAGATACATGTAGAGTAGAACATTGGATGTATTATACAGAGGAGCAAGGATGGACACAAGACTGGTAGACCCTCAACAATATTGAACTAATCCATCCATGTACAAGGCTCTAGCAGTATGTAAATGAGGCCAGTATAATCAGCACTAATTGGCGAACTCTTGAAACAGTTTACATTTGTCACTTTGACACTCTACAAAAACAAAATTAAATAAACAAAAATAAGAAAAGGTAAGAGTTTTTAAAGTTTATTCATAATAATGAGGAAAAGATTTATTGATTAATTTGACATCTTTTAATTGGGAAAAAATCATGAATATTTAGTGATTGTTGCCATTATCCAGGGCTTCAGATTTGCTACATTTGCATAGACCCCAGGATAGTTGGGCGTGGCACAACCATTACCCCAAGATGTTATTCCAATCAATGTGTGCACCCCTGAAAAATAAGAACAAATCCAGTTTTAAAAATCATTGTCAATGACCATTTTGTAATTTAGTAAATTTTTATATGGCAAATTAGTCTTCATTAAAATGTATGACAAGTGATTTTCACCAAAACATTATTGCAAATATTTATAAAAATTCATAATAAATAATTGACTGGATTAAAACATTGCAAATAATTGTCTATAGAAATGAAATCATTTCAGAAAGTGTTTGCCATTTAATTGAATGAAACATTCATACCAGTTTAATTCATACTGAACGAGTTACTGCAGAAAAGTGTTAATTTATATTACTAAAAATATTAATAATATGAATTTTTTTCAAATATTTTAAAAAGAGAAGAAAATTTATTTGACAGCTGAAAAAAAATCCTGAAAAAAGTCACATGAGAAAGTATTTTCAAACAAATGACATCCTCCATATTTGGATTGTTTTTCCTTCATTAATTTTATTTTACTTGACATTTTAAGGGTCGGTTTACTATGAAGGAGTGATGCTAGAACTGTGAAATCTTGCATGCATTCATTTCAACTTTTCTTTTTCAATTGCCTTGTTTCTTTCCAGGTAAAATGATGTCATCTGATTGTTTAAAGAAGACTTCAAAAGTAACCAGTAACAACTTCTCTTGAAAATGAACAAAATTTGGCATCATGATATTATCAAGTATCTGAAGTAGAAAGGATTTTCCTTTATCCATAATACTGTTTAACCAATCTGTTGCTCCCTTAGTATTTTTTCATTGGTTTGTATTCACAGTTATATGAAGGATTTTGTATATGAGGGTCAAATATACACTTGATAATAATTCCCAGTTTGCTTTTTGTGACATTTCTCAGTTGACAAGGTTTTTCTCTTAAAATCATTATCATGAGTTTTTAGAGTAATACTCTTGACCTGATTGTCCATTTTCAACTTAGATATCAAATATTTGGATTTTATGTTTATTTTATATTTTACATCATTTGGTGCCGTTTTACAAAAATATTGTTACGTCCTCTTGAAATAGCTTTTTGTACATGTTCAGTTCCATTATTAATAATCTCATTAATAGAGGGAAAGAAAAGTGTTTTATATCAAAATGTATAAATGTTGCTTTTCTTATAGCAAATATTGTTAAATTTATTGTTATTTTCATGTTTTTTCCACTAATCTACGTTTAGTATACTTACGGTTAAACATAATTTTTCCAATATACATTTGCTTATTTTTCTGAAGTTACTTATGTAAGTTTATTTGTAAAATTATCTTTATGTTCCTTTCATTTAAAAAATGTCTCTATGTCTTAGTTGGCATTTTATAAACTTTATCTTCTGGCATGCTTTTAATTGTTTTAAATCCTAAATTTTTTTTTGTATATTTATTATTATCTTTCTTAAGATAATCAATAATTCAGTCTACTAGTTCATGATTAAGGAAATACTAGACAAAGCTTTGAATATAGCAAGAGAATGTACTAATATATCAGATGAGCAAATCCCTGTTATAAATCATACTCAGAAGTCAATACTGTACAACAATGTGAAGGTGTTAACTCTTTGATATTGTTATGGGAAGTCTAGATGGAAGAAGGATGTGTAAGTTGGTAAAGATTTTTTTTTATAATCATATCGCCTCAAGCAAGGCATTTTAGTGCCACTGTTTTGCAGGGGGTTACATAGGAGGAAAGTTATGAGAAAGAGTGACAGGTTATAAGTGGTGTCAGGATGTGGGTAAGAGAAAGATTAGAATACTGATGAGAGTGGAGTGGGTGGAGAAAGGAGCATAAGAGAGAGGATGCAGATTAGTGAGATAGAAGATGACTACTGACTTTACATTTAAATTCTTGGAGATTGTAGCTGTCGGGGAAGTAAGTAAATTGAAGGGAATTCCACAGGCGGGAAATGCGAGAAAAGAATTTATTTCATATCTGGCATAACTAACATTATAGCTTCAAAAGATTTGAGTCTTTATAAGAATGATGGACTTTTGTAAGTAGAAGAGACAAAAAGAGAGGTTTGTTAATATAAAATAAAGTAAAAGATGATAAATTTCATTAAAGAATTAGATTTCTTATTTGAAGTGGTAACTGATCTAAACATAGTTATGTTACATCACCTTCAACCTATTGATAGGGATTGTATCACTGTATAGAAAGCAAGGAGACATCCCATGTTATATAAATTTTACTTCCAATCATCCCCTAGCTGTTTTTAGGCAGTTGCCCAAAATAATATGTATATGACTATAAGTAAATACTTGCAATAATGCAATTTTCAGTCATTCAATAACCAATGATGAAAGAATACTAAAATATAGCAGTTACCATTTTAATATATCCTTTATAGAGGAGAAAAAGAATAAACATTGAAATTGAAGAAAGCAAAATAATATAATCTAGTTCAATTCATTCACTATTTGATAATGGATTGAAAAGCGATTGTAAAGTGCAGAAGACATCCACTGGACATGCTTCTGAGCAATCCTGAAAAAGCAAATGGCCACCTCCTTCTCACTTGCATTTATACACTCCAAGGGAAGATAACTCGGTTGACCTCTATACATCCCCTCCACCCTGTGACCATGGGATGAATTAACATGATCACCTTTGGATGTGTCCGAGAATCTGTGCAATTTTCCCAGTATACGTGGGACAGACTCCTTGGCACTTGTTTTCTGCAACATGAGGGTTGTCTTAACAGTGGGGGACCAACCGGCCGTATATACCTTCCTGTGTTGCTTTTCATCACACCTA